>JAKSZT010053784.1:6069837-6172552 GCA_026826555.1 Tolypeutes matacus | reverse complement strand
AAGAAAGCATGCTGTATTTTGGCAAATACATTTTCTGCTTCAATTGAAAAAATCATGTGATTTTTCTTCTTTAGTTTATTAATGTGGTATATTATGGTGATTGATTTTCTTGTGTTTAACCACCCTTGCATGCCTGGTATAAAACTCACTTTATCATGATGAATAATTCTTTGAATGTGTTGTTGGATTCGATTAGCAAGTATTTTATAATGAATTTTTGCATTGACTTCATTAGAGAAATGGGTCTGTAGTTTTCTTTTTTCATAATATCTTTATCTGGCTTTGGTATTAGGCTGATATTGGCTTCATAGAATGAGTTTGGTAGCATTCCTTCTTGCTCAATCTTTTGGAAGAGCTTGAGTAAGATTGGCATTAAATCTTGTTTGAATGCTTGGTAGAACTCACCTGTGAAACCATCTGGTCTTGGGCTTTTAATTTCTTTTGATGACTGTTTCAATCTCTACTCATGATTGGTTTGTTGAGGTTTTCTATTTCTCCTAGGGTCAGTGTAGGTTGTTTGTACATTCCTAGGAATTTTTCCATTTCACCTATATTGTCTGGTTTTTTGGCTTAAAGTAGTTCATAGTATCCTCTTATGATCTCTCATATTTCTGTGGGGTCAGTAGTAATGTTCCAGTTTTCATTTTCTATTTCATTTACTTGCATCTTCTCTCTCTTTTTCATAGTCAGTGTGGCTAAGATTTGTCCATTTTGTTAATCTTGAAGAACCAACTTTTGGTTTTGTTAATTCTCTTGATTATTATTATTTTTTTTTTTGTTCTCAATTTCATTTATTTCTGCTCTGATCTTTGTTATTTCATTCCTTCTACTTGCTTTAGGATTAATTTGCTGTTCTTTTTCTAGCTCTTCCAGCTGTATAGTTAGGTCACTGATTTTAGCTCTTTCTTCTTTTTTAATATAAGCATTGAGGACTAAAAATTTCCCTCTCTTCTTCTTTCCTGCCTTCGCTGCATCTCATAGGTTCTGATATGTTGTGTTCTCATTGTCATTCGTCTTGAGATATTTATTGGTTTCTCTTGAAATATCTTCTTTGACCCACTGATTATTTAAGAGTGTGTTGTTTAATCTCCATATATATGTGAATTTTCCCTTTTTCTGCCACATGTTGATTTCCAACTTTATTCCATTATGATCAGAGAAAGTGTTTTGTATAATTTCAATCTTGTTTAATTTATTGAGATCTGCTGTGTGACCCAACATATGGTGTATCCTGGAGAAAGATCTTGAAAAGAATATATATTCTGCTGTCTTGGGGTACAGTGTTCAAGGTATATGTCTATCAGGTTTAGTCCACTTATCATATTATTGAATCTCTCTGTTTTCTTTATTGATCCTCTGCCCAGATGTTCTATCCAATGCTGAGACTGTTGTATTGAAGTTTCCAACTATTATCATAGAGATGTCTTTTTCTGCCTTCAGTTTTGCCAGTATTTGCCTCATGCACTTTGGGGCATCCTGGTTAGGTGCATATACATTTATGATTGTTATTTCTTCTTGGTGAATCATCCCTTTTATGTAATGTCTTTCCTTGTCTCTAATAACAGGTTTGTTTTTAAAGTCTGTATCATCTGATATAAGTATAGCTACCCCAGCTTTTTTTATTGTTACTGCATGTGTGGAATATCTTTTTCCAACCTTTCACTTTCAATCTATTGGTATCTTTGAATCTGTGATGGTTAGACTAAGGAGTCAATTCAGCCAGTTACTTGTGTCCAGGTGTTTGGTCCAGCAAGCCCTGGGCTAATTGTAACACAAGAGCATTTATTGACTTCAATCACCAGTGACTTTACTGTGTGGATGGCTGATTACATCTGCATCAATCAGGGAGATTGCAACAGCAGTGGATGATGCTTATATTCAATCAGTTGAATGCCTTAAAAGGGGAAGTGATCTCAACATTCAGAGAGAATTTCCCAGCTCATCTTTGGACAGCCAACTTCTTCCAGAAACTCATCAAGGACCTTTCATTGGACTTTCATCGGAGCCCCTGGATTGCAAGCTGCCTGCAGAACCTGGACTTGTGCATCCCCACGGTTGTATGAGAGACTCTTATAAAATCTCATGTTATTAACAGATATCTCCTGTTGATTCTGTTTCTAAAGAGAACCCTGACTAAAACAGGGTCTAAGGTGAGTCTCTTGCAGACAGTGTATAGATGACTCATATTTTCTTATCCATTCTGACAGGCTGTGTCTTTTGTTGGGGAGTGTAATCCATTAACATTCAATGTTATTACTGTAAAGACAGTTCTTATTTCATCCATTTTGATCTTTGGGTTTTATCTGTCATTTCATTTTCATTACTCATTTGACATTTTTAGTTATGGTTACTGATTCAATCATTATTTCTTTCAAGCCTCTCTCTCCTGTGTTTTCTTTTGAGGCTGTAACACTCCCTTTAGTATTTCCTGCAAAGCCGGTCTTTTTGTTATAAACTCTCTCAGTTTCTGTTTATCTGTGAATATTCTAAACTCAACCTCATTTTCGAAAGATAATCTTGCCACATATAAAATTCTTGGCTGGCAGTATTTCTCTTGCAGTATCTTAAATATTATACCACTGCCTTCTTGCCTCCATGGTTTCTGATGAGAAATTGGCACTTAATCTTATTGGGTATCCCTTTATATGTTATGCTTTGCTTTTCTCTTGCTGCTTTCAGAATTCTTTCTTTATCTTTGGCATTTGACATTCTGTTTAATATGAGTCTTGGATTGGTCTATTTGGATGTATTCAGATGGGGGTATGTTGTGCTTCTCCAACACAGATATCTATGTCCTTCAATAGGGTTGGGAAATTTTCTACCATTAGTTCCTCAAATCTCCCTTCTGCCCCCTTTCCCTTCTCTTCTCCTTCTCGGACACCCATGACACATATGTTTACATTTCTCTTGCTGTCATTTAGTTCCCTGAGACCCTGTTCAATTTTTTCCATTCTTTTCTTCATCTCTTCTTTTGTATGTTTGCTTTCAGAGGCCATGTCTTCAAACTCACTGATCCTTTCTTCTGCTTCCTCAAATCTGCTATTATGTGCCTCTGATTTATATTTTTTAGGCCAGTAAAAAGGATTTATTTGGGAAATGGGGGAAAGAACAGAGTTTTCTGAGGAATAGGAGAGAAAGATGGAGATACACACCAAGATCTGGTGCAGGCCCCTCTGGGTAGAGAGAGTAAGCTCTGCCTCATGTGATTACCTTTTTTTTTTTCAGGCCAGTAAAAAAAAATATTTGGGAAATGGGGGAAAGAATAGAGTTTGCTGAGAAATGGGAGAGAAAGATGGAAATACACACCAAGATTTGGTGTGGGCCCCTCTAGACAGAGAAAGTGCCAGTGTATTTTTTATTTCATTTATTGCAACGTTCATTCCCATAAGGTCTAGTATTTTTCTATGTATGCTTTCAAATTCTTCTTTGTGCTCCCCCAGTGTCATCTTAATATCCTTAATCTCTGTAGCCATCTCATTGATTTTATTAAGGAGATTTATTTGAACATCTATGATTATTTGCCTCAACTCCTTATGTCAGCTGGAGGCTTATCTTATTCCTTTAATTGGGCCATATCTTCCTGTTTCTTGGTATGGATTGTAATTTTTTTGTTGGTGTCTTGGCATCTGGCTTACTAGATGTGTTTATTCTGGGTGCAGTTTCTCTTTTTAGTTTAGGGCTTTCTTGTTTTTCCTCCCTTGCTGATTGTGTAGTAAGGGTGAGGATGTATTTGGTGCTGTAAGCTATGGAGGCTGAAGCTGTCCACATTGCCCCAGGAATTGATGAAACTTCTCCCACCTTTCTCCTCTGTCAGTGATAGGGATAGAGCTGCAGCTATGTGTAATAATTCAAGTTGTGCAAGACAAGACTATCTGCAGTTGCCTGGATAGACTCATGAAGCTTTACACCCTTTCCTTCAATACCTTAGGCAGGGCTGGAACTGTATTTGTGGGCAGCAATTTATGCTGTGTGGGTCCAAAATGACCTCAGTTGCCCAGGTAAACTGATGTAGCACCAGACCCCTCCCTGCTAGTGGTGAGGATGGACCTTCTGAAGTGCCCAACAATCTAATCCGTGTGGGCTGAATACTCCTGCAACTGCCTGAGAGGTTGAGGGAGTACTGTCCCTTCTGCCCTTTAGCAGGTGGGAACAGAACCACTGACACCCAACAGTTCAGTCCCTGTAGGCTGAAAGTACCTGCTGTTGCCCAGAGAGGCTGAGGGAACACCAGCCCCCTCCTATCCTATGGGAGTCAGAGGTGGAGATGAACTCAAAGATGTTCAACAAACCAGTATGTGTGGGCAAAATGCCTTCAGTTGCCTGGAAAGGCCAAGGAAACCCACCTCCTCTCCTATCATATTGGGGTGTGGGGATGCAGCCCCAGGTGTCCAACTATTCAGTCTGTGCTGGGCAAAAGTACCTGTAGTTGTCTGTAGAGCCTGGTGCAGGTCCAACCAGTTTTCTCCCTGATGGAGGTAGGGTTGGAGCCTAGGCTAGGGCTGCAGCCCAATCTTGGTGTAAAGAATCCAGTCCCTAAATTCACTGTGATTTTCAGTCAGTCAGGCTTCCCCTCATGCCAGGGGCAGAGTCAAAATGGCAGCCGGCCTCATTGCAACTTGGACCTGTTCAAACCCTAGCTTTTCTTAGGATTATACTTTAGCTAGTTGAGTCCATTAATCAGTAGCTGAAGTCAGTGGACATCCCCGTTTATGGGAAATGGAGCTTCTAACTCTAGCTATGGAATAGCTCCTGAAGCAGCTTGTGCTGCCAGAGTAGGATGGGCACTGGCCTCTGCAGCCTGGCCTGCACTTTCCCAGAGAGGTGGTGCAGGTCCCCCCAGCTTCCTCCCTGCAGGAGATGGGGCTGAGGTTTAGGCTAGAGCTGCAATGCCATCTGGGTGGAAAGAAGCCGGTCCCTACCAGCACTGTGATTTTCAGTCTGCCCTGCTTCCCTTTGTGCCAGGGGCGGAGTTAAAATGATCCAGCCTCTTCCTGACTTGGACAGGTTCACAGTTTAGCTGTTCTTAAGATTATACATTAGCCTGCCGAATTGCTACTCAGTAGGTGAAGTTGGTGCCACACTGTGTCCTCCTCCCCCATTTTTGGGAAATGGAGTTCCCAACTCCAGCCACAGAATAGCTCCCGAGGCCGCTTGTGCCTTGGGCACCGACCTCCATGGCCTGGAGGGCTCTACTCAGGAATCTTCTCTGCAGATGGGCAGTCTCCTCCCTCTGTACTTTCAAAGTTGTTGCAGGATGCTCTCTGGTCTGCCAGTGCCCCCAAACAGGTGCTTTAGACAGCTGTGGGTGATTTCTAACTGCCTTGTAGGAAGAGCTGCCTCTTGGAGCTCCTTATTCTGCCACCATCTTGGCTTCCATCGATCCTTTGTTTTGTTTTGTTGTTTTTTTTTTTTTTTTTTTTTTGGTCATATGTCTTTCTATCTCTCTTTTCCTTTATTGCAGACTCCTTTTCTGTATAGTTGATCTCCTTTTATGTATCTCTCCGTTCCTTTCTCATTTATGTTTCTGTATATATATTTTTAAATTCTTCCTGTGGTTACCCTGGGGTTTCTATTACACCACTTACATCTATAACCTGCTAATGTGAAATTGCCAAGTTAACTTCAATAGTATACATGCTCTCTGCTGCCATATCTCTCTGTTTCCCCTCTTTACATTGTTTTTGTCCCACATTACCTCTTTATATTTTATGTGTGCATTATTGGGAAATATGTTTTTTAAGTGTATTCTGACTTTTATAGGAATTAAAGAGTAGGGTTGTATATTGAGACTACAGTACTATTGGCTGCTGCATTTACCCTTTTAGTTACAGTGACTGAAGATTTTCATTTCTTCACAGTACTCCAAGCCATGCTTTCCTGCCTTTTCCGTTGAACATGCATAACTCCCTTAGTAATTCTTATAAGGGAGACCTTTTATTGTTGAACTCTATCATCTTCTGTTTATCTTTGAATATTTTAAACTCTCCCTCATTTTTAAGGACAGTTTTGCCAGATAAAAGAATTTGGGGCTGGCAGCTTTTCTTTTATATTACCTTAAATATATCATAACACTGCAAATCAGCACTTAGCCTTGTTGAGTGTCCCTTGTATGTAATGAATAACTTTTCTCTTGCTGCTTTCAGAAGTTTCTCTATCTTTGGCATTTGACATTCTGATTATAGTGTGCTCAGAGTAGGCCTACTAGAACTTTTTCTGTTTAGACTATGTTGCACTTCTTGGACATATAATTTATCCTTATATAAGAGTTGGGAGATTTTTGGCTTTATTTCCTCAAATATACTTTCTACTCCCTTTTTCCTTCTTGAACACCCTTGATATGTTTTTATACTTCATGCTACCAACACTATCAATCAGCTCCCTGAGACACTTCTTAAGTTTTTCTATTCTTTAAAAAAAATTTTTTTATTTTTTAAAGATATTTAGGTTACATAAATGTTGCATAAAAATATAGGGGATTCTCATATGCCCTGCTCCCCACACCACGCACATTTACCCCCATTAACAGCATCCTTCATTAGTGTGGTACATTCATTGCAATTGATGAACACATTTTGGAGCATTGCCACTAAGCATGGATTATAGTTTACTTGTAGTTTATACTCACTCCCACACAATTCTGTAGGTTATGGCAAGATATATAATGGCTTGTATCTGTCATTGCAATGTCATTCAGGACAATTCCTAAGTCCCAAAAATGCTCCTGTATTATGCCTGATTCCCTCTCCCTGACCTCAGAACTTCCAGTGGCCACTGACTCCACATCAATGATATAAGTTGTCTCATTGCTAGAATCACAATAAGTCTATAGTAGAATACCAGTTCATTGCTAGAATCACAATAAGTCTATAGTAGAATACCAGTAAGTCCACTCTAGTCCATAGTTCATTCCCCAATCCTGAAGATTCTGGGATGGAGATACCAACTCTATCTCTAATTGAGAGATAATAATTGTTAGCTGTCCTGGGTGAGTCCAAAGAACTGGAGAGTAAGTGTTGCAACTCCATTGAAACTTAGGGCCCAGATGGCACATGGAGAGTCCAAAGATTCAAGTCTTTTGGATGTACACCTACCAACTCCAGCACCACCTATAGGTTCAAATAGAAGGGACTGAAGAACCATGTGTAGGGAAACCACAACTGGGTCCAATTCTGTCACACTGGGGAGCATAAACCCCAAAGTATGGCCCACTGGCAAGGTATCAAACTCGTGAGTTTTCTGCCCTGATCATAGTGCTTGGGTGTTTCCAGAACCCTCAGGAGCCATGCTGTTTGGGGTAGTGTCTAATTTTGGCAGTCAATGAGATTCTGCTGAAATGTGCTTAAATGTAACCTCTGGAATGACCTCCCGACTCACTTTGAAGTCTCTTAGCCATATAAACTCATTTGTCTTTACATTTCCCCCCTTTTGGTTAAGGTCTTTTTCCAGTTGCATCTATTCTTTTTGATTGGAATAAATCTGCTGTTGTATGCCTTTAATGTATTTTCAATCTCAATTATTTTGTCTTTCATCCTCATAATTTCTGCTACACTTATTTTTAAACTTTTGAATTCTTCTTAATACTCACATATTGTCTTCTTAATATTCTTTAACTCTATATCCACCATTAGTTTATTTCTATCCATATTTTCCTCCATCTCATTAAATTTTTTAGGAGATTTTTTTGAACTTCTTTGATTACTTATTCCAAATTCTGTGTCTCCTCTGAAACTTTGATTTGTTCCCTAGACTGAGCAGTATTTTTCTGTTTCTTAGTATGGCTTGTAATTTTTTGCTGATGTCTTAACATCTGATTGATGTGTTAACTTTGAAGCTGGTTTCTCCTTGCCTAGGGTTTTATTGTTGATTGGTTGTGTATTAAGAGTCTTATTTGATGCTTATTCCAACTTATTCTGAACCTTAAGAGTAGCCTGCTTTTAATTTTTCAGATCTTCTCTACTCTTCTGCATGTGATTCTTACCTGGGTTATGAGGTACATTTTTAAGGATTGCTCTTCTTGCATGCATTTGTTTCACCTACAGGAGAACTGTCTTACAGCAGTTCAATGCCCGCCCCCCCCCTTTTTTTGTTTATGAGGCTTTTCTACCTCCAGTTTCTTCCCTATTATGGTATCCTGCCCCAGGGAACAAGATGGGGTCAATCTAGAAAGATTTGTTTTGCATTTAGGTGGTCCTGTAAACAGAGAGTAGATTGTCTGTGTCTCTTGTCAACAGTTCTGCCACAATCTCTTTTTTCCCTGGGGACACTTTTCTATGTGGCACTCCTTAGCCACTTGTGTTCCACCCTGGGTCTCTGTGGTCTTAGGTCCCTGTGCCTTGATATATATGGAGTTCTTATTCACTGCTGTGAGTGGCTCTATAGTCTGTATCTGCAGCAAAAGGGACCCAGGCCATCATCCTTCTGTGTGACTCCCAAGCTACAGAGGACCAAGTGAGGAGGAGGAGTCTGAACTAGTAGGTCTAGGATGCAAATTTTCTACCTGATTTTGGTGTCTGTTTTTCTTTTTCTTGGATTCAGTCTTTATCATACTGCAGAGATACAAATGAGTAGGATTTGCTCTTTCATTAATTGATTCTGAGGGGAGACTTTTCCAGGGGATGTCTTACATTGCAATGTGGGTGACCTCACTCTCTCCAGACCACATTCTTAATAAAATAGTTACACATACCATCATATTGAGGCTAGGCAAGGATAGAAACAGAAACATGTTTAGGATGAGTATAAACGAATCCAGTAGCAGAATGTGTGACAACTTTCAGTTTTAGGGACACCAGAGATTTCAAATTAATTGCAAAAACTACAATCAAGGAAAGTAACTGATATTGGGAAAACAAAATATGGTCAGCTATCAGGAGCTATTTGAGATTTTGATTGACAGGTAGCTCATTATACTATGTTCAGTGATTTCCTCTTCGCCCAGGAGCATTCTGCTTTGGTCATTCCAGTGTTCAGTGGCACTTACCTGCCATAGCTTTAAAGCAGCTCTTGGTATCTGGGACAAAGTGTTATATTTTCAGACTCATTTTGAAGGAGTTCTATTCTTACTTTATTTCTCCTTATGATTAAAATCTTATAAGTCAATCATCTTTGAAAATGAGAGCATTTTTAATTGGCACTATTCTTCCATCCTGACAATATCCTTGGCAGTAGGAGGTGCAATAATGGCACCATACAAAAAGCTTTAGTTGATTCTTTCCTTATATTCAGACTCTGCATATAAAATAAAAATTTCTGGAGATCTACATATCAGATATAACTAATAGAGTTCTGAGACTTAAATTTCAAAGAATTAAAAAAACAGCTAGAAGGATTTGGAGTCATTTTGTAAAGGATTTTGTTACAGATAAAAATACACACTAGTGGTCTAGAAAAATTAATATGGATTTCTGGTTGTGATTCTGGATCACTTCTCATGGAAAAGTTGCTTTAAATGCCTGGGGTAAATATTATAGTGTCTTTGCATTGGCTTTTTTTCATCTTTTTCTTGACAGAATAAACATGTGGGTTAACATATAGTTTAGATCCTTTATTGACATGAACAATTCCTAGTTATTTAACATGGAGTGAGAATGAGATAATAATTACCTGTGTTTGAAATGACAATTATATTTGCTTATGTAAAGCAATTTCATGATCAGATAATTCATACCAACATTAATGAATAACTTGAAAGTTTCTGAAAATTTTTGTACTATTACCCTACCCACACCCCATTGCAAAGGACTTGATTTAGGTACAAAGTTAATTGCTTGATTTAGTAAACCTGACATTTTAGTGAAGCTGGTACAACAAAATCTAGCATCTGCAGAGGTCCATGGCTTTGGACAGTGGAATTATATGTTGTTTTTTCCTGAATAAATGCATAATCAGAAGGGTTAACTTAGAACACAAGGGCTCTTTTGTTCCTTTAATAGTTTTTTGCAAAATTGGGTAAGGTCAAACAGGTCATTCAACAAAGACAGTAAAAAATGTATGAACTTGGTTTCCTGGATAAGGTTAGTATTTACTACCAGCATAGTCAATGGCTTTAGAGTCTCACTTAAATATTAAAAGTTACAATTAGAGGAGTTCTTTGATAAATTATATTTTTAATTGCATTCTACTTAATAAGCATTTATTGAAGATCACTTTTTTGCAGGGTGCCAAAGGCAGAGATTAAAATATGGACATTATATGGTTGTTTCTCTTCAAGGAAGCTTGATAACAATAAACATAATAAGAATAGTACATAAGATACACACACAAATAAATGAGAAAATGCTACAGCTTCTATAAGAAACTTGGGAAGACTTAATTAAGTAGGTAGCATTTGAATGTAACCTTGAGGAATTTTGGTAGGTAAAGGAATTTGAGACCAAAAGTGATTTTAGAAGCATGAAAAGAAACTCCAAAGCAAAGTACTTACTATATAGCAGTCAGAGAGTCTTATGAAACATAAATCAGATCTGTTTTTGTTCTTTCAACTGTTTCATGCTGTCTTCTGACTAGAGATTGGAACACCTGTGTTGCAGTTTTTTCCTTTGCTCAAATTCCTTAACTTCTTTGCGTTTTTTTCTTAACCTGAGAGATAAAGCAACTGCCCAGACTGTGGTATACAGGTATTGTGAACATCAGATAAATTAATAGAAAAATACTTTGTAAACTATAAAATACTCAAATAGTGGTTCTCAAAGTGTAAAAATTATTAAAATATAGATTACCAAACTTTACAAACCCCACTCCCCTCTAAGTCCACAGATTCTTCATTGAGTAGGTCCAATGGAGAGGGGGAACTTCCGTTCTTAACAACACTCTGGATGATTAAGCTGAAGATTGCTCAAGGCACACACTTTGAAAAACATTGAACTATATAAAGTGAAGTGGTATTAAGCATCATCATTATAATCATCACCATATTCTACCCAGTATAGTCTTCATTTCCTTCTAGCTTCTCTGTATAAAATCTAACCTTTTCTTATTATGATTTTAATATTATTAATTCGTTGATTTTCCCCATTATTATCTTCTCCCTTCCTCATAGCTGATGCTAGCAAACAAAAATCCAACAAGAAGACCGAGCAAGCACATCAGAAAACACTTGAAAATGACCTGAAGGAAATAAAGTTTGATTATTTTTCATACAGTTGTGCACTCACCAATTAGCCACTGATATTAAAAAGTTTAGTGAAAAAATTCACTGTGACAGCTTTAAAAATATATTCAGCTAAAGCACTCATCAAGTCATAATTAGCCACACGAGTTATGTAAGAAACATGCAAACCATGAAGTAATTAATTATAATCCCTGGGTTTTGAATCTTGTATTACTTTTATAGTTCAAGCTCATGCAGCTAAATAATGTATCATAGACACAGGGATCATTAATTAGACAAAAAACTACATGGCTATCATTGTCAGTTTGTCTTTTTGTCTCTATACATGCTAAAGAGAATTAGATTATGTGTCAGAATATCAAAATACAATCTAAAATGCTTTAAGTTTCTAACTGCAACCATATAAATGTATTTCTTTAAGTTGGAAGGAGATATAAATTTTCCCAGTTAGTTAAGTTTTAAACCCTTAAATTGCAAAACAATAACTTAATATTCTGCTAAAGGTAACAGAGGCAGTGGATACTTTAATGTGGACAAATCTAATAGAAAATATCAGGGGAAAGTCCATCAAAGTCATTCTGATAAGAGAGACCTAGGCCACTGATTTGCATCTCGTGCATGTGCCAGGATAAAGTGTTCTATGTTCAAATGCCTGTGGGAACCACTGCATAGTACATCTTTCTTTTTGAGATTCACAATGCATGTTTTATGTTAAAGGTACTGAAAAGTTCTGAAAATATGATTGTTAGTACAGCGATGGTGGAGCATGCTTTGCAAACGTCACTTTAGACTTTCAGACAAAAATACAGTTATCCTTAAATGTTTCTGTAGCTAGAGGACAACAAAATCCTGGGATTACTGTAAATTGTATTCAAAATAGAAAATTAACTTGGTGAGCACTGGTTGGGGTCAGGTGTTTCTTGAATTCCTTTCTTGGCTCTTCAAAGTTGAGGAAACGATTTTCATCAAGCTGTCTGATTATTTGTAATAGAATTATAATTGTTTTCTGTACTTGTAAGTAGAATGGACCATTTGGGAATATTGTACAGTGATCTCTATATTCAATCTTCTTCGCCCAAAAATGTATTTCCTTTGTCATGACCCTATCCATTGCCATGTTACTAACATTTGCTGTCCTATGCCCAATTCCTCTACATTAAAAGCCATGTGAAATTCCAGTAACATGCAGCAGACTGAACATGAACTTTACTTCCTCATATTTATCATATTACATTTGAATGACAGTGATGCTATACAAAAGGGAATCAATTTTTAAGAGTGTAAAGAAATAGTCACAAGGGGTAAATGATCATCTCTGAACAGAATGAAGCCTTTCCAGCTTTGGCATTGTGTAGTAGGGTGAGTTTATAGTCTGCCAGCTCTCTCAAAAAGAAATACAATGGCTGGGAATATTCTTGTCTTACACACAGAAAATAAAGTCATCCTATGGAGTCAGAGGATACAAAATGACTTTCTCTTATTATTATAGAATAAACTATTTATGTTTATAGCTAAACATTTTCCTTCCCTGTGTATAAGGCCCTAGCCCTTCTTGCCTATTCAAGGACATTGTTCCAGTCGGTTCCTCCCTCTATCCCAGCACATCATAAAAAATTTCTGCTTTCTACTGCTGGATTATATGCTCTTGTATCTCTAATATTTAAAAAGGTTATTTGACCCATTGTGTTGGCTTGAAGCTATGGATCCAGTCAACTATTTCAGTGGAAGTCAGCATTGGAAATGCAGTTATGCAGGAAGGCTCTGTGGAAAGTTCTATTATCTGCATATCATCTGCATGCAAAGATTTTTGTGAAAGGGACAGAGAAGGATAAATTGAAGGAAGAATGACTTCAGGGCAGAACCATGGAAGCTGAGGTCTAGAGTGAAGAGATCTCCTTAGTCTAAGGAAGTGGGCCCACTCAAGTGCTGAAAGGGCAGATTCATTCCAGCATTTGGAGGGGGCAGGCCATCTGCCCTGATGCTTGGATGGATTAAGCTTTGCACCCTGTTGTTCAAGGAACATGCTGCTATCCCAATATTCAGAGAGGATGAGGACTGTGCCTCAGCATTTAAGGAGAGCCTGGTGTGTCCCACCATTTTTTAAGAGATTGGCTGATGCTTGGAGAGGGTGAGGCCTTCACCCCCGTGTTCAGGGAGAGCATGGTCCCTGCACAAGTGCTTCGAATGGGTGGGCCTACCACTCTGCCAGGCTGAGAGGACAAAACATGCATGCATAGCTGTGCCTCAGACCTTGAAATCTAGTGGACTTTGTGCTACTGGGTTTTGGAATTATTTAGGACCCATGACTCCTATTTTCCTTCCAATTTTCCCCTTCTGGATTAAGAATGTTTATATTATTCCTATTCCTCCACTGTACACTGGAAACAGATAACTTCTATTCTAGGTTTCACAAGTCTAAAGACAGAGGGAAATTGTGTCCCAGGACAGGCCATAACTACAACCAATTTTTTTTAGGAGGTACAAGGGATTGAACCTGGCACCTCATATGTGAAAGGCAGACATTAACTTTTGAGCCACATCCGCTCCCCAATCATAACCAATTTTGATAAGACTTTGTACTTAATATTGTTATTGAAATGACTTAAGGTTTTTGGAATGTTGAGATGAAATGAATGTGTTTTGCATGTGGGAATAGCATGTCTTTTGGGGACCAGAGGGTGGACTGTGGTGACTTGGAGCTATGTACCCCAGACAAACATGTTCTTAAACTTAAAATCCATATCTATGAATGTGAACCCTTGTACATAGGACCTATTAATGAGGTTACTATGTTAAGGTGTGGCCCAGTTGAGTTAGGATGAAGCTTAACCTCATTACTGGACACCTTTATAAGCAGAATGAAATGTAGTCACATGGAGAGAAAGCCATGGTGAGAAACATGCAGTAAACTGAACCCAGAGAAGCCAGGACAGGCTGCCATGTGTATTTCTATATTATAGAAAAGCCAAGATTCAAGGATCACTGGCAGCCAGCCCAAAAACACTACAGTCTTCTGGGAGAAAGCATAAACTTGATGATACCTTGATTTTAGACTTCTCTTAGCCTCAAAACTATGAGCCGATAAATTCCCATTGTTTAAGCCTCTATTGCATGCTATTCGTTTTAGCAGCCAGGAAACTAAAACACCTTTTTTCCCCCTGATTTCTGCTACCCCATTTCTTTATAGGTTACCTCTTCAAAAAAATGCAAGAAAAGAAGCCATACAAGTGGTCCCAGTCATGTGGGAGAGACCCAAAGTGTCAATAGTAGTCTTCTACTTATACTCATTGTCTTGATAATCTCACCTAGTCCCATGATTTTATGCTTTCTCCATGCTGATGCCCCAAAATTTACCTCTCCATCACAGAACTCTCCTTTGAACTCTAGACTGCTTAAATAACATGTATAATAGGCATCTCAAACTTGACATGTTCACAAATTAACTCTTGACCTTCCCTGAATTATTCCATCTCAGTCTTCCTCATCTTTCAGTTGCTCCATCTTTCCAGTTGATCAGCACATAAACAAGCAATAGCAAATAAAATAAAATAAAAATGTGATCCTTCCATGATTCGTCTCTTTCTTATATCCCATGTGCAATTTTTCAGGAAATAATGTTGAAGTGATATGTTAAAATATATAATGTATATCATTTATTTTCTTAAAATCTTGCAATGGCTCCCCATTCCACTCAAAATAAAAAGCAAAAAGCAATATAATGATTGAAATATTTTTACATAATTCAAAACCATTCCTTCTATCACCTCCTAGACTTCTTTTCCTCCTACTCTCCATTTTGCTTACCTGATCCAATTGGATTGGCCACTGTCCTCTCTGATGTTCCTTGAATATATCTGGAGTGTTTTCTATTTTGGGCCTTTGCATTTTACGCTTCCCTCTATGGTGATGTTTTTGGATCCCCAATGGACAACTTCTTCTCCTGTAATTCTTTTCATAAATGTTATCTTCAATGTATTTATCCTGACCGTCTTATTTAAAATTACCTCCCCAGAATATTATATCTCTCCCACCATCATCTAATTTTTTTCCCCAACAGTAGTCTATTTTCACAGACACAGAATCAAGTTACTATGCTTATTTATTTTTCTGCCCCTCCCCTTCTTAATTATAAGTTAAATGAGAGAAGGGATGTTTTTCTTCACCCACTAATATATTTCAAGCACATAAAATGTTAACTGGCAAATGGTAACTTATCAGTGAGTATTTGTTGAATGAATGGATTAATATAAATGAGTGACAAAGGAAATCCAGACATTAGAGGCAAGTAAATACTAAAGAGAGGTTCTAAGCACAATAAGCAGAAGAACTGATTCTTGTGGAAACAGGCATTCTGGATATAATGAGTTGAAATTTGGGAATTGACTAAGAAAAAGATTTGTCTGCTAGATGACAGTAACCCATGAACTATTTGGGAACAGGGAGGGAGTACCATTTTGACAGGTTTTGGCAGGTGAAAGTCCCCTACGGTGGAAAACCTTCCAGAGGCTGGAAGCAGGAAAAAGCCACAAGAGGAGAATCAAGGAAACAAGGAAAGGGGAATACATCTGGGGAAAAGGAAAAATAAAGAGAAGGGAGAGGCTTATGTGTTCAGGTGTTGCAGAGTCAGCGTGGTGGGGACCTCTGGGCCTGAGAATTTGGAGGGACTGAAGCAGCATGGGACTTTATAAGTGCAGAGTCTTATCTAATCAACTAAGAACATATACTGGGTGATGGAGTATACAGAGAAAAGAATAAAACAAACAAAAAACCCAGTTACCTAAGCAGAAACAGGAATCAGATAACTATGAGCCTCTTTATATTAATAGTAATAGAGTCTCACATAAAATAAAACAAATTATCAAAGATTATAGAAAATAAGTTTCAACCTGGAATTCTATACATAGTTAAAGCTTTATTGTATGGGAAGCGGCTGTGGCTCAATCAGTAGGGCTCCCGTTTACCATATGGGAGGCCCCGGGTTCGGTTCCCGGGGCCTCCTGGTGAAGGCAAGCCCGCCCGCGGGGCGTGGTTGGCTGACCCAGCGAGCACAAGCAGCAAGGGGGGGATAAATGAATAAATAAATAAAATCTAAAAAAAAAAAAAAAAAAAAAAAAAGCTTTATTGTAGTGAGAGAAAATATATTTCTGTATTTTAGTACCCTGAAATGTTATCTCTCATTCAGCTTTTCTGAAAAAAAACTTCTTGAGTGGTGTTAGAAATATAACCCAACAATTTATAACTAACAGCTAGAAAAGGAATATCTTCATAAAGAACATTTAACACAACACATAGTATTTCACCACCTCTACAAGAGTTAGAAAAAAACCTTGTAATGGAAATCCACAGTCCAATATGACATTTCTATAAAATTTAGAATTATCTTGCTATTTTCCAGAAACAATTCCTGTTAAGATTTTGATTAGAATTGAATAAATCTTTCATTTATTAGGCATTTATTAAGCATTAACATTCTAACAATATTGAGGCTTTTTAATCCATACAAATGGCATATCCATCTATTCCAGGGTTTCTCAACTTCAGTATGATTAACATCTTGGATTGCATAATTATTTGTCTTGGGGAATTGGTCTCTTTACTGCAGGATATTTAGTAGGATCCTTGACTTCTATCCACTAGATGCCAGTAATACTCCCCACTCTCACTGCCATGTTATGACAATCAAACATATCTCCAGACATTGCCAAAAGATATCTTGGGGGCCAATTACCCCTCCACCCCCACCCATTGAGAAAAATTGTTCTGTGGTTTTACACTTATAAGTAGTAGAGTTCAGAGAGAACAAAATGATAAAATACAGAACAGAGTACTTGAGAAAATTGTGGGATGGTAACAGATGACCAAATCTAACCTTGACATATAATCAGAGGCACAAAAGGAAAGTAGAACAAGATAAAAAGATAGAAAAATATTTGAGGAGCTAAAGTTTCAATAAGTTTGGTGAACCTCCAGCAGGATAAATATGAATAACAAAGGCATATCATCGACAAAAGGATTAAAACTAAAAAAATATAGATATTAAGAATCATATTATCATTACCAGAAGTGGAAAGACTACTGATTGCTTAAAGCACAAATAATAACAATGGTATTGTGGAATTTACAACATGTAGAAATAAAATTAAATAACACTAAGACAAAAAGCAGGAGAGTAGGTAAATGTAATTTAACTGATACAGATCCTTATGTTATATGGTAAGCGGCAGAATATTAATTGTAGACAAACAATAATACTACACAAAATAATAGAAAACAAATAACAAAAAGGTAAACATACACTTGAATATATCAGTAAATATATTAAATGTAAATGGACTAAACATTCCAACTAAAAACCGAGATTGTCAAACAGAAGAAGAAAGAAGACACACTATATTTTGTTTACAAGATTCATCTTTAACCGTAAGGACATAAATACAGTGAAAGTAAAAGGTTGGAAACATATTTACCATGCAAACATTAATCAAAAGAAAATCAATATTGCTGTAGTTTTATCAGAACATATATACTTATAAGCAGTATATTATAAGAGATAATAATAGACATTTCATATTGATAAGAGGGGCAATTAATGAGGAAAAAATAATTCTGAGTAGAATTATTTTCCAATAATGCAGTTTCCAAATACAGAAAACAAAGGGAATAGAACTAAAAGATGATATACATTTTTCTACAATACTACTTGGAGATTTTAAGCCCTTCTCACAGTAATTATTATTAAAAAAAAAAAAACAAGAAAAAATCAGTAAGGTCCTAAAACATTTGGAAAAAAAATTAACCATATAGAACTAATTAGTATTTGTAGACAACTACTGCAACTTACATATTATTTTGAAGTGCTTGTGGAACATTAATACAGATCATATGTTGAGACATATAACGTCTTATTAAATTTAAAAAGATAGAAATCATAGAAAGTTCTCTAATGACAATAGTGTTAAATCAGAAATCAATAAAGAAGGGAGAGGATTGTGGGAAGATGGCAGACTAGGAAGCACCAGGAATTAGTCCCTCCACTAAAATAACTATTGAACTGGAACTATCTGAATCAACTACTTTGAAACTCCAGAGCCAAGGGGAACACTGTGCACCATTCAGGGAGGAGTTGGAGGAAGAAGCTGGTAACTTGCCATAAAGACTGGTGAGTTTCACCCTCCCTCCAGCAGTACCATCCACTTCTGTCCACATGGCCAGCAACAGTGGGGACTGGAGCTAGCTAGGTGGGACATGAAAAACCACTCCTCCAAACTCCAGGTATTTGTGGTCTGATCCTTTGAGCAGCTACTTCAGATTGCTGGGGGCTGCTTTCAGGGTGACCTTTGTTCCGTGGCAGACGAATCTTAAAGACAGTAACATTCCTCAAAACTACAGAAAACTGTTAAAGGGTTGCATTAACCAGGCAAGTGCTGAATTAAGAAAACTCAGCTTCAAAAGTCATAGAAGAAGCTCCTGATACCCTTGCTGGCTTCTCCCCTACTCCATTCCACAATAGAAGGTGGAGCCAGCTTGCACTCCTATTGTAAGTCCCTGGCCCTGTTCCAAAGGGAGCAGAGTGGCTCCTCTGTGCATATTGGGGTGCATGTATGACAGTGTCAATTTATTGGATGGAAGTCTGAGAGACTGAGCTGGGGAGCATGTCTTGGTTTTACCCTACCAGAATTTGTACAAAGGGCAGAGAAGTCCCTTCAAGACAGGTGGGACAGTGTGAGAAACAACAAATTTAAAACATTCTGGGGCAAAGGACCACCTGCATTAAGTCACTCAAAAGAGCACCCAGGAGGTAGAGGAGGTCTATCCCAAAGGAAGTATAGGGGACATTCATTCAAACTCCTCTGGAGTGTAAACAGAAATTCTGGAGCCTCTAGTGAGCACAGGTCCAGGAAAAGAAACAGTTTTTCTGGCCCTGGTTCTATGCAGGTTCAGATAAAACAGAGGATCCTACACTTCCTATTTGTCTAGGGCTGATCTGCTTGATAAGATGGCTAAGCTCTGAAGGTGATGACCAGTCAAAGCAGAGCCAGTTTGTAAAGACAGTGAAAGGTGCTTTTTGCCTCATTTTAAAAATTAGCTCCTGACATTCAAGAAAATCTCTGTCATATCACCAGCTGGATACAAATTTAAGGGACAGCCCAGGGACTAAGAATTAACACTCTAAAATATTTAAATGCACAGAAGATTATAAGACAAAGAAATAGGGAATGATGACCCATCCAAAATTCATCAATGAAGAGGACCAGACTTTGGACTTACAGAGATTTTAAAATAATGTTCCTTGATATGCTCAAGGAGATTAAAAAAAAAACAGAGAAAAAAACAAAGGATATGAGGAAAACAATTAATGTACAATATGGGGATCTCTCCAGAGAAATATTAGAGTTGAAGAGCACCATAACTGAAATGAAAAGTCCCCTATATGGTTTCAGCAGCAGATGGGAGGCAGCAGAAGAAAGAATCAGTAAACTTGAAGACAAGACAGCTGAAATAATTCAGGCTGAGGACCACCTGTGGGACATCATCAAGCAGTCAGAAGAAGAAAGAGAAAAAGGGACAGAAGAAAAATTCAAAGAAATAATGGCAGACAACTTCCCAAATTTAATGAAAGACATGAACACATATTCAAGAAGCTCAATGAGCCTCAAAAAGGATAAATTCAAAGAGAAACATCCCCAGACATATAGTGATCAAATTGCCCAATGCCAAGAACAAGGAAAGGGTTCAGAAAGCTTGAAAGCTGAAAAAGAAAAGGAATGAGTTGTGTACAAGGGTATTCCAATAATATTAAGTGCCAATCTTTCATCAGAAACCACAGAGGCAAGAAGGTAGTGGTACAAAATATTTGAAGTGTTGAAAAAAAATAGGATTTCTCTTTAAGATTAGGAATAAGGCATGGATGCCCTCTGCCACCATTGTCATTCAGCATTGTATTGGCAGTTCTAGCTGGAGTAATTTGATAAGAGAAAGAAATATAAAACATCCAAACTGGGAAGAAAAAAGTACAATTTCTATATACAATCAACAAATATTTGGAAACTGAAATGAAATAAATGTCATTTGCAATAGCATTAGATACTCAATCAAATGTATGGGCATAAATTTAACAATAAATGCATAACTCCAATTCTTTAAACTACAAAAAATGCTGTCAGCAATTAAAGAACTCCTAAATAACCAAATATTGAAAAAGGAAGAAATTGAAGGTCTTTCATTACATGATTTTGAGACATTCTATAAAGCCACAGCAATTAAATAGTATTGGCATAATCATAGACATATAGATAAATGGACAGAAAGCGTGTCCAGAAATAGATTATACAAATTCACTCAACTGATTTTCAACATAGGCAGCAAAGTGATTCAACAACGAACAACTGTATATCTGTGTGGGAATAAAAAATAAATCTTGACTTCCCCACTTCACACCATATATAAAAATTAGTTCCTGACTAATAAATTAGCTTCCCCACTTCACACCATATATAAAAATTAGCTCCTGACTAATAAATTAGCTCCTGAAATAAATCATTGACCTATATTATGAATGCAAAAGTATGTATCTTTTTGAAAAAATAAAATATAGGTGAGTATATTTGTGACTCTTGGGCAGGCAAAGATTTCTTACACAGAACAGAAAAAGTACTAAAAATAAAAGAAAAATATTAATAAATTGAAATTCATCAAAATCAAAATCTTCTGCTCATCTAAAAATCATCATATACAAGAGTAAAAATGCAAACCAAAGATTGGACATCATATGAGACAAAAGGCTGATATATGGAATATAGAGCAAGCTTCTACAAATTAAGGAATAAAATAGGCATCTCAATTTTTTTAAAATGGTCAAAAGTACTCACATGGCACTTCATAAAAGGAAATATCTATATGACAATAAGCCTATGAAAATTTGGTCAATGTTATTACTCATCAGGGAAAAACAAATTAAAGCTACAAATAGGTAAATTACACATCCATCAAGAATGTTTAATATTAAAAAGGTGACAAGATTATGTATTGGTGAGACTGTAGAATAAGTAAATTCTCATTAATTGCTGGTAGGATTGTAAAATGCTACAAGCCACTTTGATAAACTAGCAGTTTCTTTTAAATTTACACTTAAATCTTTCTATGGCACAGTGACTCCACCCCTAGAAACTGGAGTAATAAACCTCTATGTTTACAGAAAGGAATGTACAAGAATATTCATAGCAGCTCTATTCATAACCTTTAACTGGGAACAAACCAAATGTCTGTCTATAAGAAAAGAATAAACTGTAGGATATTCATAACAAAGAAACATGACTCAGCAATATAAAATAGTCAACTACTTATACACATAAAAATATAGATGAACCTCAAAAAACATTAGAGAGTAAATATTGTATAATTTCATTTGAAAGAAGTTCAGTAACAGTCAAAACTAATCAATGATAAAGATTAGGATTGATTGGACTGGAAAACAAGGGAGCTTTCTGGGGTAATAGAAATTGTCTTTATCTTGCTTTGGGCACTGATTATAGTATCTATATTTCACAAATTTATTCAGGTTTTATACTTAATACTTTTGCATTTTACCAAGTGTAAAGTATAGCTCAATGAAATATTATTAATAAGAAACAAAAATAAAATCTAGAAGTAATCATATAATATCTAAAGACAACTCCCTCACTAAGTTTCAAAATGTCTTTCATAAACTCTTGGGAAGGTAATTACAAATGGTGACTGTGGACTTCGGAAATATGCTAACTCATTCCTTTTCCCAGCTTCCTGCCTGGGCATCTCTGGAGTCAAAGTTGGGCTGAATTTTCTTGGAAGTATTAGTGCTGTGGCCCTGAAAACTTAATGAAGTCCATTCCTTGATTATTATTTTAATTCATTCAACAGACTCCCATTGTAACTTTTAATATTACAGAGAAATTTCTGGTCATTTACCTCAAGAAAACATCATTTATGATTAGATAGTTAAATTAGAAAATACTTCTGAGGCTTTTCTGAGATGAGAACTGATTTACATTCAAAATTTATATTTATTAAGTTCCTAAACATTTTGAAATATACTGATATCTTAGTTGAAAATTTCCCTCAGTTTCTGAGTCTTATTTATAGGAAAGAACATATAATTTTAGTCTCTTCCATTTGTATATCCTTTGAAATTTCTTATGTTTTACATGGAAGAAAAATATATTTTGATGCAATGGGAAAATAAACTATATTTTTCCGATAGTTGGTGATTTGCTAGTAATAATATATCACTCAACTCTGTTCTATTTAGATTGGGAAGAATATGGTTGAAACTTCACAATCTGGGCCACTGTTTCCCTTGATAAGCTTGTAAATAAATATTGCAGGCAGCTGTAATACATTTCAAATATCAGCCTGTGTTCCCAACAACTGTTCTCTGAAAGACAAGTGCTGTTGATTTAGCTGCTTGTAGCTAGTTTCTCATATCTTTTGCCAAGTTTTTTATCCTTTCAATCATATTTTAAGGATAAACTAGTAATCATCTAGCCTAGCTCTCTTCCATAAATATTGCAGAGTCTGGTGGGTTCAATATACTTTACAGACTAAACTAATTTTTCCATTTCTTCATGACAATCAACGGCAAGGACCAATTATATGAAATAGGATTCAAACGTTTTAAAAAAATTATTCCACTGGTCCAAAATTCTCATTCTCCCTCCTTTGGCTTTCATATATACTGAAATGTTTCTGACCATCAAGTAATGAGAATTTCAATACACTTTCAGCAAGCCTTCCAATCTATAAATGATGTAGGATCCCTGAACTTTACTTTCCCACATCAAGAAGGAAATGTCTGGAGAAACAGCTGTATGAACAGAGATTGAGAATAAAGAACTGGTGACAATCTAATTTCTTACTCCCTAGCAACTTTTTACTGTCGACACAGAGGCTGAATTTTCTGAAAATCACTAGACTGAGATAACTGATTAATTGTAACCCTAAAAAGAAAACTGCTCATTCAGTAGGGAAGCGATTGGTCAGTGCCTATCCACTACTATCAGGTAAATTCAGGAAGCCTCAATTTTTCCTTTCTTTTCTTTTATTAGGAGACATAGGAATGAGACAAACCCAGAGACTACACACTCCATCTTGAATGGCTTTGTAGGCTATTAATCAAAATTACAGAATAAAATCTATATATAGTAAAATTACATCATATCCTTACACTTTATAACCCAGACTGTATCCTCCAAGTTGAAAATTCTTAAGTATATCCAAGGTCATCTGGTCTGAAAACTTGGGAATTGGGGATAAATCAGCTCTTTCATGATAGTTTTGGGATCCATCAACTCCTTTTCTACTCTTCCTGTTAATTAAAATGGTTTATGCATAATATTTGTGTGTTGAAAATATCCTATTTGTTATAAAAATGAATAAAGTTGGGGAGGGGCAAGATGGTGGCAGCATTAGGAGCATCAAGAATCAGCTTGCAGTTAAAGGCAGTTAAAAATCACCCAGGGCTGTCTAAAGCACCTGTTTGGATGCCCCAGGAGACCAGAAGAACATCCTGCAACATCCTTGAAAGTATGGAAGGAGGTGACTGCCCATCTGCAGGGAAGATTTGTGAGTAGAGCACTCCACACCATGAGTAGAGCACTCCACACCAAGGAGGCTGGTGTCTATACTCCACAGGTGGTGCAAGCTACTCTGTGGCTGGAGTTGGAAGCTCCATTTCCCAAAATTGGAGGAGGAAGCAAGGGTTAGGCACTGACTTCAGCTACTGATTAGTAAATTTGGCTGACTAAAGTATAATCCTAAGAACAGCTAAAGTTTGAACCTGTCCAAGTCAGAAAAAAGCTGGTAGCTGCCATTTTAACTCTGCATTTTAGCACAGCATAAGGGGAAGCAGGGCTGTTTGAGAATCACAGTGAAGGGAAGGGCTTCTTTCCACCCAGATTGGATTGCAGCTCTAGCCTAAACCTCAGCCCCACCTCCAGCGAGGAGGAAGCTGGGGGGTCCTGCACCAGCCTTTCTGGGTAACTGCAGGCACTTTCAGCTGGCACAGACTGAATAATCAGATACCTGGGGCTCCATCTCCACACACAATAGGATGAGGGGAGCTGTGTTTCGTTGGCTTCTCCAGGCAACTGCAGGTGCTTTCAACCTGCACAGACTGATTTGTTGAGTGCCATTGATTCCATCCCTGCCATCCTCCACAGGAAAGGAGGTGGCTGGTGTTTCTTCAGGCTCTGGGCAGCTGCAGGTGCTTTCAGCCCACACAAATTGGCTACTTGGACACCTATAGCTCCATCCCCACAACCCAATAGGATAGGAGAGGAGCTGTGGACACTCAGCCTCTCTGGGTGGCAGGCATTTTTGGCCCACACAGACTAGTTTTTTAAGTTCCTGGGCCATCCCCCGATAGGATAGGAGGGGTTTTGTGTTTCCTCAGCCTATCTGGACAACTACAGGCAATTTTTGGACTGCATGAACTGGACTGTTGGGCTCCTGTGGCTCTACCCCCACCCCCAATAGGACAAGAGGGAGGCAGTGTCTCCCCAGACTCACTGGGCAACTGCAGGTGCTTTCGTACCACTTGGACTGGACTGTTGAGGGCCTGTGGATCCAGCCCCACTCACCAATAAGATAGGAGGGAGCTGGTGTTCCCTCAGCCTCTATGGGCAATGGCAGGTACTTTCGGCCTGCATGGGCTGAATTGTTGGGTGCCTGTAGTTCCATCCCCACCCCTTAAAGAGCAGAAGGGACAGTTCTCACTCAGTCTCTCAGGGCAGCTGCTGGCTCACAAAGATTTGATCACTGGGCACTCCAGAAGGCCCATGCCCAACCCTGGCAGGGGAGGAGTGGGACCAGGCTACATCAGTCTACCTGTTAAGTGGTCAGGTTTAACCTTCATGACTTAGTTTGCTGCCCACACCTGCAGCTCCATCCTTGCCCCAGGCAGGGGAGGAAGGGGAATGAAGTTTCATCAGTCTCTCCTGGCAATTACAGATAGTCTTGGCCTGAACAGCTTGGATTACTGCAGTTCTCTCCTTATGCCTGGCAGAGGAAAAAGATGGGAGAAGCTTCATTGGTTCCTGGGGCAATGTGGGCAGAATCAGCATCCAGAGCTTATAGTACCAACTACATCATATTACCTTAAAAAAGGCAAGAAAGCACTAACTAAAGAGAGAAACTGTGCCCAGAATAAATACATGTATTAAGCCAGATGACAAGATACCAACAAAAAATTACAATCCATACTAAGAAGCAGGAAAATATGACCCAGTGAAAGTTACACAATAAGCCTCCAGATGATAAAAAGAAGTCGAGACAACTAATCATAGATGTTCAAAAAAATCTCCTTAATAAGTTCAATGAGATGGTTACAGGGATTAAGGATATAAAAAAAGACACTGGGTGAGCATAAAGAAGAATTTGAAAGCATACATAGAAAAATAGCAGATATAATGGGAATGAAAGGCACAATAAATGAAATTAAAAATACACTGGAGGCATATAACAGCAGATTTGAGGAGGCAGAAAAAAGGATCAGTATGCTTGAAGACAAGTCTTCCAAAAGCAAATATACAAAAGAACAGATAAAGAAGAGAATGGAAAAATTGAACAGGATCTCAGGGAACTAAATGACAGCAAGAGATGTGCAAACATATGTGTCATGGATGTCCCAGAAGGAGAGGAGCAGAAGGAATATTTGAAAATAATGACTGAAAATATCTTAACCCTATTAAAGGATATAAATATCCATGTCCAAGAAGCACAATGTACTTCCATCTGAATAAATCTGAATAGACCTATTCCAAGGCACTCATTAATCAGAATGTCAAATACCAAAGACAAAGAGAATTCTGAGAGCAGAAAGAGAAAAGCAATTGTATCAGTCAGGGTTCTCTAGGGAACCAGAATCAACAGGAGATATCTGTAAGTAGTATGAGATTTTATAAGTCTCATGACCATGGGGGTGCACAAATCCAGGTTCCTCAGGCAGGCTGCAAACCAGGGGCTCTGATGAAAGTCCAATGAAGGTCCTTGATGAGTTTCTGGGAGATATTGGCTGTCCAAACATGAGCTGGAAAATTCTCTCTACTGAAATCACTTCCCCTTTTAAGACATTCAACTGATTGGATAAGGCATCATTCATTGCTGATGGCAATTTCCCTGGTTGATGCACTTATAATCAGCCATCTATGCAGTAAACTCACCAATGACTAAAGCCTGTAAATGTCCTTGTATTACAATTAGCCCAGGGCTTGCTTGACCAAACAACTGGGCACGAATACCTGGCAGAGTTGACTCATTAGCCTAACCATCACAGTGATGCATAACATACAAGGGATACTCAAAAAGATTAAGTGCCTATATACTATCAGAAACCATAGAGGCAAGAAGGCAATGGTAATATATTTAAGATACTGCAAGAGAAAAACAGCCAACCCAAAATTTTATACCCAGCAGCATTATCTTTCAAAAATGAGGGCAAGTTTAGAATATTCACAGATAAACGGAAACCGAGAGCATTTATAACTAAGGGACCAGCTTTTCAGGAAATGCTAAAGGGATTGCTACAGCCTGAAAAGAGAAGACAGGAGAGAGAGGCTTGGAAGAGAGTCTGAAAATGAAGATTATATCAATAAAAGTAACTAAAAGTGTAAAAAGAGTACAAAAAATAAAATATGACAGATAAAACCCAAAGACCAAAATGGGTAAAGTAAGAACTGTCTTTACAATAATAATATTGAATGTTAATGGATTAAATTCCCCAATCAAAGACACAGACTGGCAGAATGGATAAGAAAATATGAGTTGTCTATATGCTCTCTACAAAGACTTACCTTAGACCCAAGGATATCAATAGATTAAAAATGAAAGGCTGGAAAAAGAAATTCCATGCATGCAGTAACCAAAAAAAAGCTGAAGTACCTATAATTATATCAGATGAAATAAACTTTAAAAGCAAAACTGCTATTATAGATAAGGACATTATATACTAATAAAAAAGGCAATACACCAGGAAGAAATAACAATCATAAATGTATATGCACCTAACCAGGATGTACCAAAGGGCATGAGGTAAGCATTGGTAAAACTGAAGGGAGAAATAGATGTCTCTACAAAAGCAGTAGGTGACTTCAATATGCCACTCTCAGTATTTGGACAGAACATCTGGACAGGAGATCAATACAGAATCAGAGAACTTGAATGATATGATAAATAGACATATACCAAACATTGTACCCCCTAACAGCAAGATATACATTCTTCTCAAGTTCTCATGGGTCTCTCTCCAGGATAGACTATATGTTGGGTCACAAAGCAGATCTCAAAAAATTCAACAAAATCAATATTATACAAAACACTTTTCTCATCATAATAGAATAAACCTGGAAAACAACAATAGGTGGGAAAAGGGAAAATTCACAAATATTTTGAGATTAAAAAACACACTCTTAAATAATCAGTGGGTCAAAGAAGAAATTGTGAAAGAAATCAACAAATATTTAGAGATGAATGAAAATGAGAAAAAAATATATAAAAAATCTATGAGATGCAGCAAAGGCAGTCCTGAGAGGGAAATTTATAGCCCTCAATGCTTACATTAAAAAAGGAGAAGGAGCTAAAATCAATGACCTAACTACATAGCTGGAGGAACTAGAAAAAGAACAGCAAATTAAACCCAAAGCAAGCAGAAGGAATGAAATAACAAAGGTCAGAGCAGAAATAAATGAAATTGAGAACAACAGCAACAACAACAAAAAAAACAATAGAAAGAACTTACAAAACTGAAAGTTGGTTCTTCAAGAAGATTAACAAAATTGACAAACCCTTAGCTAGACTGACAAAGAAAAAAAGAGAGAAGATGCAAATAAATAAAATAAAAAATGAAAGCAGGGACATTTCTTCTGACCACACAGAAATAAAAGAGATCATAAAAGTATACTATGAATAACTGTACACCAACAAACTAGACAATGTAGGTGAAATGGATAAATTCCTAGGAATGTAGAAATGCCTGCACTAACTCTATAAGATATAGAAGAAGTCAACAAACCAAACACAAGTAAAGAGATTGAAATAGTCATCAAACAAATCCACACACAAAAAAACTCAGAACCAGACAGATTCACAGATGAGTTCTACTAAACATTCAAAGATTTAATACCAATCTTTCTCAAATTCTTCCAAAAAACTGAACAAGAAGGAATGCCACCAAATTCATTTTATGAAACCAATATCACCCTAATACCAAAGCCAGATAAAGATATAACAAAAAAAAGAAAATCACGGGCCCATTTCCCTAATGAATATGGAAGCAAAAATTCTCAACAAAATACTTGCTAATTGAATCCAACAACACATTAAAAGAATTATTCATCATGATAAAGTGGGTTTTATATCAGGCATGCAAGAATGGTTCAACACAGGAAAATCAATCCATGGAAAACATCACATTAATAAATCAAAGAAGAAAACCACATGATCCTATTGATTGAAGCAGAAAAGTCATTTGACAAAACACAGCACACTTTCTTGATAAAAATACTACAACAGATAGGAGTTGAAAAAAACTTTTTCAATATGATAAGGACTATATATGAAAAAATCACAGCTAACATTGTCCTCAACGGTGAAAGACTGAAATATTTCCTATTGCAATCAGGAATAAGACAAAGATGCCCACCGTCACCACTGTTGTTCAATATAGTGCTAGAGATTCTAGCTAAAGCAATCAAGTAGAAAAAGAAATAAAAGGCATTTGTATTAGTCAGCCAAAGGGGTACTGATGCAAAATACCAGAAATTGGTTGGTTTTTATAAAGGGTATTTATTTAAGGTAAAAGCTTACAGTTACTAGGCCATAAAGTGTCATGTGTTGGAGCAAGATGGCTGCCGACATCTGCCAGGGTTCAGACTTCCTGTGTTCCTCTCTTCCTGGGACTTGCCTTTCTCCAGGCTCAGGTTTGCAGCGCTTCACAAGGCCAGCTGTAGACTATCAGGCAAATGGCTCGTCTCTTTTCCAGGGGCCTTTTCTCCTTCCTCACGACCAAGCTCTTCTGTATGCTTACTTCCCCAGGATCCAGCAGTAAAACTCAGCATCAGAACTACAACATTAAAACTCCAACTAACTCCTCTGCTCTGCCATGCAGTTTTATCTCTGAATCCTCACCCACCAAGGGGCAAGGACTCAATGTCCTACTGACATGGCCCAATCCAAGCCCTAATCATAACTTAATCATGCCCAGAAGAACAGACCAGTTTACAAGCATAATCCAATATCTATTTTTGGAATTCATAACTCTATCAAACTGCCACAGCATTCAAATTGGAAAGGAAGAAATAAAATTTTCTATTTGAAGATGAATAGAACCTATACCTAGAAAGTCCTGAGAAATCTACAACAAAGCTGCTAGAACTAATAAATGATTTCAGCAGAGTGGCAGAATATAAGATTAATACGCAAAATTCAGTAGTGTTTCTATATACTAGTAACATGCAATCTGAGGAAGAAGTCAGGAAAAAAATTCCATTTACAATAGCAACTAAAAGAATCAAATATTTAGGAATAAAATTAACTAATGATATAAAGCATTTATATTCAGAAAACTACAATGCATTGCTAAAAGAAATTGAAAACAAGACCTAAATAAATGGAAGAACAATCTGTGCTCATGGACTGGAATACTAAATATTCTTAAGATGTCAATTCTACCTAAATTGATATACGGATTCAATGCAATCCCAATAAAAATTCCACCAGCATTTTTTAAAGAAATGGAGAACACAATTATCAAGTTTGTTTGGAAGGTTAAGGGGCTCCGAATAGCCAAAAATATCTTCAAAAGGAAGAGTGAAGTTGGAGGACTCTCTCTTCTGGACTTGAAATCATATTACTTAGCTACAGTGGTAAAAGCAGCATGGTACTGGCATAAATATAGACACATAGACCAATGGAACCAAACTGATGGTTCAGAAACAGACCCTCACATCTATGATCAAGTGATTTTTTAAAATATCTTTTTTATTTTTTATTTTTTAAAAAAGGTATTTAGATTACATAAATGTTACATAAAAATCAAGTCATTTTTGACAATGTTGTCAAACCCAGCATTGCTGGGGCAGATCAGTCTAGTCTACAAATAGTGCTGTGAGAACTGGATATCCATAGTCAAAAGAAAGAAAGAGGATCCCTATTGCACCTTGTACAAAAATTATCTCAGAATGGATCAGATAGCTAACTATAAAATCTGCTACCATAAAACTCCTAGAGGAAAACGTCAGGAAGCATCTCCAAGACCTAGTGGTAGATGGTGGATTCTTAATCCTTACACTGAGAGCACAAGCAACGAAAGAAAACCTGGATAAATGAGATTTCCTCAAACTGTGTGGAAATGATAACATAATAATTAATGATAACACATAATAGTGAGTAGAACTAATGCAAGCTTGTCTATAAATGGGATTGTGGCTGAAAAGGGTAGTCTAGGATGTAAATGTCAACTGAAAGAAAGCTAGAGAATAATCTAGGGACTGAATAACAGTGTACCCAAAGGTGGATGAGAACTGTGGTTAATAGTACAAGTACTAGAATGTTCTTCTATGAACTAGTACAAATGTACATCACTATTGCAAGGTGGTAAAAATGTGGAGAAGCATGGGAAAAATACAATTAATATAACTGTAGACTATAGTTAACCGCAATACTATAATATTCTTGCATCAATGCCAAATATGTACTGTGTTAATAATAGGGGGTTATGGAAAAAATATGCCAAATGTACACTATGGGCCATAGTGTATGATAATAGCCTGGGGATATTATCTCATAATCTATAACAAATATTCCACAACAATGTAGTGTGCTGGTGGAGGGCTGTTGTATGAGAATTCCATACATATTCATGATTGTTTTGTAAGTTCACAACCACTTGAATAAAAATATATTTTAAAAAATGAATAAAGTTTTTTCCAAGGAAAGACTTTAAAATAATTTTTTACATAAGTTAGTTATGTTTTTTCTTATAATCCAACTTTAACACAATTTACCCTTCATTGAAATGAGTACCAGAGTGAAACAGGCAGACAGGAAATCAGGCAGAAGGTAATGCTGACCAGGACTAAAGTGCTAGCAATAGAGATGTATGGAAATGATTGGATTCAGGATATATATTTATTTTTAGCAAGAGAAATTGCTAATAAACTTGATATAGGAGATGTGGTAAAGATGATTCCTAATTTGAGAATTGAGGAAACAAAAAGCAGAAAAGGAAAAAAAAAACTTTGGTTGTTCCTCATCTAGAAGCACAGAATAGTTTCTCTATTAGATCATATTTTATCCCACCAGAAGGACCATGCAGTCCTCCATCAGCCCACGGCCACTCGTTAAAGAATGGGCTAGTTGTGCATAGTAGGAAGCGCTCTGGTGCTGGAGACCTGGATTCAGCTGGTGACCTTCCTGAAGCCATCTCACCACGCAGAGCCTTTGTTTCCTTGTCTGTAAAACAAATCAGTAATAACTTCTCTACAAAGTTCTTTTTAAGGTCAAAAGAGATAATGCTTGAAGAAATGTCTTTTGATGGCAAAGTTGTAGTAACTATGCCTTTTAGCTTTCTTTTTTTTTTATGCTTAACATGAGATCATATCCAAAAAGGCCCTTTATAGAGTTAAGTTGATTTTGATGGTTCTAAACATTTTATTGATAATAATTGGTAACATATGTAAGGAATAATATATAATAACATATAATTAGTATATATATTATATCTATGCTACACATATAGATATTTAATATTATATAAGCATATTATATGTGTGTTGTGTTTATATATATGTGTTGTGTTTATATAGAAACAAACCAAAAACAAAACCCGAAAATGACAACCTGAAGTTCATCCAAACAGCCAGGGCATTTTTTTTTTTACATAATGTTTTTGAAAGTTTAGTGCCAACTAAGGAATGTGATGGCAGAGATTATCTCTTTTTCAAACTTATTTATTCCCAATGCTAGAATGATCAAGGAAAAGCCTTAGGCTAAGTAGCTGAAGTCTCTGGAGCAGATCAGTTTTCAGCTTCCTCACCACCCCTGGACCCTGTGCAAGGAGAAAGGCAAAGGCCTCAGTTGAACAGCATTATTTACTCTGACCTCCTCATTCCTTTGAATCAGTAGCATCAGTTAAACAAGAATCACAAGAGAGTCAAAACAGCATGAGGGTCCTTGACTGATGCTCCCAGTTGGAAGGAATTTTCCTACTCATTTTACCTCCTGTAGTCCAATAGCACTGTGTCATTGTCTCTCCTCTGGTACTTTCCATTGCCATTGTTATATATACTATATATAAACACACCTATTTCTCCCCCCCCCCACATATATATACATACATAATCACATACATTGTACTATAAATATGTCAAGAAGTGATATATCTTCCATCACTTCATTAGTTCTTAATTATCTTTCTGTAATATCCCTGCACCTCCCTTCACATTTGTTTCAGATGAATGAATTAATGATTGGATGGAAGGTAAGATAAATGGGTGAAATGTGTAAGCAAAAGTCTAGCCAGTTGGAAGACAAGAATGACGTTAATATTTTTATGAAGGCAGATTTATGTCATATTCTCCTCTCTTTACCCTCATTCTCAGAAGACTTTATGGAATTCAAATTCACTCATTCATTTGATAAGTATTTTTAAACATTTACTATATTCACTGTACTCTGCTAAATGCTGGGAATACAATAGTAAAAATAAAATCAGTTCCTGCCCTCATAGTGTCATTTTCAAGGTATCTCCTTAACCTAAAGTATGTATTAATGCCTGGCTTTCAAAATAATATTATTAGATATAACATTTATTTGGGCTGTTGTTTAAAATCCTACCCTCTTCTCCCAATCATGGCTCCTTATGGTTTGGAAGCCCAGTTTATTCTTTTCATAGTCAACTTGTAATGGCAACATTTCCTCATGAGTTTGAAGGTTTTGCAGAGCCTATCATCTCTCCACGAATAAAAATGAAAAAAAAAAAATGAACAGAATTTCCTTTTTTGTAACCTCTCTATGAATAGTAATGACCCCATACAAAATTGTGAATGAAACAAATCATTCTATCATCTCCTGTCCCATGTAGATTACCTCTGAAGAGTAGTTTATTAGGTGGAATATTCTTTATTTAGTATTTAGAAGAATTATGAACTTTATATTTTTCTGTGGCAGTAATGAGGTCACTAGGACTTAGTATTGATGAAGATTTAAAATGTGTGCAGCTATATCATTTTAAAAAGATTTCTCTAATACACCATGCAATTTAAAGCTCTTTGTCTGAGATATCTGGGAAGAGTTAAAGAAATGAGCAGATTAATAAGTTGTGTGGTAAGCAATTTGTCATAATCTTTTCTATCTTAAAAAAAAATAAGAAAATTGGCCCTAATGAGAAACTGGGAACTGGGATAGAAGTTCAAAGGATGTGAAGGTTTTCTAGGATGGGAAAGCCTTTATCAGTCTACAGGGTGAGAAAAGTAACTGAAGAGTTGGAAGATAATGAAGATGAGAGATGTGTTTATGAGCATGTGAAGGGGAGTTGAGAATGTGGCAGAACACATTTGTAAGGCCAATTGGAAGGGCTGAGAATTAGAGTAGGAAAGGAGATTTTTCTTTTTAGCCAATAGAAGGAAACTTTTTCCTCCAATTGGAGTTAAGGAAAAGAGGAAAGGTGCAAAATGATTTACTAAGTTTTAAAATTTATTGTGATTAATTAAGCTATAATAGTCTCATAAATAATTCTATCCATAATCTCTTGCTAATATTTATTTGAGTTTTGTCCTGTCACCTCAATTAGATTATAAGTTTTCTGAGGAGAAAGACTATCTGTAAATTTCGATTTATTTTCCCCATCTTTTTCATGCAGTGCCTAATACAGGAAAGAGTTACTAAATAATATTAACCAACTGCAATATGTTGATATTCTCAACATGACTCAACAAGTAACAAGTGTCACATCAAATTCTGATTAAGCTGTGTAACCATTGTGTTATAACAAAAGGGAAGTAAAAATGGCAATACTTTAAGAATAGCAATACAGATTCACAAAAATGAAAAAAAAATGAACTTTTAAATTTTCCCATTCATCGGGATATTTTATAGATAATGAAAACTATTAATATGGCTAGAAGTGTCATATTAATAAATACAGATAAAATACATTCTTTTGTCTAACACCCACGTTGCATATTGTTCCTTTAGTGCCTCCGTTGTGGAACCTGTACTTTCTTTATGTTTTGGGTCTTTTTACGTTGACATAGAAAGCAAACAAATATATTTTTATACACCTGCTATCCCACCATCATTATTTTAAAAGGCCTTTACCTCTAGCTGAAAGGCAGAGCCAACTGCAGTTAGCTTGCTATTGCTGGTTCACTCAAATTACTAGTCTATGAACAATAACAAAAATAGAACAATGAAGGTCATCTCTTTTCCCATGGACACTTACATCACTGATCTTAGACCCATCGCAGCATTTCTGGCTGTCATCACTAATGAAAAGTGGCTGCACCAGTTATGTATGGTAATTCCAAGCTAAGGAGTCTATTGAATGATGCATTTGTTTCCCATCAAAGCACACAGCACAGCACTATAGGAAGTTAGACTTTGTTATTCCCTCATATATCAAAGTCTGCTTGCCAATGTTATATTTATTGACCTGTCCAACTCCTTTTCCATGATTGATCTCTTTTGCCAACCAAAGGTTTTCCCTGTCATAGCAAAGATCTCTACACTGCTTTGTAAACTAAAATTCCTCCTTATTCTTCCAGGGGAATATACTTAATTTCACAGGGATAAAGGGGGTATTATGGTAGAAGTGCTTTTACCTACCCAATATCCATTCTTCCCTTCCTTTTATCAAAGGAAACCCCTATCTTGTTTAGGGTTGCAATGGGCAACCAGACTCCTTTATAGTTTATAATAAGCCATGTAATCTAATTATTACAAAATAATAAAATCAGTGATCTCTTGGGTAGGACATGCAGGAAACTAGTGTTTTCCTCATAAAAGGGGTAAGCCATCCAGTGTTCATTTTTGCCTTTCGCTTGCTTGATATGTGGGCATGATATATGGTGGTGAAACAATAATCTGTGAACATCAGAATGAAACTGCTCAGTAAAGTTGCTGCTGCTGGGTCCCTTATAGCGTTTCTGGAACTAAACTTCCAATTCTGGACTGGTTACCTCTGAACTTTTTGTTAAGTGATAAAAATTGCTCCCTCTTCCATTTAAGACACTGACATTTGGACTTTTTGCTACAGGCAGGTAAACGCAATCCTAAAGTGGTTAACAGATCTAGAGTGTAGCTGCCCCCAGTCCATAATAGTTGGGTTTTGGAATGATATTCTGTATCAGCAGGGCAATGACTTTTTCTACCCATCAATTTCAAGATTACAACAATCTATTTTCAGAGGTATGAGCTACGGACTTCAGATTACAAAAATTGCATACTATGTAGAGCAAACTAGGTCTGTTTTCCTCTTTCCTTCGTCAGGGAACATGTTACAAAAATCTGACATCTTAATGATATAGACATTTTCAGTTCTACATACTATCAGTGTAATGCTAACAGGGTATTTGGGGCTTCTTTCCCTCCAGTTCCCAAGTCACTCCCTGACTATAATTTGGTCTTCAGAGAGTTCCATGTTGCTGAATTCCAAACTGTGAAGGGGCGCAGGGAAAGAAGAACCAGGCAATAGATTATTGGTTCCCTCCAAGTACCAGGAAATCAAACTAATAACTCTCTCTCAGAAACACAGAAGCATATGTACATATATACATCCAAACATCCATATATTTTTTCCTCACTATGTAGCTCACATATATTCAGTGGCACAATCCCAAGGAAATAAAACATAGACATTTACTGATTAAAAAATTATATGTAGCTTGATCTTTATTCCACTCATAAATATTCCCAAAGGATATTTTTTATTCTAACATCTCAAAAGTGACTATAACAGGTATTTTTTTCTAATAATGTAAGTATCAGTATCAGTAAGCAAAGCTATTACTAATAATTTTATTACTAAATTACCTCCCTGGAAGTAAAACTAATTACAGCCTGAATCATTCAAATATGTGGACTGCTAAGTATCTATGCTTAATTTATAAATGATGATTATCATCTGGATTTCTTTTTTAGGCTTATGGAAAAATGATCTTTAACCAACTTTGGAAGAGTGCTGTAGCCAAGCAGGTACTGGAGAATAACTGTTATAGTCATGATAAGGAAATGCAACCAAACAGAGAATGCAGTTGCTTTGATGACCTTAACCTGTTGAGTAAGCAATCACTTATCAACCACTGAATATTCCACATTTTACTTCACTTCACAGCTATGGGTGTGCAAATAAACATAAATAAAAATAACTCAAAAGGAACAATAAACACCATGATGTAAGCATAAGACCATAAATGACATATAATAAAATAATTTATTGATTCTTATTGTAATTCCCTATACCTGGCTAAATGCATATGGGACAGACTCTAGAGAAAACTATGAAGTAAGTGAAACCTGCACTCTTTCCCATTAGATACTACTGTCTCATTTTCAGTTTTCCTCATATATTCTAAATCTGTAGTCTAATTCTCTCTCATATCCACTTTGCAACACATACTCTATAATCTTTCATTAAATTCGGGTAAAAATGGTTCCTAACAACTAAAATCTTTCTCTTCCAGGAGTACTTCATTTTTAATGAAGGCTAAGATCTAGTGATATGGAGGAAATGTTTTACAGGAAAGGCCCTGAAGTTCCTGACTCCACCTCAGGCTCTAAATGACCATATAAATATGAACAGGAGAGTAAAAGGAGGGAACATATTTTGCTATCATAATACTTATTTTTCAACTCTGAGAGGATCTAAGCAACAGATTTTACTCACTGTCCACAATGAATATTCATCATCTGTTTCAGGATTTATTGCTGTGAAACATACTGCCTTAAATCTTAGAAACTTAAAACAATTTATTATTGTTTATCACAGCTCTGTGATTGAGCATGTGTGTGGTTCTGACAGGGATGCTCCTGAAGTTGTAGTTATGTAGAGGCAGCGGCTGGAGTCACCTGAAGGCTTAACGGGGCTGCGTATCCAAATGGGTCACTCACATGGCTGGTAGTTGATGCTAGAAGACCACTGGTTTTGTTGATTAGCTGGGTTTGTAGATTTAAGAACCTACACATGGTCTTTCCTATGGCTTGGGATTTTCACAGCAGGATGGCCAAGTTCCAAAAGAAGGGTCCCAAGAGGGAGGATTTCAGGAGCTCCAGGAAGAAGCTGGAAAACTTCTTAGGACAGCTTCAGACATCGCAGAATGTCACTTCTATCACATTTTATTGGTCACATAAATACCTTAGATTCAAGAACATGTTATTAGATTCTACCTTGTGATGTGGGTGTGACAAAGTCACACTGAGAAGAACATATGGGATGAGAGATATTCTTTGGGCCCTCTTTGGAAAATTCAATCTTCCATATCCTCTATGACAAGATTGCTCATTATTTCCCAAGATCCATTCTCTTGTTCCTTTAAAAAATGGATTCTGAGCTATAATTGGGCCCATAGCCATTTTACTAGAAGCTTTATTTTCTAGCTTCTCTTTAGCTGACTGTAGGCATGGGACCAAATTCCACGCAAGGAATGTGAGTGAAAGTTACATGTGTACCTTCCAAACCCCTTCTAAAAAGTGAAACTGCTTGCCAAGGACTTCTCTTTCCCCCTTTCCAATAGACTGGAAATGATGAAGATCAAAGCAACCACAGAAGCATCATTTGATGACAACAGAGTCCCATAACAGACCTGAGCTCTTACATCTTGGGATTGCTCCATGAGAGGAAATAAAATTATCCATCTTGACTGAGACAGTTCATGAGTCTCTTTGTTTTAGTGGCTTAACCAATCTATAGATATTGCGACCTCATATACTATTTTTCATATCTTTGGCGCAATTATACATTGTCATATGACTACTTTCCTGATTTCTGCTTGAATCCAATAAGGTAGGAGGTAGTGAAATAGTGGATATTATAACACGTTATTGGACTCTAAAGTAAATAATATAATATGCTTACTCTTAAAAGAAGAACTTATTATATCATTAATAATCTTTTACCTTTTTTAAAACCAATCACATATAACTTTAGAAATTTATTGCTGATATAACAGTTTTCCCAGAGAGTATAGGCAGTTGTGGTTGGTATAAGTAGGAATAGAATGGGGAGAGAAAAATAGGAACTTTTTTCCATAATAATTCTCATTTTCATGAAATAAAACTTAAAATTTTGTTTCAACCCTAAAGTAATTATTGCTGTTTGCTTACAAAATTTTAAAGTAAATTTTGTTCATATACATCTTCCCACAATTAGCATTTTCTTCAATACTCTGAGAATATATGCTTGAATTACTAAAATTTTACCTGTACTCTAATTTTCCTCCACACAACTCTTAATCTCTGTCAAAGGTACTAGGAGGAGAAGAATTTCCTGACACCTTTGATAATTGAGAAAAAAATTAATCTGTTTATTTTGTAATTGCAAATGGAGTCTGCAAGTGGAGTTCCTCAGAAAAGAGATTAGTGATAAATTCATATCCTTGGTTGAGAAGATTTAAGCTATAAATGTGTTATTTATAGCTTAGTTCATTTAAGCTATAAATGTGTCATTTTAATATTTGAATTTAAAAAGTAAATAGGGAATTTCAAGAGGACTGGTTTAGTCCTTGGGCTTCTGTTTATATATTACAAACTAATAAGGAAGAGAAGATAACTATGCATTCCATTCTAAACTCTTGCCTATACCTTCTCTAATTTACTCAGCCACAAATATTACATATAATACATATGCACAAAATAAATAAAACCAACTGAAAATAGGAAAGTGCTCAAAATGATTTGCCTGATTTTCTTTACACTTGCCTGGAGCTTGTGCTGGGACTTTCTCTACTACTGCTGTTCGTTCTAATGAATTGGTCTCAGAACAGGGGCCCCTAAGTTTCATAAAGGAAAATGACAGCTCTTTATTGGGCAGAAAAAAATAGATGTAGAGCTTCATTTGCCCCTTTGAGTCAAGCAAGACTTCATTATGAGCAAGCTTATGGCTTTACCAAGAGAGCAATGAAAAGAGTATAGAAATTGAGAGTTTATATGTTACATTACTTTAGAATTGAAAAGTTTCCTTCTGTATTCTTCCAATGGGCTTATTTCACTTTTATTTAATGAATTTATTAAAATTTTGCAATATATTTGGTTATTTAGAGAATTTATAAATGAAGTACAAAAGTAAAAAGCACTAAAATACTTAGTGAAACAGGAGTTTCCATTACAAATTGGTCAATTGACCTCCATGATTCTTTCCAGAGAAATGATCACAATTCCTTATGAATCTTTTTAGAAACATTCAGTGTATTTACATACATATGCATGTATTTATTTTCTTTTACACTAATTTTAATATAACATATATACTGTTTTATATAATTTTTTCACTTAATATACCTTGAGATAATCCTGTGCCTGTATTTATAAAGTTGCATTCTCTTACAATAAATTAAGTAGTTCTTTGTTGGTAGGTACGTAAACGTTGTCCCAAGATTTTGTCCTTATAAACAATGAAGCAATTAATACCATCTTAATGGAGTGGTTCCTTTAAAAGTTTTGACTCTTGTGTGGCAAGCCTTACAAAGTCAAGTATGCTTGAACATATCTTTTTTTTTTTTTTTTTTGCACCTAGTATTTAAATGGTAGTTTCACTGCATATGGACTTCTAAGAATATGTCTTTTCCTTCAAAATTTTGAAAATATTTCTATTGAGATTGAATAATGTCCTTCAGAAAAGGTATGCAAAGGTCCCAACCCCTAGCCCTATGGGTGTGAACTCTTTGTAAATAGGAGCTTTGAAGATGTTTTAGTTAAGGTGCGCCTAAACTGAACGAGGGTGGGCTTTAATCCAGTATGGAGTAAGCCCTTATAAGAAAAGGAAATTGGACACAGAAAGAGAACATCACAGGAAGCAGCAAGAAGATGGAAGTCAATGGAACCCGGAAGAGAAAGAAGATGCTGCCATGTGCACTGTCAAGTGAGAAACCAAGGAATCCCAAAGATTTCTGGCTGTCCAGAAGTCATTGACCCTTGAGGAAGGAAGCCTTCTAGCATCTGAAACCACTAGTCAATAAATTCCTGTTGTTAAGCCAACCATTGAATGGTATTTGTTTTAGCACCTAGGAAATAAAAACAATTACTTTCTTAATTTTTTTTTTTATCCACTGTGGTGGTTTAGAAGTCTGAGATATATTGAAACATGTTATTACTTTGTGTTTTTCTCTTCCTCTCTGGAAGCTTTTAGTATTTTCTCTTTGCCTGAAGTTTGTAAATGTCAGTCATGCATCATGATGTAGGTGGCCCCTTATCCCTTTTGGCACTCTGAGTCTAATGAAAAGTCTTAAGTCTTTCTCTAATTTGGGGGAAAATCCTCTTAAATTAAGTATTTCCTCCTTACAGCTTTTTTTTTTTTCATACCTCTCCTTACGGCTCAACTTTTATATTTTTAATCTCTTTGCCTTTCCTTTTCTTCACTCCAGCTTTGCATTAGTGTACACAGATATTACCTCCTCATAGCTCTAATGGTCATTTCAATGTCACTACTGTTTTCCTGCCTTGTAATGGTGATGTGACTGGTAATGGTCTACCCAGGGTAATACAGCAGATGGGAAAGACCACATTCAAAAAGTCTATCTTACCCTGGCTGTGTTGTCCAGCACTTCTGGCTGTGGGCTTCCATTTATTTCACAATACCTGAAAAGAAGCACTTCTGTTTCCCAGAACTTTTCATGGTATGAAATTAGCTTTACAGATCAAGAAACCTCCCTCTCAATTCTGGGAGATAATTGGGTGATGTGATGGAGCCAGTGGCTTGTGTTAATTCACTATCACATTAGGAACCAAGGTTGGAAGGTTTATATAGTTAGATTTATAACAATAATTATACCCAGGATAATTAATCTTTCATTTGCCCATTTATTAATATATATTGTATCCCTACATGAGTGTCCTTAGTATATTTATAAAGCCTGTCTCCTCTACTTCCTCCCTCTCCCATCCTCAATTTTAGAGGTTATAATTTATTTCCTTAGTGTATTTCCTTTATAACTTTAGATTATTTATATCAATGTTATTTGATTTAAATTTCATTTATGGTCCATGACTATAAAAATGGACAGTTAGGACACCTTGCAATATTTTATCAATTTTCTATTGTCAAAATAATTCTTTATAACAAACCAAAAACCTCAGTGTTATGCAACAAAAACAAAAAGAGCTCATGAATGTGAAGGTCAGTGATTTAGACTTGGCAGTTCTACTCATCTTTATTAGGCTCATTCCCCTATATAGCAATTGGTTGTCAATAGGTGGGATCCCGAGTGATTCAGCTCTGCTCCACCTGCCCCATCATCCAGCTATCTGATCAGGTGTTCATTGAAAAGGAAGAGAAAAGTGGAAGTGGAAGCACTCAAGCACTTTTAGAAGCCTCTGATTATTTCAAATTTGCTACGATGATGTTGGCCAAAGCATATAACATAAATGAGTCAAGAGAGAAAAGGTGGGGTAGAATGTCTCAGATACAATGTGAGGTCACTGAATAATTATATAGCAAAGGGCATGGATTCAGAGAGGGCTGAAAAATTGGGGTCATTTGTTTTTTTTTTTTTTTTTTTTTTTTGTAATTAGTCTATCCTTCATCTTCTCTCACCCACCCCCTTCACCCCCTTCTGACACTACTGGCATTTGGGACACTGCCATTCTGTTATCATAGTTTCATTTTTTACTTCACTGAAATTTTTTCTCTAGTAATTTCCTCAAGAAGAGCGCATAGAAATCATACTCCCCCTGGTATTACATGTTCAACATCTTTTTCTATTGTGTTTATATTTTATGACAATTTAGCTGGGAATAAATTTCATGGGATACACATTTTATCCTTGAGGTATTAATAGATATTGATCCATTATTTCCTAGCATTCAAAGTTGCTATGGTGAAAGACCTACCTGGAATTTTTAATCACTGTACTACTCATGACTATTTCAAGGTCTGAGAACTTCAGGTCAGGACCTAAGTTGTTTTGACAAATAGAGTTGGAAGAAAACTTGGAATGAACTGACTGGTTTCAGTTCTTCCAATTATAAAAATCATAATATATAGATTGTTAGATATCTAAATAAAGTGAAAATTTGGAGATAATTCTCTTCCTTTTTCTTATTTAACTTTTAATAAAAAATATTTACTTGTAAAGAGTATCCTCAAATTCCTAAACTTATTTTTCCTATAATGAATTTACTGTATTTAAGAAGGTAATATTTATCTTACTGCTTAAAGAGAAATAAAGTTCTTCTTAACACATTACAAAACGATAGTCAAAATACTGCTTCAGCTCTCATATTCTTTTCTGCTTTTCCCAAATCTGTTTAAATGAAGGATATCACAGGAGTTGGTTTTAGAAATGTCTCTGTTTCCAACTTCACTGTCACAGTAAAATTATTCTCTTTTGAAATTTGCAAGTTTATAGCATCCTAGGAACAAAGTAAGTCTTTGTTTTCAATCTTAATAATTTCTGATGCATCAGCTATCTTGTCTTATGGTTATTCTCTCCTTTCTCAGTCTATTAACTTGCTGTTACAGGCTCAGTAATCTGTAACTAACTCTAGAGACCACAACATGTAAAGAGATTTGAGTGTTATCCCTTCAGCTCAATACATAGTTCAAAATCCGTTTGGTAGATATTCCTCTTTGAATTCAGTTTTATTTTATCTGATCATCAAAAGTAGGATAATTGATTGAGATCAGTCTTGTATTTTTTAATGATTAATTTTTATTCTTCATCCACATGCTCTTCTATATTTATTGGCTAGTTATTAGAAAAATGTTTGTTTCCTTTTTGCTCCTTCTATAGTTGTCATTATTGAAGAGCATTTGCTTTTCTCTAGTTTCTACAGGAAAGGTGATTCAGAACTAGGAAATTTTACATTGGCAATACTGCACACAAAGTCTGTCATCATGTAGCCGCTATTATACTCTAGAGGAACTCAAAACACAGTCTTAGTTAAGGCTGAGCTTTTCTTGGATTCGGTCAGGATTTTGGAAGTTTAGTATATTATATCATCCTTAACTGTTGAAAAACTTCACTGTAACTATAGGATTTTACTTTAAACAATCACCAAGCAAGGCTCAGGTTACTCAAGTTTTTTCAACTTTCTATCTAAAACTTAATTTATTCTTATTCTATATGAAGTTAGCTTATCCTACTGAAAAAGAGAACATTTAAGGTATGAGGGGAAGAACAACTGCTTATTTTTTTTTTTTATAAAAAGTAAATATTTGAGAAAATCACTCAACATGAATTTGTCTTTTGTGATTTTATAAAGCCAATATCTCTTCCTTGCATGGAAGCTTCTTGCAGTGTTGTTATTATTAATGTGATATCATATCAATTCCTCCATTAAATGAGACTTATAATATTATAATCTCTGGGTACATTTCAATGTTTTATTTTATAAATGCAGAACACAATGGAAATGCTTTCAATTCAAAATGGCAAAACATAGGAAATGTGTACTAAGGCAAAAACACTTGTAACAATGACACAAATCCACTATCCCAGGGAAAATGGACTAGAGCTTGTTTCAGTAGCTCCATGTCCCATGCTTATCTACCCAAGGCACTGTCTGAGACCTGAACCCTGGCCCCAAAATAATAATCACCCATGTCCCATACTATGAAAGTCACAATCTGATTGCCTCATTGCACCATTTTCCAAAGAAGAACATCTAAGTACTACACCCCAATCGACTCCCAGTGGAGCAGAAAGCTCATATCAACTCCGTGTAGGGAAAATAGAAATCTTCACTATAATCGCAGCAACCAAAATGGCTACCTATCACAAAGCTAAAAACATAACAGCAATAATATATATAATAAGGTATGTTGTACTATTGTCAATTATTTCTAGCATTAGTTAATATGTCAAACAGGAGCTGGGAATCCTGCTCTCATTTTTTTAATATGTCAAAAACCTCTTCTTTTTCCATTTATGTCTTTTATCAGCTACTCCCAAGACAAATGATCTTGTTATGTCAAATGGCAGTTTAAAGCATGAGATAGATGTGGGATCCAGGAAAGGATAATTGTAGCTTTTGATATAGTACCTCAGTAGTGCATTTAGCTTGGGAAATTAACCAGCTTTTTTTCATGGTATTTATTTTGGTTCTATGCTATTATTTGGAAGTTGGATATCTACTCAAATATACCATAGCTACAAATAATAGAAGTACTGGAACTGGTGATATTAGCTGATATCTTCCTATCAGCTAATACTATCAGCTAAGTGTTATAAGTGTTATAAGGCTTTATAAGTGTTAAATTAACACTGCGACTAATCCTATATCACTGAATGTAAATGTTCAGCAAAACCACGATGATGTCTTTCAGGATGAAATGATCCAATTTGGTTATGCATGTTGCTTCCTTAATGTGTTCCCAGATTCCTCCAGCAAGAGGCTGAAATCTGTATAATTCTGTTTGTGCACATACTTGTTCAGAAATATAAACTACAAATAGATTAATGAATAATTAATATTTATTAATCATATTTTTATGTATTATAAAAATTATATTTTGGTGCAGGTCTTCTTATTAGTCAGACAAAAGGGAAAAATGACTTGAGAACACCAATGTCATTGACTTCTCTGAACCAAAAAAGCAAAAGAAAAGAAAATCTAGTGAATTGTTCATAGATATAGGGGAAAAAAATCTTATTTTAGAGATGAAAGATTGGTTCAATAACAATTATTTAAGAAAGGCTTTTTTATTTAAAAAATAGTTTTTTATATCAATATTACAAATTACTCTGTTAACACAAGATAATAACTACAATAACAATAAATCTGCTACAGTATGAAGTTACACTGCCCTCTTATTTTTGTTCATTCCTCAACCTTGAGGGATTTGGGATGATGTTCACTCTTACTGCTTCAGGTTGAGAAGGGATGTAGATATTATGGGGCAGAAGAGTGGAATTATTTTGCTCTCAGCACTCCTTGCTTTGGGGATGGTGCTAGTCCATCATCAACATTTTGTCAGTTGTCCAGGGCAAGCTAGAAGTACTGGAGAGTAGGAGTTGGTTGTAACTCTGCTGAGTTTCAGGGCTCAACAGGTGTAGGAACAATCTGAAAGCTTTAAGTCTCTGAGAAATATACTTAACAGGTAAATTGAAAATTATAGGTTCAAATAAAAGAAGTAGAAGGATCATGATCAGGGGATTTATAAATGAGTATAACTATGCTATATTGGGGAAATATCTTTTCATATATTCCCAGATAAAGCCCACCTAGGGGGTATTGATTTCATGAGGCTAATTTCATGTTGTTTGTCTATGGTGTCCAGATGTCCCTAGGGCTGTCAGGAAAATTTTTGTTCGAAACTTTGTTTACTTTGGTAGTTTGTGAATTCTAGCTGAGACCTGAATGTTGTAACTTCCAGAATAACCTCCCAGATTCACTTTTAAATCTCTTAGCCATAAAAACTCTGTTTTATTTAATATTTCCCCCTTTTGGTCAAAATCTTTCTTCAAATGCATTACCAATCATCACTTAATTGGTAATCTCTGGGAGTCATGCCCCACATTGGGGGAAAGATAGTGAGTTTATTTGCAGAATTTGGCTTAGAGAGAGGCCACACGAATAACAAGGAGGTCGTCAGGAGATAACTCTTAGGCTTTAATTATAATTACGCTTAGTTTCATTATTGCAGGAATAAGGTTCAGTAGTGCAAACGTTAAGATCAAGGGCATGCTTATTAGGCTGTTTTCTTTTATTGGGCAAGGCTTATATATTCCAGAGCTTTTGACCCTCTTATTTGAGAAGGTAGCAGGATTTCCCCAGTTGGGAAGTTTAATATTTTGTTAGCTATTTTAAGGGCCTCTATCTATCCAGAAAACATACCTATGGCGATAATGACACATTTATATCCCATACAAGTATGTAGCCAAATAACATTCAAGATGTTCAAAAGGCTCTGTCTGTTGAAACACCTGACCATGTCCCACATTTACCTTCTTACAGGGTTAATTGACAAAAGATCATAATTTATATACTCACCTTAATTCTCATGTAAAATTCTTCCTCTTCATTTTTTTCTTTTTTACTGAAGATGAAGCTTTGGCCTACAGCTGGCTGTACTTTCAGAGAAACCTTAGAGTAAAACAGTATAACTGACAAAGTTGGTTGTTTCTGTGACATACAACATTTTTATAAGCAACGTTCCGATACCACCCCCCTTATTTTTGACACTTAATATTAGTTTGGTACCTTTGCTACAATTGGTGAAAGAATGTTAAAATGTTATTGTTAATGATAGTTCATATTTTCCCCCATATACCACCTTATTGTTTATACTTTGTGATAGTGATGTACTTTTGTTATAGATCCTGAAAGAACCACCATCCTTGGCCTCCACAGGGTTCACTGTGTTATACAATCCCATGTTTTTACTGCTAGTTTTCCTGCTAGTAACATATATGACCCAATACTTCCTCTTTTAACCACATTCACACACATACTTTAGTGCTGTTAATTATACTCACAATATTGCACTACCATCACCTCTGACCATTTCTAAACCATTACAATCAACCTAATAATGAATTCTGCACAGAGTAATCATCAGCTCCCTATTCTCTACCCCTATTCTATCACCTGATAAATTATCAACTAGGTTATACCTCTGTGAGTTTGCTTATTATAACTAATTCATATTAGTGAGCCCATAAAATATTTGTCCTTTTGTGTCTGGTTTAATTCACTGAACATAAAGTCTTTGAAGTTCATCCACGTTGTCGCATGCATAAGTACTTTCATTCCTTCTCACAGCTGAATAATATTCCATTGTATGTATGTACTACATTTTGTTTATCCATTCATCTATCGATAGACACTTGGGTTGATTTCATAGTTGGGCAATTGTGAATAATGCCACTATGAACACTGGTGTGCATATATCTGTTCATGTTCTTACTTTCAGTTCTTCTGGGTATATACCTAGTAGTGGAATTGCCAGGTCATATGGCAATTCTATACTTAGCTTCTTGAGGAACCATCAAACTGTTTTCCACAGTGGCTGCACCATTCTACATTCCCACCAGTAATGGATGAGTTTTCCTATTTCTCTACATCCTCTCCAATACTTGTATTCTTCTGTAATTTTTAAAAAACTAGTGATCAGTCCAGTAGGTATGAAATGGTATCTTATTGTGGTTTCATTTTGCATTTCCCTAATAGCTAGTGATTTTGAGCATTTTTTCATGTGCTTTTTAGCGTTTATATTTCCTCTTTGGAAAAATGTCTACTTAAGTCTTTTGTCCATTTTCTAATTGGGTTGTTTGTCTTTCTGTTGTTGAACTGTAGGATTTCTTTGTTTTCTGGATGTTAATCACTTATTGGATATGTGGTTTCCAAATATTTTCTCCCATTGAGTAAGCTGCCTTTTCACTTTCTTGACAAACCCCTTTGAAGCAGAAAAGTTTTTTAATTTTCAGGAGGTCCCATTTATCTAATTTTTCTTTTCATTCTTTAATTTTTCTTCTCATGCTTTGGGTGTAAAGTTTATGAAACCATTGCCTAACACAAGATCTCAAAGATGGTTCCCTACATTTTCTTTTAATAGTTTTATGGTCCTGGCTCATATATTTAGGTATTTGATCAATTTTGAGTTAATTTTTGAATAAGGTATGAGAAAAGGATCCTCTTTCATTATTTTGGACATGGAAATCCAGTTTTCCCAGTTCTATTTTTTGAAAAGACAGTTTTGCCCCAGTTGAGTGGACTTGGCAGCCTTGTCAAATATCAATTGGCCATAGACATGTTTTGAGAAAGTTTCTATTTCCTGTTTAAATTTTTTATTTCCCACTTAAAACCTTTAGCCTCAGAAGGCTTCAGAGGGCCTACAACTTCTACTGGTCATTGTTTTTCACATATGCTTTTTCAAACCTGAGTTCCTGCAGCTCCACCCTGGATTTATGCACAGGCCAGAGAAGGTTTGCATTTCCCTACTGAGACTTGAGAGGTTCTATAATAACATCCTTACCAAAAACTGTCTGGCCAATAGCTGCAAAGTCATCTGGACATTTGGCTATTTCTGAACAAATGAAAACCAATATAAGATAGACAATGGACTCTAAATTTATAATTATATTTGCACTTTAAAGAATGAGTGTCTCATCTGAAATAGAAATCTTTTGAAACTATTCTACCTATAACCTTTTCTGTAAGCTAAGGATTTGACAATCTTTTCCCAATTATAAATGGACTCTTGAAGACATGTTAGCCTATTTGGTTCCTTTTATTTGTCCATCCATTCAACATCATTGCTGAAAAACTACTGTATGAGTTCTGGGAATACAACAATGAATTAAACAGATAATGGGAGAAAAGAATCAATAAACCAGGTATTCAAATATAACTGATAATTTCAGATAGATGCACAAAATGAAATAAAACAAGGGAGTGGAATGTAAGCCAAACGTTGGGGGGTATGCTTCCCTGAGAAAGCGTCATTCAAGATGAGACTTGGATGACGAGGAGTGAGTCCCACTGCACTCTGAGGGAGCTGTGCTCCAGGCAGAGGGAGCAGAAAATGCAAAACAACAAACAAACAAAAAAAAACTTTGCTGTAGGGTTAAATGAAATATAACCTGTTTCCATAATAGCAACATCTATATAACACGTGCCCAATAAAATCGCATAATAATCTTAAAGATATATCACTGTCTCTGCTGTCCGGGTATTCTGTCAGGACACTAAGAATCCAGGAGTAGGAAAAAAAACTGTACTAGGAGCAATTTGCTTTGTAAATTCCACAAGTACACTTTTTAATGTGTTGATGGAAAAGTCAGGTTGTCCTTTCTTAGCAACTGTTCTTTCATAACTTAGCATTTTGCTCTATTCTTGATATCTTTCCGAATCTGCCATTCTTTGTCTTTAAAATGAAAACTCTGGGGATTCAATACCATTAATCTATCGAGTTATTAAAAAGGCACAATGTTCCCCTTCAGATAAAATAAAGCATTTCTGTTAGTTTGGAAAACTCTTTGACATTGACTAACTATTATTGTGTAAATAATAGATCTACCACTCAAGAAAGCAGTCTTCCTCTATTGACATTTTTTCCTCTTCAGCTTTTGATGCAAGACCAAAAGAAATGGAATTGTGTAGACATAATTACATGTTACAGCAGCAGTTAATGCATTCACTATTATTCCCCCAAGGGATAAAAGGCCCAAATATCTATTCCTGTAGTCAAAATGATTTTGGAACATAACAGGGATAAAATAGAATTTAAGAAATAATAGTTACAGCTTCATAATTAAACTCACTGCTGAGTGGGTACTCTTTAAAATTTGCATATTGGTGTTTGGCCAAGATAAAACTCCCAGTGGCGCAAGTGTGTGTTCCTAAACTCATTTTCTAAATAGTTTTGAAAAGGTGGATATAAGAACTGTATTGTTCAAAAGCAAGTCTAAAATCCACTTGGAAAACAATGTAAATGTCCTAGCTGGGTTGACAATTTTAAGACTGCTGCTGCATATAGCATTGGTTAACTTGAAGAAAAATGGACAATTCTACTTAGTGTATAAAAGTAATCTCATTCCCAAAGAAATGTCACAGAGTAATTTCAGAAAGATTCACAAGTGCCTGAATGAATGGAGTAGATTTACAAATATTTTTTTCCCAAATAAGTCAGATAAATTAAAACAAAATATCCTTCACTCTCTTTCCTCATCAATTCCAACTTTTCCAGTGAATTTCATGGAATCATTTGCTAACAAACTCTCTCTTCTAAAAATATAAGAGTGTCAAGCCAGAGGGAGAAAAACAATACTCAAAGGAAAGAGAGGCAAATAAAGATAATTGAGGGAAGCTTAAGAGATTGCTTTCTTTTTTCCTATTTTTTCTTCCAGCAGCAAAGAGGGCAGAGGAAAATAAAAAGGGAGGTAAATGATTCACTCTACACAGGGTTACATTATTTTGTGGCTTCAATGTGCATCCAACTATGAATTCTTTCTAACAAAACTTTCTTATTAAAGTGAAACCTAGTGAACTTCGGATGGACTCACATAAATGTTAGCATGTGTATTTACATACAGATCTAATGGAGGAAAAATACTCCAAGAGTTTGGAGTTGAACTCAGCTCAGGACTATAATATAGGAAACAGCACTGTACTTATTCACCTATTTTGAAGTGTGTCATATGAGGATGGCCATATCCACAGAAGATGTCTGTTCCATCTTTGGGGAGGGATTGAAAGTTGGTAGAGAAGAAAAGTTTGATTTCAATGCCACTCATATACTATTCTGACACTGGCTTCAAGGAAATTTTGCTAAATTCAAAGGAAAGATATATATGTTCAATATACTTGGTTAACATTAAAAGGTGCTCTACAAATTAAGAAAGTAAGTCAGTACTCTTTGGGTTTTTTAAAAGACTGAACTGTTTGGAGAGGACCTTACTCTCCTGACGTCACTGTAATAATGGAAATAACCCCTTGATGTACGACTTCTGTGCTAGAATTTGCACATACCTGTGATCCTCAATCTTCTAATAATCACCAATGTGCGGTCTACCCTTGAGCATAACACAGTGCTGACCCAGTAAGCATTTCCTTAATGATTAATTATGACCTCCAAGTCTTTAGGTATCCTTTACTGTCAGGATGGATAACCTTTTCCTGGTGAGAAACTGACATTGTAGTGGTGTCAGCTGGTGGGATACTGGTGATGCAGTTTCTGGCACTGGCATCAGGATTGGATAGAAATGCAGTTGCCAGTTAAACTGGGACCATTAACACATTCTCCTCAGCTCTACAGCTACAAATGCATCATGGTTTAGGATCATTTTTTCTGCTGCCCCCAGTTTTGTTTTCTGAGCTGCTAGTAGAGATAAATAATTTTATGGGATTATTTCCACTGTCTGTCTTTCATTCAGGAAGGTAGAATACAAGTGAACCAAAGGAATCTATCTGGACAATGACCAATCAATAAACAGAGCAAAATGGCAGCTGGAAATGGAGAGAGAAAGCTTGACTGTGGGTCCTGTTCCATCACTTATTCTTTTCACTTCCTTCTGTCACTTGCTAAATATTCAATTCCTCAACCTAAAACAAGGATGGCAAGATCTGTTCTCCTTACTTCCCAGGATATTCCAGATACCCTCCTGCATCAGGGTACTTGTACTAGCTCCAGATGGCCATATGGCTAAGTCCCATAATCACATGTTTTAGCAAATAGCCTCTTCTCCATGAGGACTTCTGCAGATACCGTATTTAAAATTTAAGCTATCTTCTTCCTCCATCCCAGGACATTTTTTTTTCAATACCTTTTGCAGCTTTTTTTCCCTTTCTCCTGGTACTTAACACCTTTTAACAAGCTACATAACTCTCTTATTTATTATCTTTGTTGTTTATTATTCCCTCCTCTGGAGCATAAGCTCCATAAAAAGAGAGATTTTATTCCCTGATGTGCCTGGCTCATAGTAAGAGCTCATGTTGAATGAATGTTGAAACAATCCAATAATGGATTTAAAGTACATTTATTTAAAATAATATATGGAATTAAATGGATTTAAAATACTTATTTCACATATGAAAATCATTGTATTCACATAATAAATCTTTACTAAAGAAATATTCCCAATGTTAAAAAGGCGAGAGAGAAGAAAGAATGAAAGTTACACATAGACATCCCAGATTGTAGTTATCCTATTTTTCTCTGTTTAACCTATATATTTGGGGTGACCTTTGTGAAAGACACAATCCGTCTCTACACCAGAGAAAGTGGTAGAAGACAGATTTTGCAGCTTGCAACTTGATGGTATTAGTGAATGTTTTTTTTTTTTTCAAATCTGATTTTGTTAGATGTTTAATGAATTACTCATAATATAGGGGTCTCAACTAAAGACTTAACTTTGCTGCTGCTGATTTAGAATTTCATTCTTTCAGCTAGAATGGCCATTAATCTCACTTTTACCCACAGTGAAATCCTCATTAGTTCAGCACACAGCCTGAGGACATGCATCCCCAAAAAACAAGCCAGAGGAACTTAGAAATGGTAGCCTCTCTGGTTACAGAAAAATAATTCTGTGAATATTGCACTTTTCCATGCTCCAATTTTACATGTGAGAACTGGTGATCCCCATGATGCTTTAGATGGAGATTTCCCAGAAGAAAATTACCTAAAATATAGGTGAGTATCAATTCTTCTCCAGATTCATAATTTAGAGTGTGACATCTTGGCTTTAATCAGTAGCAACTTATGTTTTAGGAGGCAGTTGAAACTCATGCTTGTTACAAAGTAAAAAGAAGAGAACAATTAGTATGCTTAAATCAAACAGTATTTTAGAAATAGACATTACCACTAGAAAAAATAGGCTCATAAAAAAAGAGAGAATAGTATGTATGTGTGTTTGTCTAAGGGGTGGGGGGGATGTTTCCCCGTAAAAAAGAGAAAATTCCTAAGAGAAAGAAGAACAAAGTTCAATGGATGGAATGAATCTCTCCTAGAACCCTCACCAAACTCCTAATTTTAAAAGACAGGGATTTGAATATAAAGAATTGCTTAGACCTCAATCTCTTGAGAAAAATGACTTTTTGGAATGTAGATTTAAGACAAATCATTAACTTTGTAGGGGAATATTTGTTCTAAAAATATACTCATTTTGTTATTAAGTTACATTATTCATATAATCACTTCAGATCACAAATATATCTTTAACTAGTCTGTCTCCTCTTTGTATGTCAAAGCAAGCACAGTTCTGAATCATGATACATAGAATATTTTTAAAATATGGTTGTTTAAGTGGGAGATTCCAAGATGGATATTACATGTTTTAGTTTGGCTTTGGATGGTCTTGTCCTTTATGTTCTGATTCAGAAAAGCCTATCTCCTCTGCTGCTGAAATACTAGTTTCAAATAAAATTTTCTTGTATATTAGCACCCATTACCCAGATCTGCTGCCTCACTCTCCTTTTCTTCTGTCTTTTCCATCTTTAACCAATCAGCTAGAAGAGCATAATTCTTGAGGTTGGGAGTGGGGAGGAAATTGAGCAATCTGAGGCATGTATAAGATAGAGGCTTATTTAACACGATGAATTCCATAAATCAAAGAATTGAGTTCTTCCCAAATATGAGATATTCTTTTTGAAATTGATTATAATACCAACAACGTGATAGGCAAGAAAGTAGCCCATTGTTTTTTAACTTTATCAAATGTTCTCTAAATAAAATGTGGAGGTTATGATGGTTAATTTCCTGTGTCAACATATCTAGACTTTGGTGTCCAGTTGTTTGGTCAAGCAAACACTGATCTGAATATTTCTGTAAAGGCATTTTGCATATGGATGTGCATATATAGTCAGTTTATTGCATCTAAGGCTGATTGCATCTACAGTCAACAAAGGAGACTGCCCTCAGTAATGAGGGGAGTCTCCTCATGCAATCAGATGGAAGTCTTAGAAGGCTGAACTGAGGATTTCATAAGTCAGAAAGAAGAATCTCTGCATCTCCTTCAGCTAGCCAACTTCACCTTTATCAGAGATTTCAACTTGCAGCTTGCCCTGTGGAATTTGGATTTGCCAATACCCATGGACCCATGGTCATTTGAGACAATTCTTTTTTTTTTTAATGACATGCATTTTTTATTTGAATCTTTTTTTTTTCATTGTGTTCTTTTTCTTAATTTTATTTTTAATATAGATATATATTTTATAAGATGCTTAGATTATATAAATGTTACACAAAAATTTCAGGGATTCCCATGTTCCCCACCTCCCACACCTCCCATAACATCTCACATGAACATCTTTCATTAATGTGGCTCATCCCCTGCAATGGATATACACATCCTGGGGCTTTGCCACTAAGCATGGACCATAGTTCACTTTGTAGACCCCACTCTCGCCCACACAGTTCTGCATGTTATATGCTGATGTAAAATGCCCTATATCTGTCATTGTAATGTTACTCAGGATAATTCCCAAGTCGTGAAAAAGCACCTGTATTACAACTGCTTTTCCCTTCCCTGCCCCAAAAGCATCCAGTGGCCATTGGCTCTACCTCATTGTTGTAATTTCTTCCATTGCTTGAATCACATTATGTCTACAACAGAATACCATTAAGTCCACTCTAGTCTATAGCTCTTCACCCAATCCTGAGGAGTTTGGGATGGTGAGGTCCACTCCACCTCCAAGTGAGAGGGGGCTTATATCCCATGGATACGGTGGATGGGATTATCCTGCCTGCAGCTGCAGGCTCTCTCCATTCCCTGGGATGGCCGTTGTCCATCATTGTCTCCTCACCAGGTGACTTGGGTGAGTCCATTGACCTGTAGAGTAGGAGTTGCAGCTCCACCGAGATTCCAGGCACAGCTGGCACATGGGAAGGACTGAGGCTCCAGTCTCTGGAAGTACACCTACAAACTCCAGCACCACATATAGGTTTGAATAGAAGGGACTGATGGATCATGTGCAGGGAGGACTTATGTGAGTTCAACTGAGTCACTCTCAGGAGCACAGATTCCAAAGTAGAGCCCACTGATAAGGCATCAATCTCTGGAGCTATCCCCCTTATATAGGACCTGGGTGTCTCCAGAGGCCTCAGGAGCCCCTCTGTGTGGGATGATGTCCACTTTGGTGTTCTATGAGATCCTACTGAGGTGTGCGTAAACGTTACCTCTGGGATGACCTCCTGACTCTCTTTGAAGTCTCTTAGCCACATGAACTCATTTCTCTTTACCTTTTCCCCCTTTTATTCAAGGTCTTTTTCCAGTCGTATTGCCAGTTGGCACTTGGTAGTAATCCCTCATTGCCAGGGAGGCTCATCCCTGGGAGTCATGTCCCATGCTGGGGGGAAGGTAATGCATGGTGAGTTTGGCTTAGAGAGAGGCCACATTTGAACAACAATGAGGCTCTCAGGTGGCACCCTTAGGCACCCCATAACAGTAGACTAAGTTTCAATTACAAGAGCAAAGACTTGTATGGCTAGTCATCAATAACAAGAACCCATCAATGGACCCTCCTCCTTTGCCAGACACTGCCCCTGCACTCGGGGGACTGTTGCTGCTCCCTTGGAGAATGTGGCAGAGCTCTTCCGGCTGGGAATTCAGTATTCCCTCATTTCTTGAGTAATTGTCTACCCACTGTGACCATGCCCCACCCCTTGATCATTTAAACAAATTTATATATCTTTCATGTATATTCAGGTGAACTTCGTCCCATGAAACCCCCATTCCAGACACCCCCCACCAATGATCCTCTCCTACCCCCTCTGTAACCCTTCTGTGATCCAAACCTTCCTTGAAGATGAAGCCCATATATTAGCCAAATACAATTAATAGGAAAATGAAATAATAAAGATAAGTTAAAATATAAGAGATAAAATACATGGTAACTTAAAAAAAATAAAATTAAATTAATGGATTGGGATAGTCAATAAATGGGGAAAATTTTAAAATATATATATATATTTTATTTTTTTACATTTTTCCTTTTATCACTGCATTATTGGGTGTCCAGTCTGTACTATGGCACCTGCCCCCTCTCACTCCCCAGAGTCTCCTGAATTTTCATTTAATTTTCAAAGAAGTTTTAGGTCACAGCAAAGTCACACACAGAATACTAGAGACTCCCATATACCCAACCTCCTTCCCCTTTCCTCACCCCATATTAAAACCTTTTTTATGTGGATGGTAGCATTGTTATAACTGTTATACAGATAGTAAAGCATAGCTACTAAATATTGTCAATGGTTTACAGTATAGTTTACAATTTAGACGGCACAATTTAATAATTTTTGATGATATTTACCATGTCCTGCGTTCATTACTTTAAGGTAATGAAAAACATTTCCCATGACCACTAAATACCCTCTATCTAATCTTTTCTGTTCCTTTCTTCCCATCCCCCTGGGGCTCATGACACTCCCCTGTCTTGACTCATTGGATGACAAGATTCATAGTTACATGCCACAAGAGGTCTTCACATGCTAATTATCCTCTCTTATTAGGACCCACCTTTGTGCCTAAGAGACACCCACCTGTCTGTTTCTGGGTGAATCAGTCCTCCCAGAGATGGGGATCCATCTTCTTCTCTCTCACCGTGTGGGTCTCCACTCCCTGACACAACACCTTACAACAGGATGAACACTCACACATTCCCCAGAAGCCTACTCCAGATGCACACCTTCCTGAATGCCCCCCCCCAACCTACACCCTATACCAGTGACACTACCTTATCATACCGCCATAAGAGCATTCCCACTCCTGCACTTTCAACATCATGCCCACAAATCCCATGTTCACCTAGTACACCTCCCAACTGTCCCCTCAGTATCCTGGGTATTCTAACCTGCCCTTACTAATCTACCCACCTGTCAACCCTGCACCACCAAACCCCGTAGTGTCTCTACCCACCCGTCCTATCCTTCAGTATGCAACTATACTCAATCACTTTACCATAGATTATGTCCATATGTGTGATGGCTCACAACCTTTTCTTCTCTTTCTCTCTCTTGTTAACCTATCTTTCAGACAATGGTTCTCAGAGACTGCTCACTTTCTGCAATTCAAATCAGTGAGATCATTTACTGTTCATCCTCCAATGCCTGGCTTGCTTCACTCAACATAAGGTCTTCAAGATTCATCCATGTTATTCCATGTGTTAGCACTTTATTCCTTCTTACAGCTGAATAATATTCCATTATATGTATGTACCACATTTTGTTTATTCATTTATCTGTTGATGGGCACTGCGGCTGATTCCAACTTTTGGCAATTGTGAACAATGCTGCTATAAACATTGGTATGCATACATCTGTTCGTGTCTTTGCTTTCAATTCTTCTGGGTATATACACAACAGTGGAATCACTGGATTATACGGAAGATCTATTGTTAGTTTTCTGAGGAACTGCCAAACTGTCCTCCACAGTGGCTGGACCATTCCACAATCCCACCAGCAGTGGATTAGCGTTCCCATTCCTCCACATCCTCTCCAACTCTTATAGTCTGCTGTTTTTTTAATAGCTGCCATTCTGATGGGTGTAAGATGGTATCTCATTGTAGTTTTGATTTGCATTTCCCTAATAGCTAGCGATGTCAAGCATTTTTTCATGTGCTTTTTAGCCATTTGTATTTCTTCCTTGCAGAAGTGTCTTTTCAGGTCACTTGCCCATTTTTTAAATGGGTTGTTTGTCTTTTTATTTTCAAGGTGTAGGATTTCTTTATATATGCAGGATATTAGGCTCCTATCAGATATATGGCCACCAAATATTTTCTCCCATTGGGTAGGCTGCCTTTTTATTTTCTTAATAACGTCCTTTGAGGTGCAGAAGTTTTAATTTTGAGGAGATCCCATTTATCTATTTTTTCTCTTGCTGCTCTTGCTTTGGGTGTGAAGTTCATGAAATCATTTCTTATTACAAGGTCCTGTAGATGCTTCCCTACATTATCTTCCAATGTCTTTATGGTTTTGACTCTTATATTTAGATCTTTGATCCATCTTGAGTTGATTTTTGTATAAGGTGTGAGATGGTATTCCTCTCTCACTCTTTTGGATATGGCTATCCAGTTCTCCAAGCACCACTTGTTAAAGAGGCCATTCTCTCCCATATGAGTGGGTTTGGTGGCCTTGTCAAATATCAGATGAGTGTATATGCGAGGATCTATATCAGAACTCTCAATTCAGTTCCATTGGTCGGTATGTCTATCCTTGTGACAATACCATGCAGTTTTGATCACTGTAGCTTTGTAGTATGTTTTAAAGTCAGGTAATGTGATACCTCCAACTTCATTTTTCTTTTTCAATATATCTTTGGCAATTTGGGGTCTCTTACCTTTCCAAATATATTTTGTAGTTAGTTTTTCCAGTTCCTTAAAAAACACAGTGTTGATTTTTATTGGGATTGCATTAAATCTGTAGATTAGTTTGGGTAGGATAGTCTTCCTATCCATGAACAGGGAATATTCTTCCATTGATTTAAGTCTTCTTTGATTTCCTTTAACAGTGTTGTGTAGTTTTCTGTATATAAGTCCTTTACATCTTTAGTTAAATTTATTCCTAGGTATTTGATTCTTTTAGTTACTATTGTAAACGGTATTTTTTTCTTGATTTCCTCCTCATATTGCTCATTATTGGTGTACAGAAATGCTACTGATTTTTGAGCATTGATCTTATAGCCTGTGACATTACTGAACTCCTTTATAAGTTCTAGAAGCTTTGTTGTAGATTTCTCAGGGTTTTCTATGTATAGAATCATGTCGTCTACAAATAATGAAATTTTTACTTCTTTTATTCCAATTTGGATGCTTTTTATATCTTTTTCTTGCCTCAATGCTCGAGCAAGTACTTCTAAGACAATGTTAAATAGGAGTGGTGATAGTGGGCATCCTGAGACAATTCTTGTAATAAATAACTCTCTCTCTATATATATATATAGAAGTATATAGAAAAATATTCCATATATATATAACCTGTTGATTCTGTTTCTCTGGAGAATGCTGACTAATACAGAAGGCATTCTTTTTTAGTATTCTTTTTTAGTAAATTACTATAAAATGAATGTGTGATGTATATTTGTCAATTGCCTCAACTGTAAAATGGCAATCCATTAAGCCATGTTCTCCCATTGTATTTACTGGTCAATTAAATGAGCCACTCTTGCATTACTAGGTTTCTTTTGATATAAGATATTTCATAAATTGACAGGAAACAACCAGAGCTCAGTATATAACTTATTGGAATTTGGTGTTACAACTCCTCTGTTTTCTCCAAATAATTGACCTTATTTTGCCTTTTCACTGCTCCTCGAGGTAGTTATGCTGGTGTTAGCATTTGGGGAGAAGAGGCAGAAGCTCCCTTCTATAGAGGTGTGTAAGATTTAGGTTGTTCTTCAGGCCAAAAAATAAATATCCCATTGTTTTGTGTAGAAGAATTTTAAGGACACCCTTTTAGAAATTGCCACTCTATATCTTTCTATACATACCACTCTCCTTAAGATAAAAGTTGCAAACTGGTGGCCTCTCAGCTGAATTTAACCCACAAAAAATTAATTTTCTAATGAAACTCTTTATCTTTAGAATATTGTATATTCACATGCAGTTGTAAGAAATAATACAGAGATTATCTCATCTGCCTTTTACCCAGTTCCTCCCAGTGTTTACATCTTGAAAAACAATAGTAAAATATCACAACCAGAATATTGACATTCTACAATCTACTGATCATATCTTCAAGCATGTTTTATTCCACAATTTCAACCCACTACACATAGTGTTTTAATCTGAATAGTACCCAGTATTTACAAATCAGAACAATTTACATAATAGTGTGTATTTCTGGCATTCTTTGGAAAAATCCCATCTCTCAACACTGAGGCCATTCTACATGTTACATCAAGCTAGAATTGAAATGAATTCTTTGCACCAGTCCTCAACCACTTCATATTTTTCCTTAACACCTGGTCCCATTTAAGTATTTATGTTATCGTAGCTGTTCTCTACTATAACCTGGTTGGAAAGCCCATAATCCCTATCTTAGCATGGGCATATCCCAGTGTCCAAAGCTTGCCAATTATCCACCAGAGGGCACTCCATCTCTGCCTGTGGTCAATTGTAACCTGGAAGACTTGAATCCTCTGTAAGGTGAGTAATTGGGGTCAAATAATTTAATGCCACCAGGTAAAAGCAAATGGAATTATATAATGCTAAATGAACAGTTTTTATTTCCAGGTTTGGCTTTTCCCCTGAGGTCCTAGCATGTATTCAACAACCTACTTGACATTTCCACTTGGAAATTTAACACATCCAAATTTAACACAAAGAAAAGAGAACATTTGTCATTCTCCTCCTAAACCTGTTTCTCTTTCAGTCTCTATTTCAGAAACAATTTCCACCATGCACCCAATTGTTCAAGCCAAAGACTTGGAAATGATCTTTGATTGGTCTCTTTATCTGAAACCACTTCTTTCTTTCTTCCACATCAAATTTATTTAAAAGTCTTATTTATTGGCTGTGTCTCCAAAGTATATCCTTCATCTGACTACTTACCATCAAAAATAAGTCATATTATCTTTCACCTGGACTACTGCAATAGCTTCCCAATTATTATATCTGTTTCCATTCTAGCTCCCTAGAGTACATTCTATATTCTGTAGTTAAATTGCTCTTCTGAAAGCCTAAATCACATGTCTCTGCAATTTAGCTCTTGTCTATTTCTTCAGTTTCATTTTCTTTTATTCTGCAAATTGTACACTCAACTCTTCTTCTTTTTCCATTTTACAAAAGCATCAGTCTCTTTTTTATCTCAAGGTTTTTTGGACGTACTGTTCTCTCTTCCTCAAAGACTCTTTCCTTGCTTATATACATAACTCAACCCTCATCCTTTAGTTCTTAGTTTAAATATCACCTCATCACAGAGATTTTTGCTCATGATCCTAGTGAAAGTTGCACTTTTTCCTGCACCAGTGTCACTTCTTACCTTATTATACTCTTCTATCACTCTGCATTTGCATTTGTATTTATCATCTGTATGCTGTCACTGTGATATGGGTTCCATGAGTTAAAGGACTTTGACTATCTGTTCACTGCTGTATTCCTCAAACCTAGGCTATTGTCAAGTACATATATATAGTCCATGTTCAGTAAAAATTGGTGGAATGAGTAGATGAATGATTATTGAAATGAAAGTGTGAATTATAAATGACAATTGAGTTTGGCTAAAAATTATGAAAGTCTAATATAAAGTCTTCCAAGGTATAATTGTTTTAAACATTTAAAACTTTTTTCAGCATGGTGAGTAAACAATTATCTTGAGTAATGCACCAGAACTTCTACTTCCAGCCATGACAAGGTAACAGGGCACAGATTTGCTCATTTGTCCTCCCACCTTAAGCAACTAAAAATCAGAAAAATATATGAAAATAATTGTTTTTAAACACTGAAGAATGAAAAAAATAGGGCAATGATAATTAAAGGCTGAAAACTAATGAGATGGCTCTAAGATTGTTTCAGCTTACTTCTAGAGAGAGTCTACAGGCCAAGCACAGCGAGAGGAATCCTAAACAGAGCCTGGCTGTCTGCCTAAGTTGAGGAGTCAGAGCTGAGAACTCTGAGAAATCAAGGTACCTAGAATTTGCAGGTCAAATTACTGGAAGACAGAGAGGTGAACAGGGGTCCAGAAATATGAAATCGTTTCCCCTAGATTTTTCAGGTAAGTTCTGATCAACACATGCTTGTAAGGAAACCCTCTCAGTGTAGGGAAAAAAATAAAAACTACCAGAAAGGAACAATCAGAGCAATGGCTGTAGCTCACAGAAGGCCAAGAATAGTTTTTCCACTAGTTCAAATGAAAAAAATAAAATAAAATAAAAACAGCAACTTGCAATATACAGGGTATCAAAAAGAGTACTCAAGAAAATATTGCCTCACTGATAAGGAAAAATTATCCCTAGACTAATAGCTTCTTTGGTCCCACTTAGCAAAGCATAAAGACAAGCCTTAAAATAATGAAACTGTTTTCAAGTAACTTAATCCAATAATATTTCTCAGATAAAAAAAATACACAGATTCTAAAAAATGAAGTCATAAGGTCTGGCATCCAATAAAAATTAGCAGTTATGCAAAGAAGCAGGAAAATATGAATTTTAACAATGAGGAAAAAATGCATTCAATGAAATGACAGAAATGATGGAATTAAAAGAAAATTAAAACAGTTTTGCTATATTCCATATGTTCAAGGAGGTAGTGGGAAGTATGAACATATTAAGGAGAGACATGGAATATTATAAAAAATATATAATGTTTAAAATTAAAAACTACATTGGGTAGGATTGACAGGATATAGACATGGAAGAATAACACATTAGTGAACATAAACATATATCAATTTCATTCTGTCAAGAATGAAACATTCAGAGAAAATAAAATGAACAAAGCATGAGCTGTGGGACTTTAAAGAGCTTAATATAATCTAATGGGAATCTCCAAGAGAAGGAAACAGATATAAAGAATTTTGAAGAAATAATAACTAAATTTTTTTTTAAATTGATGAGAACTAAAGACCTCCACTCTAAGAAGCTAACAAATATTAATCTTAAGAAATGTGAAGTAAATTACATGGCATATCATAATAAAATTGCTTAAAACCAGTGTTTTGGGGAAAAACATCTAACAGCCAGAGAAAAAATATTATATTATGCACAGAAAAATGAAGATAATAATGCAAGCCAGCAAAAAAATAAAGATATACCAACCTAACAGTCAAAAGAGACCTGGATTAACTATATTTTATCAGACAAAGCAGATTTCAAAGCAAAGACTATTAACTGGAATAAAGGAGATCATTTCATATGATAAAGGAGTCAATTTAATAAGAGGTCATAACAGTATTAAATTTTATTTCCCTGATAACAGTGCATCAAAATAAATTAAGAAAAACCTGATAGGATAGGAAGGAGAAATAAACAAATCCACAATTATTGCCAGAGATTTCTGCATCTTTTTCTCAATGATTGATAGGACAAGTAGACAGAAAATCACTAAGGATTCAGAATACTTTAACAACATTATTAACCAATGTGACCTAGTACACTAAACCAAACAATAGTAAAATACATATTTTTTTTCAGGTGCACATGAAACATTAACCAAGATAGACCATATTCTGGGCCATAACATATGTTTCCATAAATAAAAAAGGATTTAAATAAGGCAATGTATATTTTTTATCACAGTAAAATTAAATTAGAACTCGATAACTGAAAAAGATATTTGAAAAATCCTAAAACATTTGAAAACTAAATAAAACACTCCTTACTAACCAAGAGATCAAAAAAGGAAATGAAATGAAAATTAAAAATTATTCTGAAATGAATGAAAATAGAACATATGGAAATTTGTGTTATATAGCTAAAACAATGCTGAGAGGGAAGCATTAAGTTCCTATAGTATATAAGCAGAGGAAACTAGAAGCAATAACCTAAACTTCCAATTTCAGAAACAAACAAACAAAAAAGAGATCAAATTAAACCCATATCAACCAGAAGGAATCAATGAAAGTGCAACAAATCAAAGAACAGAAAACAATGCAATGGAAAAGAGAAAAAAATCAATGAAACCAAAGCCTTTTTTTTATACCATAACATTCACATTTTTGCATGTGATTGATAGTTCCAAAGAACAAATTTTTCGTAGGCAAATTATTGAACAAAATTAAGAGGGGCCGATTCAGTTAAAAACCTATCAACTTAATTCAACTCAACAAAGGGTTGTGTGCTAGGCCTTTGCTAGATGCTGAGCCAAGGAGTGTGCAACAAAGGAAGCAGGATAGCAGGTGGTGCAGAGGTGAGCAAGATCTAACCTGGCAATTAAATTATATAGTGTACCACCCTGTTCTAATAATATCCTTATTGAACTATATTTTGATTATATCTAAATGCAAGCTATGACAACATCACTGTTTAATATCTGGAACTTAAGATACCCCCAAAAAAACATGCTATAGGCTATATTTTTTTCTCCCTTCAATCTCTTGTTCAAGATTTCCACAAGAATAATCACTAACACCTTAGCAAATTCTTTAAAAGAAATTGCTGTAAGAATTCTCTTTCTTACCCAGTGAGCTGTAAAAGAAAATTTAAAAGATCTGCAGAGTCTCTGCGATATCCTCACCTGCTTGGTTAGCCCAACTCCTACTAGGTATCTTGTGTTTGAGAATGAGTCACTTTCCCATTCAAGAAGAATCTTTATTTGGGTTGATATCCTCTGTGGCAGTTGGTTATGATTTGAATATGTATTTTTAAAAATATCTCCTCAATAACCTGGAAATGACTTAGGTTTGTTGGTTCTGGCAAATTTCTAGGTATTTTTGAGTGTATAAAAAGGTGTTAATTGTATTTTATTAGTAATAAAGTGCATTTCTTGGGCTCTTTATGTGTACGTATAAATGAACTTATGCACATACATGCATAAATAAATATGTGATAATTTGTTACATTAAGGATAAATAATATAGCAAAATAACACTATCACCTGCTCACTGGTCAGGTAAAGAATTTCTTTTTTTTTCCTTATATTTAAAACATGTCTTGTTATGAGCCATTTAATGTTATTTAATTTAGAAACTGTATTTCACAACCTTTTAAATGTATGGCTTAACATTTGCTCTACTCTGGAGAATGTTCCATAGCATTGAGAGTAATATCTAATCTGCTGTTGTTGGCTGGAGTATTCGATCAACATCTTTTGGGTGTAGTTGGTTTATAGAGTTGTTCAAGGCTTCTATTTCCTTGTTGATATTCTGTCTAGTTGTTCTCTACATAATGGAAAGTGGGATGTGGAAGTCTCTAACTATTATTGTTGAATTGTCTATTTCTCACTTTGTTCTGTCAGTTTTGTTCTTCAAGTATTTTGAAGTCCTGTTGCCAAGTGCATATATGTTTATAATTGTTATATTTTTTCTGGTGGATTTATCCTTTTATGATTATAAAAATCCTTTTATCTCTAGCAACAATTTTTGTTTTAAAGTCCATTTTATGTGCTGATAGCTTAGCTACTCCAGCTCTCTTTTGGTTACTTTTTGCATGCAATATCTTTTTCATCCTTTTATTTTCAACCTATTTGTGTATTTGAATCTAAAGTTATCACTTGAGTATAGCATATATATGGCCATATAATTTTATCCTTTATGCCAATCTCTAGCAGCTGATTGTAGTGTTTAATCTATTTTGCAATCAATGTAATTGCTAAGCTGGCAGGTTTCATATCTGTCTTTTTCTATTTGTTTTCTATATGGTTTTTGTATCTTTTGTACTCTAGTCTTCCATTATTTCCTTCTTTTTTTGTTAAGCAGATATTTCTAGTGTATGATTTTAATTCCCTTTTTGTTTCTTATATGGCATTTTTAAGTTATTTTATTAGTGATTGCTCTGAGAATTACACTGAATATCTTCACTCAAATAAACTGTTCTGATTAATACCAAATTAATTTCAACAGTGTACAAAAACTTTACCACAGCTCCATTCCCTCTGTCCTACTTTATGCTACTGTTGTCATATGAACTATAACTATATACATTATAAGCCCCTCAATATTGTTTCATAATATTCGCTTTATGTAGCTGTCCTTTAGAGAAAAAAGGAATTAGAAACAAAAATATGTTTATATTGTCTTTTACACTTACCTAATTGGTTTGCTTGCTGGTGCTCTTTATTTCTTTATGTCGAGATTGTTAATCAAATATGGGAGGGTTTTGGTCATTATCCCTTCAAGTATTTTTTTTTCCCCTTTCTCTCTTTTCCTTCTGGAACTACAATAATGTATATGTTGGTATGCTTGATGGTGTCCCACAGCTCTCTTCAGCTCTGTTCATTTTTCATCATTCTTTTATCTTTCTGTCCCTCAGACTTGTTACTCTCATCGAATCTATCTTCAAGTTCACTGATTACTTCTTCTGTGAGCTCAAATCTGCTCTTGTGTACCCCTATTAAATATTTAATTTCTGTTCATGTAATTTTCAATCCCAGATTTTCAGTTTGCTTTTTTTTATTCTTCTGTCTCCTTATTGATCTTATCTAGCTGGTGAGACATGTTCTCATACTTTCCATTAATTATCTAGACATGATTTCCTCTAGTTCTTTGAACATATTTATAATAGCTGATTTAAAATATTTGTCTAGTAAGTCCAAAGTGTGGGTCTCCTCAAGGAAAGTTTCTACTGATTGTGTTTTATCACTTTATATATGCCATGAATTCTTATTTATTTGCATGTCTCAAATATATTTTTTTAAAACTTAACATTTTAAATAAAATAATGAGGCAACTCTAAAACTCAGATTTTCCCCTACCCAAGGTTTGTTATTGTTGCAGTTTGCTTTGTGAATTTCCTAGACTAGTTCTGTAAAGTCACTGAATTCTTTGCTTAGTTAGCTTAGTAATCAACTTAAAATTGGAAAAGGTTTCAGTTGTATGCCTTATACCAATAAGTCTTCCACTATGTGCTGAGGGGCTCTGTGTGAGTGTTGGATCATGCCTTAAACTATACTTTAGCCTTTACTTTCTGCGTCTCAACTTGAGCCAGTAGTGAAATGGGGGCCATCTTAGATTTATCCTGGGCATGTCCACAGCCATGTGTATCTTCATGGCCTTCTAAATTCCCAGGAATATGTCAGAGCTTTCCAAAATTCCCATCAACATCTTATTCTCCAGATTTTCCTTTTAAGTATTTTCTCCAGCCTCTTGTTTGTCCCAACTGGGACAGCTGTGGTATGAAACATTTCCTGTTGATTGTTTTCAACAAACGCCCTGGGGATACTGCTTTTCCTGCTAAGTACACTCTGAATCAGGCCAAATAAAATCAAGCTCCATGAATGGGGCTTTCCCAGGGAACTCCCAGATAGGTCAAACAGTGACAATTATGAGTTTAGGGATTTTTAGGGTGCTCCAAACCTGCTTTTTCCCCACCTGTGGCTGCTAGGCTGCTGTTTGTCACAGCTACTGTTGTTCCAAGGCTGTTGTTTTTAAAGGCTACTTTGGAACCTGGAGAGGGGTTCTGCAATAGGACAAGTTAAAATGCCATAAAACTCACAGTTCTTACAGAGATACAACCATTTTTCTTGAATAAACACTTTACACATTTTTCCAAGTCTTTGGTTAATTTCCATAGTTCAGAAAAAGTTGATTCTGACAATTTTTGCCAGTGTTCTTCTTGCGCTTTTTTCTTCCAGATTTTTTCAGGTCTTCACTCCACCATTTGGAAAATGCATTTCATGCGTAGATTTTAAAAATCATTCACCCTATCCCATCTGTTTGTCATTGTAATGCCTTCCCTTTCAGAATAATTAACATACATTATCTTGAACAGCTGTTCTCAAAGTATGGTCCAAAGATGTACTATTATGCTTGGCACATAGTAGACACTCAATAAAAAGAACACAATTTTACCTTTTGTAAAACAGCTCCATTCACCATTAGGGGAATATTGTAGATGAATCCTTTCAGCTGTGATCTCTTCTTAGCACCTACACATTTAGAGGAAACACACAGAAGAGGGAAAGAATTCAGGGGAAGGGTTGTGAGAGTTTGAAGGAAAATAAAATATTTTACATTTTATTCTGCCTCAGTCAACATATATCTTGGTGACAAATGTCCTCTCTTCTTAAACCTGGCAATCCTGGCTCAAGGCCTTTGAATTTCCCACATGCCATTGCCAACCTATGTAGAATCTATTGCACTCAAGCATTTCTAATAGGGTAGTAATTTTGAACATAGACTGGAGTCAGGTTACATGAGTATTTAATTTCAGTCATGTCTTACTAGCTACATGACCTTGGTTTGGTTACCCAACAATAAAATGACAAATGACCAAATTTTAAAATGGGCAAAGGATTTGACTAGACTTTTCTCTGAAGAATATAAAACAAATGGCTAATAATTACGTGGAAAGATGCTCAACATCATTAGCCATCAGGGAAATGTAAATTAAAACTGCCCTAAGGTTCTACATCATACCCCCTATAATGGCTCTGATAAAAAAACAGATAATAACAAGTGTTGCCAAGTATATAGAGAAATTGGAACCCTCATACATAACTGGTAGAAATGTAAAATGATGCAACCACTATGGTAAATTCAAAAAGTTAAACATAGTATTACCAGTTGACTCAGCAATTTTACCCCCAGGTATATACAAAGGATAATTAAAAAGATATTACTATGCAAAAACTTGTATACTATACATAGAGGCATTATTCATACCAGCAAAACCTGGAGCCTATTCAAATGTCCATCAACTGATGAATGGATAAACAAAATATGGCAAATCAATACAATGGTATGTGAATCAGGCACTAAAAATGAATGAAGTATTGATAAATGCAGTTAAGTGTTATGGTGATTTGGTACAAGATAGTTTACATTTACACGAAGATTCAGAGACAAAAGCATTTAAAAATTTTAGAATGAAGTTTTGCTAGAGATTAAAGACTTCAAGAGGACTGAACAAATAAAAAATACAACAAACTTTTAAGGAACATGTATTATACCATATTTCCTAAGTTCACGGTTATTTTGTTCATCATGGGGAAAAAAAAAACAATTTTCTCACATCATTTATCACATACACATAGGTTTTTCACATATCTGTAGATATCATCCATGCAAAATTATTGGGGATTCAGTAACTGACAAGAAAGACTTTAGGTTTTTTTTATGTTGGGGATAAGAATCAGATGATCTACTTTTTCCCTTTGTTTTTATTTTTGTTTATGTCAAGGTTCAAAGCGCATTTCCCCCCTGATTGTAGAACATGATGTGCACACTTACCCATAATGGAAAAAGAACAAGGTGCTAGGTTTCTTAGAAGTAGTTTATCCTAAATATTTTAGTTTCTGCTTATCTACCACTTACTTTTAATATGCATATAGTATTCACTTATGTGGAACTATCATAATTTACTTTCCCAATTGGCTGTTTTTGAACATTAGGCTTGTTTCCAAAATTTGCTATTATAAATAACATTGCAGTGGACATCCTTATAGTTAGATCTTTGGGAACATTTTTAACTGTTCATTTATGATACATTTTAGAAGGTGAATTTTGAAGTAAGTGGTATATAAATCTTTAAGCTTTTGATTAATATTGCCAAGCTTCTCAGAGTTATTTGTTGACAGGTTATATGTCAAGAAGTCTCTTTTCAGATAATATTCTGAAAAAAATTCAATCCTCCCATACTTATAATGAATATGCTCCATCAATATCTTGATGAAGAAAGAATACGATACATCATATGTAAACCCAGTCAAGCCATCTGAAAGTTAAGTTCAATTTGAATTATTTTAAGCCTGTTCGTCCCATTTGAAAATTTATCAACCCTCCCATTTGTTATTTTCTATATTAATGCTTGTCTTATGGTCATTATCACATCTGATGAAGTATAGGTAAGAAAAATAAGAAAATTATGCTCAATAAGTGTGGACTACTTTTTAATCAGTACTCAACAATTTTGGCACTGATGCAGATTGAATCAATATCCAAAAGGCACTTCCAGAAAGTTATCTCTGCATTTTTTTTCTTTCTTTGCTATATCTCTGCCCCATAGATGAATCCCATCAAAATTTCTTAAGTTGTTATTGAGTAGGAATAACTAATTACACAGGGAATAATCCACCTGTTTTTCAGTAACTGGCCTTTTCTTCCATTATTTACTACTGGATGAGGTATCTTAGTTGAGTTTGGTAGTAAAGATGGAACAACTGTTAGCCTTCGGTCTTGGTACCTTCTCCAGAGTCTTGCACTCAATAAGACTTTTCCAAATTTAATTTGCTAAGAGTTAATGCTTATTGTGAAATAACCCAGATATTTGGAATTAAATAGGAATGGCTGCTTTGCTCTCAACAAGGATAGAATGTCTTTTTAATTTGGTTAAATAAGAATATAAAAGTCTGACCCTTCATAAAACTCATCTCAATTCCCCATTGTAAACTCTTCTTATTTCTGCTTCTATATTCCCAAATCATTTTAAGTATTTGGTAGAACTGCCCAGCTACTGATAAGTTATTGAATTAATTGAGAGTCAATTAAATATTCAGTAAATAACTGTAGCCCATGAGACATGTGAGCTTAAAATAGTTAAATAGCAAACCCCCAAACTACCTGCAACCAGTGGTGATAGAATGGGTGTTTGATATTGAAATGTAGGCATACTGAAGTGTGAATGGTTTTGTGCTTTGGAAAAGACTCTTCCAAGGAGAACTAAATTTATGCTCAAATGGTAGGAAACCTGAATCTCTCCCAGAGACAGATACATGCCAGAGAAGTAAAAGGCGTTTTGAGATCATATGAAATTGAGTCACTGTATGAAGCAAAGCCATTCCTGGAGACAGATATTCTATACAAAACACTTTATGGGGAAAAGTGTAGGACAGGGAGGATGTGAGGTACATGGGGATCCCCCTATATTTTCCATGTAAGATTTATGTAATATAAAGCTTCCTTTAAAAATGAAATTAAATAAATTTAATTTCATTTTTAAAAGTACAATGGAATCTTTTTTTTTTTCCAGGAGTTCCCAGGGATTGAACCCAGGTCCCTCCATATGGGAGACAGACACCCAACTATCTGAGCCACATCCGCCCTCCCCCTCCATGGAATCTTTTAAAATTTAGCCATGCCCTGTAGTGCACTCTAGAAGGCAGTAGGAAATTAAAGTACAATTCAGGCTCTAAGCTATATCAATAAAATTGGCTATCACATGTCTTAAACATTGATATTTGAGTTTTCTCAATCAGAAAAATGAGATATTCTCTACAGTTTGAGTTAAATGCCTGATATAAAATTATTGCCCATTCAGAAACAGACATTAATTGAAAATGGAAATGTGGGGAACAGAAGTAGTCAATGGATCAAGCACTCATTACCAGGACAAGGAAATAAAATATTCTGGAGAGGTTACTAACAGAGACACATGACTGCTTCATAGGAGGGATAAACATTTTATCAGAATGACAATAAATGATAATTTCTTATTCCATATTCCATAGTGCAAAATACGTAAAAATGTGAATGTGGTCGTTCATGACAATTTTTTTTGCCTAATTTTTTTTTCATAAAATTATAAGTTCAAGAATTCTAAGCATTTTTTGATAAATACCTTCATTGAGGCAACATTTTGACAAATATTTGAGCTCCTGCCCTGTGTCCAAAAACAGTGTCAAAATCATCCTCAGCAGATCATGATCTGAAGCATCTGTTGAAGCCTCCAAACTCTTTCTTTGATTTTAGATCCCCAGAGAAGATTATTATATCTTACATCAGGTGACCCTCTCCCAAACATTGCCTTTTCTTAGAATTTTCAATTTACCAGGTCTTGAGTAATGAGCTACTTCAGTAGCAAGCACAGAAATTCATTTCTGTCCCATCCCATAGCTGTGGGCTGTGTGGTTATTTTCCTCTACTTTTCTCTCACTCCTTTCAAGAAAGCTCAGTTGAGTTATAAAAAATTTACCTCCTCCCTAAATTGCTCCAGGTCTTTCTCTGTAACATGTAGGGGTGACATTTTGAAAAATCATATTGTCGACATCATTGTCCCTTCTCTTTTGGACCCAGACATCTACATTCCTAAGAAACTTGTCCAGATTCTATTGTGTTCCATATCCAGTAATAAGCAAGTCACTGTTCAAACAAATTTTTCACATCTTCACCTCTCTGAGAAGATAATTACACCTAAAGTGTACCCTTTCATAATTCTAAGATGTAATAGATGCCTGGTGTTGATATATTGCCCTACCTGTCAACCCTTTGGTCCCTCATCACTGTACTTTTTATTAGAGACTCAACTTTAAAAGTTTATAGATATATTCCCTCATAATATGTGCTATAATGGCTTAGCAATCTTCAATAAATATATGACCTTGAAATGCAATTATTTATGACAAAATAATTCTCTGTTGACCTCAGTCTTTCACTCACACATATGCCAAACAATATGTAAGCACCTAGAGTAGTTTTACCTGAATTCACTGATTTTTTTCCTATGGATTACTTTTATAAGTGACCCCTTATTTTCAAACTTGAGGTTCTTCTTAAGAGTTTACTTTCTTTGGTGAATTATTCCAGTTTGTTTTCTAAGTTTTTCCTCTTGTCTTCAGTTATATTTCATTTAACCTTAGTCACTGTCTTTGTTGGTTAAAAGCTGCTGGGAGCAATATACCAGAAATACGTTGGCTTTTATAATGGGAATTTATTAGGTTAAAACCTTAAATTTCTGAGGCTGTGAAAATGTCCAAATCAAGGCATCATCAGAGATAATGCTCACCAAAGTTTGGCTGCTGGTGATCATGGACTCCTGACACTTTGTAAGACACAATGGTGGTTTGGGTGATCTGGGACTCTGCCTCCTCCTCTAGGCTTACTTTTTCCCTGAGCTCAGCTGTGGATGATCAGGCATATGGCTCGTCTCTCCCCTCTCCTCTCTTTCAGCCACTTGTTCTCTGTGTGTCTCTGCTTTCAGTCCTCTTTATAAAGGACACCAGCAAGAGGACCAAGACCAACCCTGGGTTACATTTCACTGAAGCAATCCAATCAAAGTCCCCCAAACTGAATACTATCCAATCAGAGGGCCCCATACCCACAAGAATGGACTAGATTGAAGAACATGATCTTTTCTGGGTCCACAAAAAGCTTTAAACTGTCACAGTCACCATTTCTGACCATGGCAAAATGAAAATATTGCTCTCTTTCTTGATATGATCATTAATGACAATAAGGTTTGTATGTGTTCATAAGGATGAGTGTGTGGGTATTCTTATTCTACTTCAACACAAGAGGCAGCTATATTCCAAATGCAATAACCTATTCTATTTATCTTACCTTTTATTTGGTGTAAGAATCCATTTCACTAATAGTTGAACCCACAATCAAGATGACTAAACTCAACATCCATAATTAGGGCCAATGAAATGAACTGCTTAGGGCTATCTTGAGAATATGTGATGCAAAGCTAACTTCAGAAAGCCATGAATAAGCCAATGAATTCCTGCAACTACTCTTCCCTTAGTTTCCTCCTTAACCCTGTAATTCTGTGGCTTTGTCTCTCTGCATTCATCCCATTTATAAAGGGCTCCAGTAAGAAGATTAAGACCTACCCTGGGCCACACCCTACCTGAAGTAACCTCATGAAAATCTACCTAAAATAGGTTTACACTCAGGAATATATTAGCATTAAGAGCATGATTTTCTGGGGTACATACAGTTCCAAATCACCACACAGAAGGAAGAAGCTGAAAGCAATCAAACCCAGAAGAAAAGTAAGAGACCAGCAGATGCCGCCATGTGCCTTGCCAGTGATAAAGGAGTCCGGGATCTCTGGCAGCTGGTCTTCAGGAAGAAAGCATTGTCTTGATGAAGCCTTTGATTTGGGAATTTTCATGGCCTCAAAAGTGTAAGCCTGTAAGAGAATAAATTCCCATTGTTAAAAGCCAACCCATTTCATGGTATATTTCTTTCAGCAGTCTAGCAAACTAAAGTAATGGAGTTTGGGTCTACTTATTCCAACATCAATCTGAAAGCAGCCAGCCCTATCAGACTTGCCTTATTTGCCCCTCAGTCTTCATTTTAGAAAGTAGACATGAGGGAACAAAGGCCTAATTAGGCAAGACTTGCAGGGGAGCTGCCTGCAGAGAGCCTGGAAATCCTTCTTAAAATCCTTGAGGTAGATGGTAAAACAATAAACCAACAAGTAATGGGCAATGATTTTTCACATGTTTCCTCAATGAATGACAGGCTCTCAACCATCATGTTACCTACTCTCCAATTTGGGGAAGAGCAATAAAGGGACAGGTTAGAAGCATAATTTTCCCCAATCTTTGCTGCACATTAGACTCACCTGAGGACATTTTAAACCTTCTGCTGTCCAGAACACAGCCCAGGCCAATTAAATCAGAATTTCTCTGGGTGGGAACCAAGCATTTGTATTTTTAAAGATTCCCCAGATGATTCCAAAAATACAGCAAAGTTAGGGAACCTCTGAGCTACATATTTCTACCCTACAAGCTTGCTTCATGGAACGTGAAAGAAATCTCCTTTATTAAAATTTCTAGGTTGAAGAAAAGGACTTCCCCCCCTGAGGCACTGAACAAATCAGTTTCTCTGAGTCTTATATTCATTTTCTTTAAAATGGGAATAATAATACCTTATTTCTGAGAGGTGTTTAAAAATTAATCTATATACATTGTGTATTGAATCATATTTTACATATTAGGTGTTCAGCAGATGTTTTTCCTTCATGGAAAAAGACAAGGTAGTAATCATTTAAATATGAAAAATACATTGCCTATTAATGTACCTTTATTCATCTGTCAGTAAATGTGTATTTCCACATCTTTTGAATTCTCACTGTGTGTATCATCAGCACCAGATGGTGAAATCTAAACTACAACTCTATAGGTCTTAGGATTTAGCAGCTTGTCTGTTTCCAACTGCAACGTCAGAAATTTACCTCATGTAATTTTAAATTCAAAGGAAACAGGAAAAGCTGTGCAGGATATAAGGGTTCATACCAATTAGATTTTTTAAATGTTTTATTTCACTAACATTCATTGCACTTTATGATTTAAAATAGAATTTTTAAAATGCACTCCAAGTTATAGATAAAAGGCAATAACAAATTACTCTAAAAATTCAGGCTTTTAGACTGTATTCATTTTTACTCGTTAATCAAATTTGTTAGCTATATTTGGGAACTACTTTGAAGAAATTAAAAATCTTTGGTTTAGATTTCCACTTCTTTTCTGTCCCCTAGTTCCTGATAAAATGTGGTACACGTATTTAACTGTGATCTGTGAACAATCTAAGTTAAATATCCCAAATACTTTGGAAAATATCAATGCAAAATTAATAAACAAGGCACATCTGGGCAGTTTTGAGTTACCATTCTACATAAATCATATAAAAATAAAGATTTTCATATGAGAATAGTATCAAGGCACAATTGAACGATGCCTACCAAATTTTTTTCAGTCAAATCACTCGAATAAAATAGGTTAAATATTTTAGACTTGACTGAAGCAATCCTATCACATTATATGTATTTTATAATTTTCATTTCTGATTTTCTTCAAAAATAAATCTTAATGTAAATATGTAAAGGAAAAGCATCAAACTTTGGTATTTATATATCTAATGAAGCTTGCCTATTAGCATTCTGGAGCTGAAAAATCTTCCCCAGGTTTATTTTATCTCCCATTTACTTTACAGTAACCATAAATGAGGACTAAATGCAACTCTGCTTTCTATTTTTCATATTTCATGCTACATGGCTCTCATGGACAGGATGCAGGGATTTGAGTGCTGTTAGTTAACTCATCTTCTACCCCAAAGTTGTGTGGTGGCTTCTTTCCCACTGAGCCAGGTCAGGGTCAGGCTAGTGCTCCACAATGCCAGTGCCCCTTGGAAAGACTTGGCCCACAAGACTAAACCAAGGTGTTTTCCTGGAACTAGATGAAAGTAACTTCACCTTTATATAAAAATTTACTATTTATTTATTTTAACTCCACAACAATTCCATGAAATTCATCCATTAATCCACGTTTCCAACAAGTATTTGTGCATTTTATCAAGCACTATATTGAGCACTGGGATTATGATGGTGAACAAGACAGTCCCTTCTCTAAAGGAATTTGCAATCCATTTTTCCAGGGCAAGTGTATAAGTTTTCTATTACTGTAAAATAAACCACCACAAATTTAATGACTTGTAACCACACGCATTGTTCTGTAGGTCAGAAGACAAGGTCTATTGGGTTCTCTTAGGGTCTCAAAAGGTCAAACTCTGTGTGTGAACACAGAATGCCATGTGGCCCTCTCCATCTTTAAAGCCAGGAAGGGTATGCTGAATCCTTTACAGGCTTGGAATTTCTCTGCCGTTCACTTCTGCCACCAGCCAGAGAAAACTCTCTGCTTTCAAAGGGCTCATGTGATTAGGCCCACCTGGATAATCTCCCTTTTTGGGATACCCCATCACACATACAAGTTCTACTCACACTGCAAGGGGAAGGAGTTATACAAGATGAAGGTCATTGGGGCTCGTCTTGGATTTCTGCCTACCAAAGTGGGATGCAACAATTTAACAGAGATTTCAATATGAAATTATAAGATATTAATATGATTAAAATTTAATCAGTAATGATTATTAATTGAGTATAAATGATTAAATATGAAGGGTTAAATATGAACTACTGTAGAAACATAGAATATAATGGATCTAATGCTCTCTTTGGAACTTTGGGAAAGAGTATATTACAAAATAGTATGGATAGGATTATTATATGTGTGTGTATACAGAAATACTTATGGTAATTAAACAAGCTAAGTAGAATTAATGTAAGTTTAATTTTTTGTTTATTTTTTTTAAATTGTCCACATTAAGCATGTGTACCTAGTACACTGAACAGGTATGAATTGTGCGATATAAAGCACTGTTGTTCCCCAAAGTTCCTTTAAATTTTCAAAGTGGCACAAATTCTTTCCCTTGACCATGTCCTATGACTTTTCTGATCACTCTGAGGTCACAAAATACTGTTTCAATTTAGTCTTGCAATATCATTATTCTGTTATTTTCAAAGTTTTATCTTTTGCCTCTACTAGCTAAATATTACTACATGCTGGATACTCTTCAATTGTGACAACAAAGGCAGTATGCTTGGCAACTTCTTTCTCTGCCAAGTGTTCCTACATATCCACTCCCAGCTGAGTCAGTGGGGTTTCTGACCTTTACAGGGATGTAGTGCAAAGAGGAAGGAGAGGAACGAGAGTGATAACTTTCAATGAACTAGCATTGAATCTCTGTATTTGGAAGATGCTTAAGCTGTTTGTTTTATGGAGTTTTTATGGAACCTTGGAGAATTTCCTTCACCAGGGATCTCTCATATCAGGTTACCCTGCATTTCTATTCATGTTTATGCTTAGACAGGCTCCATTGTCAGTCTCTGGAAATGAAGCAATTCTTTAACCTTTTTCTGCTGAGTTAGCACATTTTGAGGGACTAGATTTAACAGAATATAAGCATCTCTTCCCAAAATTACACTTCTCAAATCCTTTTCTAATCCAACAACCTGAACCTATTAGACTCTTGATGTGGGCAAAGGATTTAAAAATCATTTAACTTGCTTTTAATTATTTCCTTTGAAAATTTGTATCTTGTACAGGTACCTCATTTTAGAAAGTCTTATCTACTATAGTATATTCATGAAAAAACACAGTACTTAGTGACAATTTCCAATTTAAACTCATGTAGATTATTGTACGAGTAAGATTATTTTTTAGATGAAAAAATAAACAAAATCAATCAGCAGTTGGGTCAGGGCCATACAGTTATCAAGGAACAGGATAAATAGGAAAGAAAGAAGTCATTGGTTATATCTTAGATTTGGCAAGCATTTCTGTAGAGCAGTGGGAATAAATGCTAGATTTTAAGGAGTATATTAGGAATAAATAGCAAGGAAAGAAATGCAGAAGACTTTCTTCCTGTAGTGCTTAGAGGAGGAGGTCTAATTTCACATACTGTTGAATACAATAGTCTCCGATAGCCTGTCCTGGAGAATTCCCTGGGCTCACTGGTTCCAGTTCATCCTTTATCTGTCTGTTCAGTTCAATAACCCAATATACTGGAATTTGCAAATGGACATTTCTGGCTTTACTCAGATGCATGCAGGATTTTGCTGTGTACAAAGAAGTTAGTATTTCTCTTTTTCCCAATCCCACACCACTCCATTAAACACAACCTGAGTGAAATCAACCACACCAAAGAGCCAGTCATTCTACCCATGAGAATTCTTTGTGAAACACTTTTGATTACTAGCATTTCATTAGGTAAGCGTTACAGATTGGTATGAGAAGGGTGGGGATGGGAGAAAACAGAGCATGTCCCTGATAACTAGTGAGAAAGTGACCTAAAAACTTGAATAACTTTTGAGAAGTGTAGAAGCAAAGGATTATTGAAGCACTTGGAAAGAGACTCAGTAGAACAGAGAATAGATACAGGCTCATGCCGTCTTCTTTGGCAGCAAAATGTAGAGCATCTCTCTCCCTAGAGTCAGATGGCTCCTTCGGGATGTTTTAACATAAAACACACATGCAAATTGTAGAGTTGAAAGGGTCAGAGTAATTGCTTATATACCACTTTCCTCTAAAGTTGATGCAACATCATGCTATTTTAGCCAATAAATTCCTGATGTAAAGTGCAAAAGAATGATCTTCGAACTTTCAGGTTACTGAAACTGTTAGATATTTTCCTTCATTTTTTTGACATAAAGTATATACTGAGGCTAGTAGAGATGGGAAGATGTTAGTGAGAAAATAGTAATGGGACTTAAGAGCCAACTACTCGCATTATATTTTAGTATTCCATTTTTCAGTCCTCCCCACACTCCAAACCTTGTGAGCTCACAGTGTATCTAAATGCTTCTACTTTATTTCACCAAAATTATTAGGAAGCAAGACTACTTTTAACCTATGGAGGTTAACCTATGGAGGTCTTATGCTCAAGTGACAGAATCATAAGCTAAAAGAAGCTCTTGAGGGAGGTGACTAGTTTGTATTTTGAGCTGATGCGTTAATATCCCATCAAAAATAGCACAGAGCTCAAGGTGGTGTTTCCCAGATTACAAGATTTAAATTAATCCTTTTGCCCATATTATCAGTGCTTTCCCAGACAGTTTCTTTCCTAGGTAGTTAAATATCCCCTCAGCTCATTAATTTATATATTGTGTTTTTTGCTCCTTGAATCAAAACTACTCCTGGTGATTTAAAATTTGGGAAATAGATGATCCCATTCACTGGCCTTTTCCACTGTTTTTAAAGAACCATTAACCTGTTTGTGGAAGGGAATACCAAACCCGTGGTAAGGTAGACATCCCCTTTACTCTCTCTTCTATTTTCATTACATTTTTTTCTAACTCTGCTTTTAAATTCTTGAAAGTTTGGGTCTCATCTCTGATAGGTAATCCACCCTACACTTACCAGCCCCACTAATTTATAAATAAAGTTTTAGAACACTGAATGATGTTATTTGAAGCTCTTTTGTGAAAATAGAGACATTATCAAAAGAAAACTTCCCTCTTGTATTTGTGAATCCCAATAACTCAGAAAGCAAGCTTCTCACCATTGGCATGAGACAGGACGAAGAAAAGCAGATGATCACAGTAGTCACAACCTTCATAACATTGGTTCTCACATTTTTCTCTTGTCTGGTAAAAATAATAGATGATGATCACCTCTAAACTAGTCTTACTGGTATGCCAAGGGTTTTGTGCAATTTCTTTTTGGGAATCTATAATGCTAGACTTATCTCTGCCACTCAAGAAAGTGTATAAGAATGTAAGTAAGTGAGAGCAATGTTATCATCAGAGCAACCACAAATATGCTGTTGTAAAAGATAGATTGCACATTTTATTTCTTTATTATTTGAACTAACAAATTATTTCTGACCTACATCACAGCTCATTATACCTACAATCATACTATGCCATCTTGGAGAAGGACTCCTGATTCTCTCCAGGTTTCTGCTTGGCAAAATAGCACCCTTCCTGGTTTTAGATTTCTGTCTTCCAGAGTGTTGGAAACTCTGGTTTCTTTATGTCCTACTTATATTACATTTGTTGTTGTGAGTTTATACCATTTTAAATAAAATTAATACATTACCGTTATTACAGTGGCTCTTAGGAAGGAGAGATTATAAATCTTTGTGCTACATTAAACTGAATACCTGTAAAATATTTTAGAAAACCATCAAACTAGGAAATTTGCTTTTAATGTTGGCAAGGGTAGGCTTTAGCTATGAAAGACTCACATAATTTAGTATCCCATTTATTAATAAAGCCTGGTGTGTGTGTGTGTGTATGTATATATATATATATATATATATATATATATATATATATATATGGCAGAGACTACTGGTTTGTCATTTTCTTCTTCCTTTAATAAAAGAATTGCCAAGGTATAGGTGCATACATGCCATCCACAGTAAAGATTACACTTCCCAGCATTCCTTACAAAAGAAAACATGGGAGATTATTTTTTTATAATTACTGAGTGAGGATGGATTTTCTATTATGATACAAAACCCAAATTCATAGAAAGAAATAGTGATAGTATTGCAAAAACAGCAAACTATGTCAAAAGGACAAAGAGCAATGTGAAGAAATTATTTCACAATCATAATATGAACAAATAATTTTTCTTAATATATTAATAACTTCAATATATCAGTGATAAAATGACCAATAACTCAATATTAAAGGGGACAAATGTATGAATAGGAAGTTCACAGGAAAAGAAATGCCAATGACTCTTATACTTATGCAAAAATGCTTCATCCAACTCATTCATAATAGAAATATTAATTTTAAAAGACTGACAGATAAAAGACAACTTTTATGTTTTGGCAAGGGTGTGGGAAGTTCCCTCTCAAAATTTCCTGGAGGAAAAATAAATTGGTAGAACATCAATTGATGTAATTTATCAATATTTATAGAGAATATTAGTGTTTACCTGCTTTTATTTAGCAATTACTGCAAAAATTTGTTTATGCTAGGTAATATACTCCTGCATTTTTTGTAATAACAAAAGTCTAGAAATGCCCTAAATGTCCATCAAGAAATGAATAGCTGACAGGTTATTATACAGCTCTACAATGAAGTACTATATAACCTTTGAAAAGAGTAAGTTATTTCCAAAATATATTGTCAAGTGAACAAAAAAGTTAAAGGACAATTGTTAAAAAATGATATGAAATTATCTACATATAAATAATAAAACTTGCTTCTGGGAAGGTGATTAGTGTGGCAGAGTTACAGTGGTAACTGAGAAACTTACTTTTAGCTATATATTTTTTATTTCTTTAATTTTTTTTTTCTGCCATGAAGATATACTATTCACCAAATATGTAATTAAATTTCTTTCTTCTGAATTAGTGTTATTCTCTTCACTGTCAATCAAGGGTAAATGTGATTTTTCATCAATCAATGCTTAACTTAATCATTTTTTTTTTGTTTCCCCTAAAATTCACCAATGTTCAACTACTTTTTCTAGGCTTTCGAAATAAGCATTTGTGGTAAATTTATTGTGCTCCATATATTACTTAAGTTTACTATGTAATTAAAATAATCTTATACATGTGCCATATCCTTGACATAATGGCCTTAAAAATCCTATTATCTCTTGTCTAGAACACAATTTAGGAGGAAATTTTTCAAGTACAAGTATGTATGCTAGATATTCCTCTTCTTTGTTTTCTTCTCTTCTTGAATAATTCTGTTCAAAAACCATTAATTAAGACTTGGGTTGGGGATGGGAGAGTTATAATAGTCCAGGGAAGGGAGTCGGAGTAACTGAGTTGAAGAGGGAGTCTGTGTGGGCTAGTCGGTGGAGGCCTGGTACACAGTATGGAGCCTAAGTGGAGAGAGGAGGATGTTCTGTCGGGGGGAGGGAGGGAGGTTGGGGTGGAGAGAGCAGCCTGGTGCAGGGAATCAAAACCCAGGTATGGTGAGGCAGGTGTCCATATAACCAGGCATCTCAGGGTGGGTTGTTGGAGCTTGATAAGGTGAGGAGAGCATCTGTGTGTGTGCCATTCATTAGGAGGTGTCAGAGAAACAGTGACATAAAAAGGTTTTTTTGAGGGAGGTGGGTGAGGCATGGGATGTTGAAGCCCCCAAGAAGGGTGAAGAAAACGGTCTCCACACTGAATGGGAAGGGCTGGGCTGGCATGAGGTGTCAGAATGGTGAGAAGGATGCCCATTTCATATACTGCCCTGATAGAAAATATCAGGATCCATTTGTGGGAATATTTCATATGAGTGATAAAGAGCATAATTTAATAATGATAAAGTGGTCAATTCATCAAGAGAACATACTAATCTTAAATATTTATGCACCTAATAGCTTCGAAATACATGACACAAAAATTGATAGAACTGCAAAAAGTCACAGGCAAACACAAAATTATAGTCCAAAATTTCAATATTTTTCAATAATTGATAGAATAAGCCCTCAGAAAATCAGTGAGGATGTAGAAGATTTAATGACACCATCATCCATTTTGACCTAATCGACATTTATAGGACACTTCATGCAGATATTTGCATAATACACATCTTTTCAAGAGTACATGGAATATATGCCAACACATTCTGGGCCATAAAACAAGTCTCATTAAATTTAAAAGAATTCAAATCATAAAAGTATGATCTCTGACAAAAATGAAACTAAATTAGAAATCAATTTTTAAAATATCACTAGAAATTCCCCAAAGAATTAGAAACAAAATAATGAAGGTCCAAATAATTTGTGAGTCAAAGAACAAATCAAAAGAGAAAAAAGCAAGTTTTTCAGTGAAATAAAATGAAAATAAAACATATCAAGGGGAGCGGATGTGGCTCAAGTGGTTGAGCTCCCACCTCCCATATGGGAGGTCCCAGGTTCAGTTCCCAGTGCCTCCTGAAAAAAACAAAAATGGACAACAAGCAAGATAAATGAAAAAAAAAAAAAAATGCCTCAGAGAAGCCGATGTATCTCAGTAGTTGAGTGCCAGCTTCCCACATACAAGGTCCCAGGTTCATTTCCCTGGCCCCTGTTTCATTAAAAAAAAAAAAAAATCAAGATTGTAGAGTGTTGCTAAAGAAGTATATGTAGGGGTAGTGGTATTTCTATGACTAAGTGCCTATATTAGAAAATAGAAAAGACCTAAAATCTGTGATCTCAGATTACACTTTATAAAACTAGAGAAAGAATAAAATGAATGTAGTTGGTAGAAGAAAATATATAAAAATTGTCAGATGGGAAATCAGTGTAACAGAAACCAGAAAAATTCCTAGAGAAAAATCAATGATTACTTGAGAAAAGCAATAAAACTGATAAATTTCTAGCCAGATCAAAAAGAAAAAAGCACACAAGTTACCAATATCAAGAATTAGAGGTGTGACACCACTATAGATTCTAGAGATATCAAAAGATAATAATGAAATACTATGAACAAATTCATGTCATTTTAAATGAAATAACTAAATTTGTGAAAGGCACAAACTAATAAATTTCACTCAAGAAGAAATAATCTGAATAACCTTATATCTGATAAAAAAATGAATTTGTAGATAAAATCTTTCCCACAAAGAAAACTACAGGTTCAGATAGTTTCAGTGGTGAAGTTTGCCAACCATTTTAGGAGAAAATAATACCAATTATTTGAAATAATTCCAGAAAATTGAAGAGTAGTGAATACATCCTGAGACATTCTACGAGTCTAATACCTTGCTGATCTCAAAACATGACAAAGACATTATAAGAAGAAAAACTGCAAAACAAAATCTTTCATGAATATAGAAGCATATATTCTCAATTATTTTTTAGGAAACCGACTCAAACAATATATATAATAATATATGATGATCATGTTGATGTATTCAGGATTGCAAGGTTGGTGCAATGTTTGGACACCATACAATGTAATTCACTATATTTCAAATTAAAGAAAGAAAAATCCTATGATTATCTCAATATATGCAGAAAATAAATTTGAAAAAATTCAAACTTTATTCCTTATAAAAATTCTCAGAAAATTAGGAATAAATGAGAACTTCCTCAACCTGACAAAGAGCATTGATGAGATGCCTACAGTTAACACCATAATTACTGGTGAAAAATAAGTTCTTTCCTTTTAAGATTCAGAACAAGACAAGAATATGGTCTTTGGAAAATTCTCTTCAGCATTGTACTGGAAGTTCTGGCTGGTGCAATAAGACAAGAAAAAGCTTGAAAGGGAATACATATTGGGAAAGAAGAAAAACTACATTCATAGATGACATAATTGTCTATGAAGAAAAATTGATGGGAAAAATAAAAATGCTATTAGAATTAATAATTGAGTTCATCAATGTTGCAGGATACACCATCAATGTGAAAAAATCAATTTGCCTTTCACACACTAGCAACAGAAATTAAAATAAAAAGTATCTTTCACTATCACTTCATGACATATGAAAATACTTATAGATATATCTGACAAAAATGTGAATATGCTGTGCTCTGGAAACTATAATGTTTGGCTGAGAGAAATTTTAAAGGCCTAAATATAAGAGACATTTGCAATGTTCATAGGTTGGAAGACACAGTATGGTTGAGCTGTTAATCCCCACCCCCCAAAATGATCTAAACATTCAACACAATCCTAATTAAAATCCTAGTAAACTTTTTTTTTTGTAGAAACGAATAATTCTAAAATTTTAATTCTAAAATTAATATGTACATGGGGAATATGGGAATCCCCTATATTTTTGATGTAACATTGATGTAATCTAAATTATCTTTTTTTTAAAAAAAAAAAAAGGTTTTTTTAGGCACCTGGAAAAGCATATACAACTATAAGGAAGGAAGACAGAGTTAGAGGATTAACACTACCTGATTTCAAGAATTCTTACAAAGTTACAGTGTGATATTGGTATAAAGATAGAAAAAGAGATCTGGGAACTTTAACTAGAGTCCAGAAACAGTATGGACATTTGATTTTTTACAAAATTGCAAAGTTAATTTTGTGGAGAAAGGATAGAATTTATAACAAACAGTGTGGAAAATTGGATATATCCGTATGTAAAAAAAAAGTAGACATTAATTCATACCTTACACACTATACAGAAGCTAAATCAAATTAGTTCATAGAACTAAATTCAGAACCTAAAACTAACTTCTAGGAGAAAACACAGAAACATGGGAGAGAAAGTAAGACTATGGTTTGACAAAAATTCCTTAGATACAACACTAAAAGCATCATAAAAACGGACGAATTGATAAATTGGATTTTATCAGAATTAAATGTTTTACTCTTAGAAAGACACTGTTAAGAGAATGAAAGCCCACTGACGGGGAGAAACTATTTTCAAATTATATGTCTGATAAAAGACTTGTATCCAGAATTTTTAAGAACTGTTAAACTGCAATATTTAGGAAAAAACAACCTAATTAAAATGAGCAAAAGTTTGGAACTGACACTTCGCCAAAGATGTTGATGGCAAATAAGAACAATAAAATATGTTCAACATCATTAGACGGTAGGAAAAATGCAAATTAAACCACATTAATAGAAACTACACATCTATTAGAGTGTAAAAAATGAAAAAGGCTCACCATATGAAGTGGCTGTGAGGATTTGGATAATTGAACACTTCGTCATTTGGTGGGAATGTAAAATAGCACCATTATTTTGGAGACAGTTTGGTATCTTCTTAAAATTTTAAAAATATGCATACCTTCTGATTCAGCCATTCTACTTCTAGATATTTACCCACAAGAAATGAAAGCATAAGTTTATATAAAGACTTTTATATGAATGTACGTGGCAGCTTTATTTGTAATAATCAAAAGTTGGAAACAATCTAAATATCCATCAACAAACAAATGGATAAATTGTTGTATATTCATGCAATATAATACTACACATCTTTTAAAATGAATGAATTATTGACATATGGTACAACATGGATGAGTCTCAAAATAATTTCACTCGTCAAAGAATCAAGACAAAAAGAGTACAGATATATGATTCCATTTATATAACATTCTGTGAATTGCAAAATAATGCAAAGTGACATAAAGCAAATAAGTAGTTGCCTGTGGACGGGGTAGAGGATTGTAAGGGTGGTCAAGTGGGAAGATTATAAAGTGGCATGAGGAAATTTTGGGGGGTTATAGATCTGGTAATTATCTTGATTGTGCTGATGGTTTTATAGATGTGCACATAATGTTAAATAATCATATTTAACACTTTAAATATGTACAATTTACTGTTGGTCAATTATACCCAAAAAGAGCTGCTAAATATCATTTTTAGGGTCACTAGAGAAATTAGAATGGGGTCTAGTGATTAAATGATAACAATGCACCAATATTAACTTTTTGATTTTGATATTTGCAATGAGGTTTTGTTGTGTAGGAACTACACACTGCAACATGTTGAGAAACATCCAAATACTGTCCAAATACAATAAGACATCTTTTTGGCTACTCTGATTGCTAAGGGAAAGGAAAATATCCTTTGTACTATAATTTCTAACTTCCTGTAAGTTTGACATTGTTTAAATGTTTTTAAAAAATGCATGCTAAGGTCAATTGAAAAAGAACCACCTCTTTTCCAGCATGTCTCACTTTTCCAGTTATATTTGAGATATGCTTATCCAAAAAATTGTAATTGCTGTTTATCTGAAATTAAAATGTCATTGGGTATCCTGTATTTTATATGACAGCTCTAATTGTAGAATCACCAGGAATTAAGACTAAAGACACATACTATTTAACTGAGAGAGGTTTCACTTACATTTCAAAAAAGGTCTGGAACACATAGCTGTTGGTAATTGACTTATTTTACCAACAAATATGTTTTAATATATAACTGGAGGTTTCTTCCAACTCCAACTCCTGTTGCCTTGATTTTTCATATCATCATCCCTCCCCACCATTCAGGAAGCAATAAGCATCTTACATGTGCTACTCTAAGGAAATAGCAGTATAGAACTTAGAACAAAGAAATCCTTTCAGTTTCTGGATGCATTTTTTTTTAACTTTTTTATTTTTAAAGAAGCTTTAGATTACATAAATGTTACATAAAAAATATAGGGGGTTCCCCATATACCCTTTTCTCTTCCCTCCCCCACTTTCCCCCATTAACACCACCTTTCATTAGTGTGGTACTTTTGTTAAAACTGATGAACACATATTGAAGCATTGCAACCGTGGTCTATAGTTCACATTATAGTTTACACTTTGCACCGCACAATTTTATAGATTTTGAAAAAATGTATCATGGTCTATATCAGTCATTGCAATGTCATGCAGGACAATTCCAATGCCCCCCCTCCCCCAAAAAAGCCTTATGTTATACCTATTCTTCCCTCTCTTTTCCCTCAGAACCTCTGGTGGCCACTGCCTTAATATCAATGATAAAACTTCTTCCATTGCTAGAATAATCATAAGTCTACTTTAGTCCATAGTTGCATTCTCCCTCCTTATGTTTCTTCATTCCTCAATATTGAGGATTTGGGGATGGTGATGCCCATTCTGTTTCTGATTGGGAGGGGACTTAGATCCCATGGGGAGGGTGGATGGAACTGTTTTGCTTGCAGGTGCAGATACTCTGTTTTTGGGATGGGCGTTGTCCATCGTCATCATTTTGTTAATTGTCCTGGCGAGTCCACTGAAATGGAGAGTAGGTGCTGCAACTCTGCTGAGATTCAGAGCTCAACCAACATATGAACAGATCTAAGATTTAACTTTCTGGAACATATATTTAAGGGGTATAGTGCTAATTATACATTCAAATAAAAGGAGCAGACGTGCCATATGTAGGGAAATTATAAATGAGTCTAACTCTGTTACAGAAAATGTAGCCTTGAAAACTAATGAATTGAATCACTCGAGTGTCATTTCAATTTCCTTTGTGTTACTACTAATTAATTAAATGCCAGAAATTTAAATGTTTAAATAAATTATTGACATACTTATGAGATAGCCTCCTGAATGGAGGAAGGAAAATATTTAGATTCCACTAAATAAAAATTTTAATACTCACAACCAAAAACACTATGAATGTTAAAGTACAAATAGAAAGAAAAAAAAAAAATCCTGGGGAAACTGTTTCCTACATATATAGCAAAGATTTAAAATATTTAAATATGAAAAAATTCTTACAAATCAATAAGAAAAAGAAAACAGATGCAACATAAAAAGAGTAATGAATGGAAAAAAACATCGAAGAAATTCAAATGACTAGTAAATAGGTGAAACATTTATAAATACCAGCTTCATAATAATAATAATAATAAATACAAATTATGTTGTAAAGGAAATGTTGTATTGCCAAACTCCTGCCCTCTTAAAACATACACCTTAGAGCAGTCATTCTCAATTTTTTTTAAAACTGATATCGTCCAGGGAGTTCATTGAATTTCTGATTCCCAGAGTCTATCTCAAGAGACTTTGATTCATTATGTCTGAGATAGGACCAAAAATTCTGCATTCTTATTTAGCACCTTCGGGAATTTTGATATATTTGGTTTCGGCAATTCTTTTTGAGAAACTATACATAGACCTGGAGAATCTATTCTAGACTTCGTACTTTTAAATTACACAACTAATTGTAAGAGAAAGCTTTCTTCTTCACTTTCCATCTTCTCCTTAGAGCAGCAAAATGGTCAGGTGACAGCTTTATGGCAAGGTGAAAACACCTAATCAAGAGTAAGGACACCAAGCAGTCTGCGGTCTGAGGTCATTTAGTGAAGGATCAAGGGCTTCACACTTCTTTAAGAAATTGGTTTTCCTAAAAATCATCCTGGGTCATCGTGGAAATGTTAATCTATGTTCCACAAAAAGAACATTTTTTTTAGTTCCTCCTTAGTGTCAATCATGGTAGTAGGTATTGTATATATATAATTCCATGGAAAACTGATAATGGACTAAGGAATTAGCTATTTACACACCCATTTTGTGGAAGAGGAAAACAAGGCTGAGGGAGGTAAGCACCTTGCTCCAAGTTATAAAATTATTAAATAGAAAACTTAGGATCAAATTCAAAATTGCCTTTGCAAAGTCCAGTCAATTTCCAATGAACGTCCAATCTCATTGCTTTAGAAATCAGAAGAGGATGTGATATGTTTTAGAAAGAATGAAGAAATTAATCCCCATGGATTCCAGTTAGTTAGATTTTACTATTTTACACTTAACCATTCTATGGTCTTAATTCAGATGTAATCCATTCTCATCTTAACCCTTATAGAGGTCACATCCTTCTAGTATTAGGGGGGAAATAAGATTATTTTATGGCCAACTTTAATTCAGTTCCATATTTCATGTCTGTTTCTGATGCTTTTTCACTCTCTTGTTGATAACACTCTGGGGTTACTGAATTATTATCTGCTTCTCACTGTGCTGATACCTTTGCAGTTTTCTATAGAGGGGCAAGTTTAGAGCAATTCAAATTTTGTTTTATTTCCTGTTCCTTTATTGTCTTCAGTACTACCACCCAGTCTTTACTTAATAGCTCTGTTCCTAAAATAGGGATAATGAGAGCACCTACTACACAGCTTTGTATTAATTAAATACAAATATAAGGCATATGAATGTGTTCAAGTGTTCATGGGGCATTGTCACAGTGGGTGGAGATTCACACAATTACAGAAAGAATATTGAATTCCTATCCTGGGGAGATCTGCCACATTCTCTAATGGGACAGCAAGAATCCCCTGAGTATAGGGGCAGTGACTAGTGAAGGAGGACGGACCATTGATGAGCCCTTGATATTGATGACTGTACTTATGAACCTTTATTTTTGAAATTGAAACTTAGCCTAGTATTATAGGGTGCCTAAGAGTTACCTCCTGAGAGCCTCCTTGTTGCTCATATGTAGCCTCTCTCTAAACCAAACTCAGCATATAAATGCATTACCTTCCCTGCAACATGGGACATGACTCCTGGGGATGAGCCTCCCTGGCACCAAAGGATTACTACCAAGCACCAACTAGCAGTGCAACTGGAAAAAGACCTTGACCAAAAGGGGGAAAGGGTAAAGACAAATGAGTTTATATAGTTAAAAGACTTTAAAGTGAGTTGGGATGTCATTCCAGAGATTACACTTATGCACATCTCAGCAGGATCTCATTGACTGCCAAAGTAAATATTGCTTTAAACAGCAGGGCTCCTGAGAGTGCTACAGACATCCAGACACTAATGGTAGGGCAAACAACTTAGGAGTTTGGCACCCTGCCAGTGGGTCCTACTTTGGAATTTATACTCCCCAGTGTGACAGTGTTGGACTCAGTTGTGGTTTCCCTACACATGATTCTTCTGCCCATTCTACTTGAACCTATAGTTAGTACTAGAGTTGATAGGTATATGTCCAAGAGACTTAACTCTTTGGGCTGTCCATGTGCCAGTTAGGCACAGAGTTGCAACACCTATTCTACAGTTCATTGGAGTCACCCAGGACAACTAACAAAGAGATGATGATGGACAATGATCATCCCAAGGAACAGAGAGAGTCTACAACTGCAAGTAAGATAGTCCCATCCATCTGCCCCATTGAATCTAAGCCCCCTCTCAATTAGAGACAGAATGGGCACCATCCCAGAATCCTCAGGATTGGGGAATGAATGACGGACTAGAGCAGGCTTACTATTATTCTACTATAGACTTATTGTGATTCTAGCAATGGAAGAACTTTTACCATCCATGTGGAGGCAGTGGCCACTGAAGGTTCTGAGAGGAGGGAAAGGGGAAAATAGGTGTAATATGGGGGCATTTTCAGGACTTGGGAATTGTCCTGAATGACATTGCAATGACAGATACAGGTCATTATATATCTTGTCATAACTTACAAAGTTGTGCAGGAGAGAGTGTAAACTACAATGTAAACTCTAATCCATGCTCACTGGCAATGTTCCAAAATGTGCTCATCAATTGTAACAAATATACTACACTAATGAAAGATGCTGTTAATGTGGGAAAATGTGGGAGGTATAGAGAACAGGGCATATGGGAATCCCCTATATTTTTCATGTAACATTTGTGTAATCTAAGTATCTTTTAAAAAAATAAAAATGTATATATATATATATATATTTAAAATAATAATAGTAATAGAAATGTATAGATAGTTTCCAAATAGTAGGTTTCTAGAAAGTTTTGTTTATAACCTTACATATTTCAGTTCAATTATTAATAATTTGCTCATGACCAAATCAAGAGAAAGCTAGAGGCTTGATCTTATATTTGGTAAGCTATTTATAACAAAGTCATGGAACTGATTACAATTTCCAAAATTTCCCATAAAATCTAGAAAATATATAGTGATTGTTTTCATATATGTATATATATAAATATGATTCTTTTATAAGACTAAAAGATAATGAGCTAAATAAAATATGTGATTTTTAAAAAAAGAGAGAAATGGAAGGCATCCAAATGTCCCTATTTGCAGGTGATATGATCCTATATATAGAAAAGAACAAAAGGACAAATATTATATGATTTATCTTAAATGAAATACTTAGAATAAGCAAATTCATAGAGACAGAAAAGGGAATAGTGGTGACCAGGGGTAGCAGGAGTTATTGCTATATGAGTATGAGTTTTGGTTTAGGATGATAAAAACAAACACACTGGAAATAGTGGTAAAAGTTACTTAGTATTATCACCATACTTAATGTCAAAGAATTTTCACTTAAAATAGCTAAAATGATTTTGTTATGTATATTTTACGACAATTAAAAATAAATTTTAAAATCAATTCAGAATGGATGAAAGACCTAAATATAATAACCAAAACTATAATCCTAGAACAAAATAAAGGAACCATCTTCAGGACTTAATGTTAGGCAATGGTTTCTTAGACCTTCCACCAAAAGCATGAGTTTAACAAATAAAAAATACAGATAAATGGAACTTCAATAGAACTACAAAACTTTGTGCATCAAAGGACTTCATCATGAAAGTAGAAAGACAACTTAAAGCATGGGAGAGACTATTTGGAAACCACATATATGATAAGGGTTTAATATCCAGAATATACAAAGAAATCCTATAACTCAACAACAAAAACAAATAACCCAATTAAGAAATGAGCAAACGACTTAAATAGACATTTCTCCAAAGAAGATATACAAATATCCAAAACGCATGAAAAGATACTCAACATCATTAGCCATTAGGGAAATGCAAATCAAAACCATAATGAGATACTATTTCATACCTACTAGAAAGACTAATATTAAGAAGCTGAAAATAACAATTGTTGGAGAAGATGTGGAGAAATAGGAGCACTTATTCATTGTTCATGGGAATGTAAAATGGTACAGCACTGTGGAAAAGAGTTTAGCAGTTACTCAGAAAGTTAAGTATAGTGTTCTCATATGACCAGGCATCCCACTAGGCATATACCCAGTAGAATTGAAATCTGCTACCAACATTCATAGTGGTAGTATTCACAGTTGTCAAAAGGTGGAATCAACCCAAGTGTCCATCAACAGATGAATGATAAACATAATGTATCTATAGACAATATTGTTTGACTGTAAAAAGGAATGAAGTTCTAATACATGCAACAATATGGATGAACATTTAAGATATCACGTTAAGAATAAGCTAGACACAAATGGACAAATATTATATAATCTCACTGTTATGAAATAATTAGAACAAACAAATTCATTGACTCAGAAACTCAAATACATGTTAGCAGGAGCCAGAATGGAGGTAGGGAATGGGAAATTAGTACTCAGTACAGAGTTTCTGTTTGCAGTAATGGAAAAGATTGGGGAATTGTAGCAAAACATTGTGAATGTAATTAATACCACTGAATTTTATTTTTGAAAGTGGTTAAAATGGGAAATTTTAGGTTGTACATGTGTTAGAATAAAAATTTTAAAAATGTAAAACTATGTTACCAACAATTATTAGAGGATAACTGACAGCGATGGATGGACGGACCAGGTCCTGGGGTCACACCGGTGGGCACCAGAGGCCCGCAGCAGGGACCCCACCCCCGGGGCAGGGGAGACCGACAGGGGCAACCACGGAGGCTCTGAGGATGTAGCCGCCTCGAGAAACCGCATCCAACGCTCCGCTCCTGGACTGCTGCAGCTGCTCCCCCCCAGGCCCCGGCCCGGCCCTGCACCTCTCCAGGCCCAGGGTGGGGGCAGCTGGCTTGGGGAAGCCAAATTGCCAAAACTCAAGTTGCCTCCAGTTCCATCTCCCCCTGCGGCAGCTGCTCCCACCACTGCCACGCGGCGGGCGAGGCACAGCCGAGCCCGTCAGTATTTATTGCCTCCACTTGTGCGGTCCTCTGGACCTGGCCCAGCCTTGGAGCCTCCGTCCTGTGACCAGCTGGGACCGACTGGGACCAAGGCACCCAGTGCGGTGAGCTATCTCCTACGCCTCTGCCCCCTCCCGCCCCGTCTCGTGTCGTGTCTGCCAGGCCGTGGCGCCTCAGAAACGGGCAGAAAAGAGCCTGTCCCTGCTTCTCTCCTTTGCTGGCCGGGAATGAACCCTAATGTAAATTATGGACTGCAATTAATAGTATAAATGTAATAATATTGTTTCATCTATTTTAACAAAAGTACCACAGTAATGCAAACTATTAATAATGGGGAAAACTGTACATGTGAGGCAATGGTAAGGGAGCTCTTAACATTCTGAATGATTTTTCCATGAACCTATAACATTTCTGATTATAATATAAAGTAATTACATTAAATATTTTTCATGGAAATTCAAAGTTTTTTTCATTTACCTCAATGTTAATATTGCTTCATAACTAGGTCCTAAGAGACATGGCTTAATATAGTCAGTGTGTGGGAAAGCCCTCAACTATTTCAGCCCTCTAGGCTACCATTTAATTCACAGTAGGAAGTTTTAATATAAAGGCATTATTAAGATTTGGGAGGGCACTTTTCATTATAAACTATTGTTTTTAACTTCTAGTGTGGAATCCGGTCAAATTTAAAAGATCATAATTTAATGACATATCATTAATGAGAATGTCATTAAATGCAAGAGTTAGCTTTTAAAATAAGTGGACCATATGTGTTTTTTCTCTGTAAGTTTAGTAAGATCATAAAATAAAATGTCTACATTTTCTAATTTTTGAATTTTAAAAATCCTACTGGTAGTGTCCCTACTTTGTCCATGGAGGTGAATAAAATGAAAAAACACAAAATTGATGCTGCTCTAATATTAAAATGGTTTATCCATTTATTGAATGATTACCAGGTTCACACTCTTCCACATTTTATCTTTCATCTTTATTAGTCATGCAAAGTTGATGATATTATTCTCTTATCATGTAGAAGAAATTGAGACTCAGGTGTTGTTATTTATCTACTGTAATCAGTAAGTAGCTGAGGTACAATTAGATGCCAGTTCCGTTTAGCTGTTTTTGTTTACATTTCATGCTGTTTCCATGATCCCATGGCACCTCAATAATTATGTGGCACTTTAGGAGCAAAAGCTAGAGATTTCCAGAGGGGCTATGGTATCAGCAAGTAGGATGGGAGGATTGGTCTGCGAATATTCAATGTGGTTTACTTACCATTCCCTGCCTTGTTCAGACTTTAGCATCACAACTTGAATGGTGCCTACACATAAATAAGACATATTAAATAGTGGTGCTTACTTAGGAACAAATAACACCTAAGGAAGTGCTGAGGAGAAGGCATATAAGAGCTCCAAATATAAGACTTTGAATTATATCCTTCATTAAATGGCAGAGGTCAGTGATGATCCTGGTCAAAGCAAGTAAGACAGACTTCCTCTTCCTCAGGGAAACTGAGCAACAATCTTAATACACAAGCAAGAGTTTAGTATTCAGGGATGAAATTTTATATATGTTTGCTGAAGAAACAGAGTGATATGGACTAGGTGAGTTGGAATTCTGAGGAGATATAAATGAAATGTTACTCTTGTAAGAAAATCACAAGGACTGGAAAAGGCTTCTATATCTCATGAATAAAATTTCTTGACTCTGTATATCACCTTGGACTCTGTGGTATCCAATGCCAGAGAGATTGGAGGGTCTTCGTTTCTCTTCCTTCTCCCTTCCTTTTCTTTTCTTTTCTTCTCTTTCCTTTCTTTCTTTCTTTTTTTTTCTTTCTTTTTGCTTCTTGTTACCTTTTCATTTTCCCTCATAAAACACAGTTTATGTGATATAATCCCATATCACTAATCCAAGTTAATCCTTCCAACCCCAGATTTAGCACTCTATGTCTGAGAAAGAGTCTGTATTCAAATCAAACATGACTATGCTATCATACTTGTATTTTCTCATCATTTTCTAAGTATCTTTGTGAATATTTTCTAGAAACATTTACTTTTTTAGAAAGTAAAACCTGATCAATCCAGAGTTTTTCAAGTTTATTTCAAACCCATGTCCCATTTTGCTAAACATAACACCTTACCTTATACATAATGTTTTTATTTCAAAATATATAATATATTATTAAAATTACATCAATAGCCATTTTGAATTTAGGCAATGTTTTCATAGACAACAAATGAAATTTCTCTTACTTATAACTTGAGTTTGAGAATCTCTTAAGGGTAAATCGGCATCAAAAATTCACAACTAATTTTTGAGGCCCTGTAGTCTCATTCTAATTGCAGCAACCATTGTAGTCTCCAACCACCTCCTCATTCAAATTTTACAGGTACAAGCAGGTTTCATCTGTGCCTAGGGAGCATGCTTATACATTTTGTACTCCAAATATTTTTGAAATAGGTTCCTCTTGTGGTGACTGTCTAGCACATAATGATTACCTCTCCATCACTGTTCTCTAGAAATAGTCCCTCAAAATATATTTGTGCCATCAAAAACTGTCTCTGAACTATCCTATTGTATGCTGGAGTTCATAGGTAATTGGCTTATGTCTTAACATCAGTTTAAAATTGGGTTAATTGGATTCTCTGTCCTAGGAACTCAAAATTTTGAGTTGCAGAGATTGAGAGGTGCTAGAACCTGAAGCACTTTAGAAAAGTTAAGCTTTTCTCTAGAAAGACAGCCTACAAAACACCTCTTGTTGGTGTTAGCAAAGATTCATTGACTTTGTTCCCATGAAAATTGTATTTTAATCCTTCCTTGTGTTCTTTGAGATGCTCTAGGATATTTCCTATAAATTGGCAAATAACTTGTCATTTTATGTAATGTGCACTACCCTCAGGTGTGAAAAAGAAAATATAGCCTTAATTGAATCTAGAATGGATTTGTTTTCCTCTATGAGTTCCCAGCCATTGAGAAGCAAGGATAAAGCAAAAAAAAAAAAAAAAAAAAAAAAAAACACAACTGAATTTAGTCCATCTGGTTAAATAAAGTAATGCATAAAAATTAAAAAACCAATAATTTAAATTGACTTAGTTTTCATTTCATGCTCTTATGTTCCTCATCTTCCTTTCCAGCTTCTATCTTAACTGGAGGCTGGATTTACATGTCATGTCATCAAGAATAAGTGGTTTCCCCAGTCCAGTTCTACTATGGACTGGCTGGAATCTGTGGAGTTATGATTTGTTCACTAGTGCATTTATTCAGCAAATTTTTTTTGTTTATTATCATATGGAGAGTCCATTTTAGTTATATAACAGATATTAAGATAGACAGTCACTAGTCTCATAGAGATTGAAGTTTCATGAGATGCTTGGCCCAGATCCATTCATGGGTATTCACCTAATGACTTATATGTGAAGGTGGCACTTTGTACCTATAATCCATCCCTGATGAATCCATCCCACTGGCTCTCACCTGATATTGAAGACCCCTCTGAATCTTTGCCACATACTTTATCTATTTCATGTCTTAAATGGATGCTCTGAAAACCTGTTCTAGTATCACATGTCTATGGTCTCTCAGCTCAGTAAACATATGTGCTTAATTGTTCCAAGATTGGCTCGTTTTGACATGCCATTCCAAAGCAAAGATGGAGTCTCTTCTGGATTCCTAAGTGGGGAGTAGGAAAAAGTTCCTCTATCCTTGGGGTTACCTTCAACATAATGCTCAGAATAGTACATATCAGGATACATGGTTGGCAGTCTCTCTTCCCTTTCTCACTCAACTTCTGTCTCTCTTTGCTCTCCATGATCTCTGAAAGCCAGAAGAGGTAGGGCTTTTTACTTACCATCTCTGTCTACCCAGGATTTCCTTATACAAATCTATTTCCTTCTGGCCTTAATATATTAAAATGAGAAAATTCTTTCCCTTTGAAAGTTAACTCTAAGTCAAGATAGTCGGCTTGCTACAAAGTGCCATTTTGAATTTCAGAACATTATTTCTTTCTCTTTGCATACCTTCTGCTATAACTTAAATCTGCTCCCACGCCACAACCTCCGCCCCCCCCCCAGGCATGTGCTTTGTATTTTGGGGAATTTTATGTATTTTCAGCACTTATATTAGAAATGTACAGGGCAAATGGTTTACTCATTCTGTGCCTGTCAAAAGCCATACTGACAGAAATGTGAACTTTGGCATGATCTCTCTTTAACATCTCCTTTGGATTGCTTTCCTACTCACTTTGCAACTGCCAGGGACCAAGAAAGGGTTTGCCAAAGGCAGTGACTACCAAGTGGAACCAAGGTGGCAGCTCTGAGGAGGAGGCTTTTGTGGATTATGAATTGTCAAACTGTGTTCATTGTGAGCTCTGTGTCCTGGTCGTAGCAGGGAAATATGGACACTGCATCTGCCTTCAGGGCTGGCTGGAGAAGTTGGGGTTCATTGATTGGTTGATTGCCTCATGATGGAAATTATTTTTAAAACAGGCTTCCTCTGTAGCGGGGGTTCTTAACCTTTTTTGTTCCACGGACGCCTTTGCCTGTCAGGTGAAAACCATGGACCCCTTACTAAGACCACACTAAACTATGTATTATATAATAAATATATCACACCCGCATCAACATGTCTGTACAAGAATAATGTTTTTTTGAATATAAATTCAAGCTCATTGATTCCTTGTTAAGAACTCTTGCTCTATAGGGATAGACTGTGCTCAATAAACTGTAGGAATTCTAGTCTGCTGAGCAGTCATACTTCTTTTTGAAAATTATTAAGTTAACTTTTTGGTTCCAATAACCATGACTTCATTTTAATACACCACCTGATTACCAAATAAAGGCAGACTCCTGGATTCCAGATGCTGTGGGCTGGGAGAGGCTGCAGTGCAGACAGAGACAAATTCTAATGGGAACTCATTTGGAGTGTTCATATTCACAGACTCAAAAATAGATCTCAATGCCTGGAGCATCCTAGAGCATCTGCTCTGGAATGAATCTGAATAAATCAATATGCAAAAGGGTATCGTACATAATTATTACTTTTCATAATAGTACCATTGATATAATTAAGATAGCCAGCCATAAATTCCATTATTTCAACAAAAATTCTTAATTAATATACAATCTTATGCTGATAACAGCATGTTACCTGCCTTTTCTTCTTCCCTCCATTTATATAATCCCTACATATTCTTCAAGGCTCATAAACACCACAGGGTTCATCATGAGATATCCAGTCTTGTTAAACCCAACCCATCATGACTTGATGATCTCCAGCTATACTCCATAATGTTTCCATTTCATTTTGGACATCCAGGTGGTAGTATTATTGATTGTTTATTTCTCAGGATTTATAGAAGTTTTAAAGAGGCAAACCTTTGTGAGATGGAAAAAACAAATCAAGTATAGTGACTGAATTAATGATGGAGCAGTTTATGAAAGATTGCTGAATTGAGAAGCCGTTCATATTTTGAGCTTGTATCCTTTTATTGTCTTGTTTACCAGCTGCCAAACTTCAAGCATAGAAACAAGCCATCTTTCACTAAATTCATCCTTAAAAGTCTTAATGCTAGAAGTCCATAAAAACAATTTTAGTTCTTGAAATTCTAATGTCAGTGTATTGGGCACAGGTGTTTATGCCGCCTCATACTTATTTTGGAGTTTCTGTGGAAGAGCATCTGGATTTCTTGATATGCATTTTTACATATACATTTGTTAGATGAAATAATGAGGCAAGTGAAGGTGTGCGACTCTGAGCACACTTATGGTTGATGGACTTAATTTCCCATTATCAATAATGAAGCCTTTATGTAAAGTGTTGATATAAAGAACATACTCCCCTAGAGGATCTAGTTTGAAGTAGAAAGTTTTGTTTGTCCCGGGATAGATTCTTTGAACTTCTGAAATTCTGCAACCTTTATGGAAAATTCTAACTCTGCTTTAGCATTCAACTTGCTTTCCTATTTTGTTAAGTGTGGTGGTTTTGAACTGTGTACACCTCAGAAAATCATGTTCTTAAAGCTAATCCATCCTGTGGGTATAATCCTATATTAAGTATGACCATCTGATGAGGTCACTTCAATTAGGGCATGGCCCAGGTGGGTCTTAATCCTTGTAGTGGAGTCCTCTATAAGAGAATGAAATTCAGACAAAGAGAGAGAAACCAGAGAAACAAGAAGCTGTGATCAACGAAACCCAGAAGAAAAGCAAGAGAACAGCAGACGCTACTATGTGTCTTACCATGTGCCAGAGGATCAAGGATCATCAGCAGCTGGTCTTTAGGAAGAAAGCATTACTTTGAAGATGCCTTGATTTGGACATTCTCACAGCCTCAACTGTAAGCTAATAAATTCCCATTGTTTAAAGCCAACCCATTTCACAGTATCTGCTTTAAGCAGTCTTGAAAACTAAAACAATAAGCAAACAGTTACTTTCTAGTCAGTGGTTCTAAAACTTTAGTGCTCATCAGAATCTTATATAAAATGTCAAGGCCAGGGTTTTAGGTGCAGAGATTGTAATTTGGATTCTGTGTGGGTCACAAAATTCAAATTTTTAACCAGCCTACAAGTGCTTCTGTCAAAGGTGGTCTATGGACCATGTTCTGAGAAATACGATTTGTTACTAACTTCCTTTTGGACTACAATGCTAAACATAGAAGCTAAAATTGAAATTATGGAAGAGAATAAAGATGAAACATTAAACTAGGTTCTTCAGTCAAGTGAAAATAGAACAATAAGAATTGAAGGAACTTTATTGTCAGGGAAATAAGGACTAGGGGCCAGTTCAGGTTCTGCCTCCTCTGCCCAGTTTAATATACATGATTTTCATATTGTAAGATTTTTTTTTAAATATTTATTTTATTTTATTATTTACCACTCCCCCCCCCCAGATGTTTCTCTCATCTATCTGCTCATTGTGTGCTCACTTTCTCCAGGAGGCACTGGGAAGTGAACTCAGGATTTCCCACAAGGGAGGTGAGTGCCCAGTTGCCTGAGTCACATCTGCTCCCCGCTCTGCTAACTTGTGGCATCTGCTCATTTAGGTGTCTGCTCGTTACAGTGGGTGTGGTGTCTAGCTCATTGCTGCCAGTGTAGGCGTCAGCTTGTCTTCTTTAGGAGGCACCGGGACCCGAACCGGGGACCTCTCATGTAGTAGGTGGGTGCCCAACTGATTGAGCCACATCTACTTCCTGCAAGATTATTTTAGTTCATAGTATCTAAGAACATACAATGGAACATGGTAGGCCAACAAATATTATACAAATTCTCATTATGTGCTCACAAGATATTTGTTCAATGAATTAAAAATGAATGATGCTATCTTCCTAATTAAGTATTAAATTCAATATTTACTAGACACTTGATAATCTGTAGCAAATGAAATTACTTATGTCATTTAACTTAAAAATAAATTCACTCTTCATAGATCTCTAGAAAGACCTGAGAGCTCTTGAAATAATTCTGTAGACTTCACATCCAGAATGTAGAAGCAAAGGTGTGTGTGTGTGTGTGTGTGTGTGTAAATAATATTGTTTTTAAATATTCCTTGGGGACAATGAACCAAAACACTTTTTGAAGCCCACTTCTACCGAAGGTCTTATCTGTTCTGTACATGTGATTTCCAAACTTTTCTTTCCCTATCTGCCTTTAAGTTGTTTGTGTTTTTTCTCCTTATATTTATTACACAGATAGACACTTGTTGTCAGCATTAACTTCTAGAAAGGATTAAAATATACTGTACTTCAATGTAATATGTTATTTTGAGAGTGAAGGGAGGCTAGTTTCAGAAAAGGTTGCTCTGGAGTGTATGGAGCAAACTTCTGGTCAGATTTAGACATTTAAATATTAAGTTTAAGTGAAGTTTTAACAACCTCATCCAACATATAAATGCCTTTAATAGGTAATAATTTCAGAAGTGTAGGTGTGGCAGCATTTGGAAAATTGGTAATCTGTCTAATTTGCATCAAGGAAGAGTGGGAACAGGGAAATAGGGTGGCAAGACCAAGGTGAGTAAGTAAAACTCAGGGCAGTTTTCTGGTGAATGGGGAAGGGCTCTCTTACAAATGCTTAGCCATATTGGGTAGACAAGAATCTATGTACAATGAAACCTCACAACTAAACTAGCCATCTTTCCACTCTGTAGCATCAATCTGGGAAGCCATTGTCCAGTAAGTACTTGAATCCATTTATTACCATTTATTTAGTCTTAAAAACATTTTGCATGCACACTGTTTATGTCTATTCAATAGCAAAATGCTTGTGGAAAGAACACAAGAAATCCAATCAATCATCTTGAGTACATTAATGATTTTAATTTGTTTTTTATTGTGACCCACAAGAAGACACACATTTTACATTGCTATTTAGCATACATGTAACACCCATAAACATATTAATGTATACATATAAGTGAAATAAAACATTCATATATAACCTTAGTCTCCAGGATGTACTCTGATATATCTATTCCATTCCATTCCATTCCATTCTTTCATAAACAAAGGAGCAGCCTGCTAAATTGATTTTGTTCTTAACTTGTGGGTCAAAATCCACCTTTTGAAAATCAACAGTTTTAATCCAAGAACATGGAAATGTCTGTCTATTTAGGACACAACTTCACAGAATGCATAATTAGAAACTGAAACACATTTTCCAGAGGAGAATATATTGTATGTAGTGGTTAGTTTTTATACTATTATATAATATGGGTAAGGAAATTTATTGGTTAAATAATTATATTTGGACTAGTTTTAAAATTAATTTCCTATAATAATATGTTTCTATGGGAACATGTACTACAGATAATGAACATGCAAATAAATATTTATAAATCAAGTCATCATAAGTTTGGAATGGCCTCCATTCTCTATGATGTATATGATAGTTTCCAAAGATATGCAGAAACCCCAAGAGCTTTCTGAAACCTAAATATGAAGAAAATCTAAATTTATACTTGGATATTCTAAACAAGCTCATCAAAACCTGAAAAAAGGCTGAAATGTTTTCTGATCAATATTCTTTTCTAGACTAACCACAGAATGATTGTATTAAGTTAAATCACAATTTTAAAAGTGATTAATACACTTTTGTCAAACCAATAAAAGTATACACCAACTGAAGCTGTAGAACTTTAAATCAGAGCTCAAAGACTAAGTATTCATTAATAAAATATTATCTTTCTCTTCTTAAATATGGTAAGCATATTCCCTTAATTTTAATAAAGAGAGCTGACAGCTAATCAATTCACACTCTGTTGTAACCACAAGGACTCGTTCTTAAAAAGAAAGATAATAAAATTGCGTATCCTATATTTATTTTTAAATTGAGATTCAATAATTAAGTATTCCTCAAGGTGAAAGAGCTTTGTCATCAACCAAGTGCTAAACATGTAAAAAAGTTTTGTTTAAGGAAAGGTGGTTGGAGCAATTAAATTGAACTTGTTTACTTCTATAATGATATATTTAGCAACTAATAGATGGAAAATAGTACTTTCAGTCTTTAAAATTATGTCAAGTCATGGGGGAATTTGGATGGAAATTATTAATCAAATTTTATATGGTGTTAATACCTTTTCTGTGGCCCCAATTAATGGCCAACTTAACCTTTTATGCAAAAAGCTAAATTACCATTTCAAAGATAGGTTATCAGAAATGCAGTGCTCTAGTGTGGCTTTGTCAGAAACACAAATATTGTAAGTGCCTTACATTTTTAAGCGAAATTTTATTATAGTAATCCTTGCAAACCACCAATCTATATAGTCTTTGTTAAACGATTCCAATAATTTCAGTTTCATGTTTACATTTACTATTAATACATGATGAGAATTATCAGCCGACCTTGAACCAATAATTCATATAATGATATGATATGAATAATAATAATGTGCTAAAGTACTCAAAAGTTTTCAATTAAAATATAATTTGAAAACTAAGCTTAAGGATCCTCCCAAAAGGATGAAAGAAAAAAAAAGAAAGAGAGAAAGAGAGAGAGAGAGAGAGGAGAGAAAGAGGAAGGAAGGAAGGAAGGAAGGAAGGAAGGAAGGAAGGAAGGAAGGAAGGAAGGAAGGAAGGAAGGAAGGAAGGAAGGAAGGAAGGAAGGAAGGAAGGAAGGAAGGAAGGAAGGAAGGAAGGAAGGAAGGAAGGAAGGAAGGAAGGAA
>JAKSZT010053784.1:6038145-6069737 GCA_026826555.1 Tolypeutes matacus | reverse complement strand
AAAATGCTTTCTTGTATGAGGTACCATAAAATAAAATGCTTATTTAGGAATAAGAGCCCTAGCTTTGCTACTAACTAGCTGATTAAGCAAGAAAAATCACATTTTCTATAATCCTCCATTCTTTCACTTATAATGGATCAGCAAACTACAGGACCAAATCCAACCTGTTTTGTAAATAACTTTTATTGGAACAACCACCACGCTTACTCATTCACATGTTGTCTATGGCTGCTTTCCTACTTTTACTGCAGAGTTGAGTAGTTGCAACAGAGGTTATGTGGTCTTTAAAAACTAAAATATTTGCTATCTGGCCCTTTATGGAAAAAGTTTCACAACCCCTGAAACCCATAAAATGAAGGATTATTTAAGTGTTTCCTGATTTCAATACTATTAGTTACATATTACTATTGTTTACAAGGACTATTTTTAAAGAAAATTCACTGCTTTAAATATATTTTAAAGGAAAGTCATAATAATTAAAATGATAGAAATAATCTACTGAAAACAAAATAATGCCATTAAATTCTTGGTCAGAAAAAGTTTGGAAGTGTAAGCATACATTTTCTTTTTAGAAAGAGATAAATAGGATTTAGAAAGATGTTAAAGGTATGTTAGCATCAAATGGAAAGTTCTGTTTAAAGATATAGAGAGGCAATTGAAAAACATTTTTTTAATAATGTGATTTCATGGAATTCAATTCCATATCTGCATGCCACCTGAATTCATCTTATTCTGTCAAAAATCATCTTGTTTATGCAATGCTGAACATTACAATGGACAGGCTGGGAAATTTCAGAGGCACAAAAAATATTTTTACTGAATTTGAGATATGTTATTTCAGAAAAAGCTTTCAACTAGTCACCTTGGGAAAAAATAGGACTTTTTTCTATGTATTTTATAGTCTCAAATAGTAAACTTTGGAAAAATTTTCATATAGTTTTTAAATGGTCATCTTGGGAAAGCATATGTGGACTTCTTTCTATCTGTTTTATGGATGAATCTTATTTCATTTTAAATTATGTTTTGTGGTGCATTGTAATCTGCTCAATACTTAGTGCCTACAAGGTTTCTATCTGATTCTTTGTGTACCAACCAGGGCATGCATTTCCCACTGGAGAACACATAATAAGATTTCTAATGTCCTTCTCCAAATCTAAAATTTCATGGGTCATATGTGGTAGAATATTCTGTTTGTAGAAGTCCTTTTGCTGTACTATTTTCTAGACTTGAAAAATTAATTAATTAAATCACTTCCAAGTCTGGGGATTTTAAATATTAACAAACTTGGGATAAAGCAGATTCTCAGAGAATGGTCCATCAAACCATATGCCCAGCAAGTTTATATTTTATAAACAAGATAAACAGTATCTCATGTAAAAGTGCATTTTAAATGAATATATTTGCCTTTATAAATAATAGGTTAATATTTATTTCAAGTATTACTGGATTTTTGTTGATTTTAAAATGAAATTTTTCTACTAAGAAAAGTTTATAACCACTAGAAGATCACTTCTATTGACCTTGTGTCCAGTAGGATTGTTATCATTTCTGAACAATGTGTGATAACCACCCCTCCATTTTAAAATTGACTTGGCTCCACTATAGCAATAAAATACATCTGATGAAGTCAGAAATGGCCTTAAATGACAAAAGTGTGTGTGTGTGTGTGTGTATTCATGCATACATATACAAACAATATAAGATAACTGATATAGGATAGAGCTGAATCTTCTATTATAATTTATTCTCTTCATAGGCTGTGGCTGATTTAGAGACCTCATCATCTACTGTATTTCCTGGAAAATAGTCCTATATCCCACTTAGGAAGTGCACATCTCAGTAATAAATATGTTTGGGTGGTTGGAAAAAGGAGTGAAACATTGGAAAAAATTAGTTCTACTTTTAAAAAGTAGAAGCCCTCCATGACCCACACAGTGAGAAGAGGACTTCGAAGGGGAATAACTTGGGAAAGATCAAAGAAAAAAACAGAACAAACATCAGGGCGTGAACTTCCTTAAAAAAGAACCAAAATGAACCATTAAAACCAAAGAGAGGACTTTCTGGAAAGATGGTGTCAAAGTAGGTAGGCAGAGCTCAACTCTCTCACATAAAACAATGGAGGAAGGGCAAAAAACTACCCAAAGAAGGTGGTGCTTTGGGGAACAGGAGAGTGCTGTGCATCATCCAGGAGGAAGAGGGACTGAGAGACAAAGAGGCCAAAGGAAAACCAAGAGTTACTCACCCTTGTGGCTGGGAATGGCACATATAACCCACCCTCAAGACAAATAACATCGGTAAAACCCCTGGCTCACTGCATCCAACTGAGTTGGAAAGAACGTTCCTTGGGAGGAAGAGTGGTCTGGTGGAAGGTCGAGAGTGGTTTCTTTTCACTGTGTTTGGCCAACTGAGCCCCCTTTGAATCTCAAAAAAGACCCCAGCCAGCTTTGAAGCAGTCCCATGGAGAAGGAAGAGGGGATCTGATCAAGCAGGCTAGTCACATCCAGCTTCTCTGGGAGAGAGAGGAACTAGGTCAGTGAGGGGGCGGAGACAGGCATCTAACCAGCCCAGCTCCAGCAAACTGTTAGAAGCCCAAATTGTGTGAGGGAACAGGGACAGGAAGAACCAGATAAGCTTTCAGAAGCCTACTTAACCTATGGAGTGAGTGTAGCTTAGTGGAGGAACTCCTGCCTTGCATACAGAGGTCCCTGGTTTGAGTCCCAATAACTCCTAAGAGAAGGGATCCAGAGAGTGATCAACTGGGTTATCAGGCACCCAGCTGGTACCTTATGACAGAGAATGTATAGACTGAGAATTTTTGGTTTTGTTTTAGGTTTTTTTGACCTGTTTTTTTTTTTTAATCTTTTTTTTTATTCTTTATTTTATTTGCTAAAACTGGGTACCTCACTCATGGAGAGGAGGATGCAGGGTGATTAACTACGTTAGAAGATCTAGACCTAATAGACATATACAGAATATTATGCCCAAATACAGCAGTCTGTACATTCTTCTCAGGTGCACACGGATCATTCTTCAGGATAGATCACATGCTAGCCTACAGAACAACTCTCAATGAATTCTTCAGAAAGACTGAAATTATACAAAGTAATTTCTCTGACCACAATAGAATGAAGCTGGAAATCAGTAAGGGACAGAGAATTAGATTAAGCAGAAAGGTATGGAAACTAAACAACACACTCTTAGACAATCAGTGGGTCAAGGAGGAAATTGCAAAAGAAATCAGTAACTACCTTGAAACAACTGAAAATGACAACACAACATATCAGAATCTATGGGAAATTTATGGCCATAAGTGCCTATATTTAAAAAAGAAGGAAGATCTAAAATTAAAGACCTAACTGCACACCCAGAAGAATTAGAAAAAGAGCAAACTAATCCCAAAGCAAGTAGAGGGAAGGAAATAACAAAATTAGAGCAGAGTTAAATGAAATTGAAAATAAGAAAACACTAGAAAAAATATCAAAATCAAAAGCTGGTTCATTGAGATTATGAAAATTGTCAAACCCTTAACTACACTGAAAAAGAAAAAAAGAGAGAAAATACAAATACATAAAATAAGAAATGAGGAAAGTGTTATCACCACTGATCCCACAGTAATAGAGTATCATAAGAAGATACTTTGAAAAATTGTATGCCAACAAGATGGATAACTTAGATGAAATACAAATTCCTAGAAACACACAAGCAACCTACATTGATGAAAGAAGAAACTGATGAATTTAACAGACCAATCACAAGTAATAAGATAGATTTAGTCATAAAAACCTCCCAACTAAAAGGAGCCCAGGACCAGATGGCTTCACAGGTGAACATTCTGGAAAGAACTAATACCAATCCTGTTTAAACTCTTTAAAAAATAGAAGTGAAGGGAACATATCCTAACTCATTCTATGATGTTAACATCACCCAAATAGCAAAGCTACATAAAGACACCACAAGAAAGGAAAACTATGGACTAATCTCTCTAATGAATGTGGATGCTAAAATCCTCAACAAAATACTTGCTAATCATATTCAACAACACATCAAATGAATTATACATCATGACCAACTGGATTTCATCCCTGGTATGCAAGGATTTTTGAACATAAGAAAATCAGTGTAATATACCACATTAACAGACCAAAAGAAAAAATTCACAAGGTCATTACTATTGATGCATAAAAAACGTTTAACAAAATACAGCACCTTTCTTGATAAAATCACTTTAAAAGGTAGGAATAGATGGAAACTTCCTCAACATTATAAAGGGCATATATGAAAAACCCATAGCTAACACCATGTTCAATGGTGAAATGCTAAAGGCTTTCTCTCTAAGATCTGGAACACAACAAGGATACCCACTGTAACTGCTCTTATTTACCATTGTGTTAGAAATACTTGCTCAAGCACTCAGGCAAGAAAAAGATATAAAAGGCATCCAAATTGGAAAGGAAGAGGTACAAAATTCACTGTTTGCAGATGACATGATCCTATACATAGAAAGCCCTGAGAAATCTACAACAAAGTTTCTGGAGTTGATAAGCAAGTTCAGTAAAGTGGCAGATTTTTGGATAAGATCAACACACAAAAATCAGTAGCATTTCTGTACACCAATAATGAGCAATCTGAGGAGGAAATCAAGAAAAAATTCCATTTAAAATAGCAACTGAAAGAATCAAATACCTAGGAATAAACTTAATTAAAGAGGTAAAGGACTTTACACAGAAAACTGCACAACGTTGTTATAGGAAATCAAAGAAGACCTAAATAAATGGAAGACTATTCCATGTCCATGGATTGAAAGGCTAAACATCATTAAGATATCTGTCCTACCCAAATTTATTTACAGACTTTCAATGCAACTCCAATAAAAATTACAACAGCATTTTTTACTGAATTGGAAAAGATAATTATGAAATTTATTTGTAAGGGCGCAAGGGGTCCCAAACAGCCAAAGGCATAATGAAAAAGAAAAATGAAATCAGAGGAATCACACTAGCTGACTTTAAAACAAACTACAAAGCTACAGTGGTCAAAACTGCATGGTATTGGCACAAGGACAGAACAGAATTGAGAGTTCTAATATAGATCCTTACATATACAGGCAACTGATATTTGACAAGGCCACCAAGCCCACTCAACTGGGAGAGAATGTCCTCTTCAACAAATAGTGCTTGGAGAACTTGATATCCACTTCCAAAAGGATAAGCGAGGATCACCATTTTACACCCTATACAAAAATTAAGTCAAGATGGATCATAGATCTAAATATAAGAGCCAAGACCATAAACCTCTTAGAAGATAATGTAGGGAAGCATCTGTGAGTTATTTTAGTAGGAAATGGTTTTGTAAACTTTACACCAAAAGCACAAGCAATAAAAGAAAAAACAGATAAATGTGACCTCCACAAAATTGAAAACTTTTGCACTTCAAATGAGTTTGTCAAGAATGTGAAAAAGCAGCTTACTCAATGGGAGAAAATATTTGGTAACATCAAATATAAGGGCCTGATATCCAGCATATATAAAAAAATCCCACATCTCGAAAATAAAAAGACAAACAACCCATTTAAAAATGGGCAAGAGATTTGAATAGATACTTCTCCAAAGAAGAAATACAAATGGCTTAAAAGTACATGAAAAGATGCTCAACAGCTCTAGCTCTTAGGGAAATGAAAATCAGAACTACAATGAGATATCATCTTATAACTATTAAACTGCCTGCTATTAAAAAAACAAAACAAAACAAAACAAAACAAAACAAAACAAAACAAAAAAAAACAGAGGACTACAAGTATTGGAGAGAATGTGGAGGAAAAGGAACACTAACCACTGTTGGTGGGAATGTAGAATGATGCAGCCATTGTGGAGGACAGTTTGGCAGTTCCTCAGGAAGCTAACTATGGAACTGCCATATGATTCAGCAATCCCACTTCTGGGTATATACCCATAAGAATTGAAAGCAGGGACATGAACAGATATATGCAGACCAATGTTCATAGTGGCATTATTCACTATTGCCAAAAGTTTGAAGTAACCCAAATGTCCATCAACAGATGAATGGATAAGCAAATTGTGATATATACATATTATGGAATATTACTCAGTTGTAAGAAGGAACGCAGTATTATCACATGGGATATCATGGCTGAATCTTGAAGATCTTATATTGAGTGAAGTAAGCCAGTCACTGAAGGACAAATATTACATGACCTCACTGATTATGACTTAAGCAAATTGAGCATACTTACAGAGCTAGAGTCTGGAAGATAGGTTAACAGGAAACAGAAAGGGAGTAGAGGGTAGTGAGCTGATGCCTGTATAGGCAAAATCTATGATAAGGTGGAAGGGTGTGGTTGGGCAGTGAATAGGGGTAAGAGTAGTGCAATGATGTAATTGCCTTCAGCGGTGCTGGTCTGTGAGGGGGAGTAGAGTGGGGGAGTTGGGTTGGACTATCCATGGAACTGGGGGAAGAGGGAGCAAGTGAACTCTGTGGATTTGTAGGTTTGTGGTTAAAACTACAATGGTGCAAATGTTCTTTGGGCAAATATGAAAGGGGAGGGTTACTGGTGTAGGGCATCGTTTGTGGGGGAATATGTGGGTTAGGGTGCACAAGGGGTATACCTCTATGGAATATGTAAGTGTTCATCTTGTCATATTGTATTATCTCAGTGGGTGGAGACCCAAACAATAAACAAGAAAATATTAAACTCCCATCCTGCTATGATCTCAATTAGAGGAACAAGAATCCCTTGAGAATATAAGCAATGCCTAATAAAAAATAAAAAAAAAACAGAATATGTCAAGCCCTATCTTATTGCAAGTAACTATGAACTTTATTCTTCAAAAATTGAAAGTTAGTGGTTACCATAGGTTCTGAGGGGAGGGAGAGGGAAAGAGTAGACTAGATGGAACATAGAGCATTTTTAGGGCATTAGAATTGTTCTGCATGACCTTGCAATAACAGACACAGGTCATTTTAAATTTCATCAAAACCTATAAAAATGTATAGTGCAAAATGTAAATCATAATGTAAACCATTGATCATTCTTAGTAGCAATGCTTCAATATTTGTACATCAATTGCAAGAAATTTACCATCCACATGTAAAATGTTAGTAATTTAGGGATAGTAGAAAAGGGGGAGGTCATTGGGTATATGGGAATCCTCTATATTTTCTATGTGACTTTTCTGTAACCTTAGGTTTCTTTGAAGATAAAATGAAAATATTAAGATACCTGGGAACATCTGGAAGAAATTGTCACTGTACATACAAGATAACAGATCTTACAGTGATGAAAGATTACAATGTATATAAAAAATATTTTATTTCAATCTTCATATTTTTCTCTTTTTTATTTTTATATTTTATTTGCTATTTTCAAATGATTATTTCATTTTCTTATTAATTTTATTTGGTTGTTTTCTTAGCTTCATTTTTGAAGAGATTTTGGGTCATAGAAGTGTCACAACTGTGGTAGGGAAGAATCACTGGTGTGGGGTGTCAGTGATGAAGGAATGTGTGGGGCAGGGTTCACCTGGGGCATGCCTCTAAGGCATATAAATATGTTCAGGTGTTCATCGGGCATTGTCTTGGTGGATAAATATCCACATAATAACCAAAAGAATATTGAATTCCCATCCTGGGGAGTCCTGGTGTATTATTTAATAAAATGGCAAGAATTCCCCAAGTACATGGGCAGTGCCTAGTGAAGGAGACCATCATGCCAGGCCCTTGATATTGATGATTTTATGTACCTTTTTTGAGATTGAAACTTAGCCTAGTATTATATATTGCCTAATAATTACCTCCTGAAAGCCTCCTTGTTGCTCAAATATGGCCTCTCTCTAAGCCAAACTCAGCATATAAATGCTCTACCTTCCCCCCTCCCCAGGCATTGGACATAACTCCTGGGGATGAGGCTCCCAGGCAGCAAGGGATTATTACCAAGCACCAAATAGCACTGCATCTGGAAAAAGACCTTGACCAGAAGGGATAAATATTAAAAACAAATGAGTTTTTATGTCTAAGAGACTTCAAAGTGAGTCAGGAGATCACACATGCCTCAGTAGGCTCTCATTCTGCCACAGTAAACAGTGCCTCAAACAGTGGGGTTCCTGAAGGCTCTGGAGATATCTAGACACTATAAGCAGGGAAGACAAGCTCAGGAATTTGGCACCCTGTCAGTGGGTCTTAATTGGAATTTATACTCCCAAGTGTTAGACGAATTTATAGTTTCCCTATATATGACTCTTCTGCCCCTTTTATTTGAACCTATAATTAGCACTATACTTGTTAAATATATGTCCCAGAGACTTAAATCTTTAGTCTGTTTATGTGCCAATTGAGCCCTGAATTTCAACAGAGTTTCAACACCTACTCTCCGGTTCATTGGACTCACCCAGGACAACTAACAAGGAGATGATGATGGACAATGTGCATCCTAAGGGACAGATAGTGTCTGCAACTGCAAGTGAGACAGTTTCATCCATCTGCCCCATGGGATCTAAATCCCCTCTCATTTAGATACAGAGTGGGCATCACCATCCCAAAATCCTCAAGTCTGGGGAATGAACAGTAGACTAAAGTAGACTTATTATTATTCTCTTATAGACATAATATTATTCTAGTAATGGAAGAACTTTCATCATTGATATAAAGTCAATGGCCACCAGAGGTTCTGAGGAGAAGGAGAATAAAGAATAGGTATAACATGGGGACATTTTCAAGACATTGGAATTTTCCTGGATGACATTGCAATGATGGATACAAGCTATTATACATTTTATCAAAACCTATAAAATTGTGCAGGGCAAAGTGTAAACTATAATGTAAATTCTATTACATGGTTAGTAGTAATGCTTTAATATGTGTTCATCAATTGTAACAAATGTACCACACTAATGAAAGATGTTGTTATAGTGGGAAAGTGTGTGAGAGGGAGAGGGTGGGCATACAGGAATCTCCTGTATTTTTGATGTAACATTTATGTAATCTAAAGCTTTTTAAAAAATAAAAAACATTATTGAAAAAAACAAAAGGAAAAGTTTTAGTAATGGTTAGTGGTGGTAGCACAATATTGTGAATGTAACTAATACCATTGATTTTTATATTTGACAATTGTTAAAATGGGAAATTTAGGTTATATATATGTTAACAGAATAAAAAACTTTTTTTAAGAAATAACAGAACTGACATAAAGCCGTACTATATAAACTGAACCTTATTATAAATTATGTACTACTGTTAATAGTATAATTATAATAACTTGTTTCATCAATTGCAACAAAATACAAATACTAATGCAAAATGTTAATGTGGAAAAGTGTGGGTAGGAGCTATATAGGAAGTCTATATTTTTTGCATGGTTTTTCTGTAAATCTACAACTTCTCTAATAAAACAATGCTATTACTAAAAAAAAGTGACAAGGGAAGCATTTCTGGAATTGTGGGGCATCAGCTTTGCAAATCTATACCCCCATAAAAACAAGAAGATCACTAGCAATAAACTTTTTCAGATTCTAGAAATTATCAAAGGTTTTCTGAGGAGCATTTATTCAAGGAAAAAATGCTGAATCTTGGTAACAGCAATAAGCTTTGTAACATTTTTATATGCCCAATTCCCATTTTCTTCTACCCACCTCTGAGTTATCCTAGAAAAGTAAGTGCATCAGTACCATGGTACCTGTGAAATCAGCAGCGTAGCAGCTGCTGGAGGAGGGAGAATAGATTTGAAGCTCCCAAAAAGGCACATCACAAATAATTGTCACACTATATCCTATAAGACAGCTCCATAGAAATGCCCCAATCAGAGGACTTGCCTTCATTTGAAATGACTCAGAACCATTGCATTATGAAGATTCCTATACCCAGTGCATTTGTCAAAAGAATCATCCTCAGTTATTTAACATCCTTCCTGCCTGAAGTGATGATACCAGTGGAGGCAAACAAGAGTATAACCAAAAATTTTAAAAGGAAAATCTGGGGTAGGAGATGTCCTTAGGAGACTTTGAAAAGCTCTGGCATAATCCCGGATCTTTAGAATGTCACACATATGCATGGAATTGTGTGAATTCTCAGGAAAGATTTATGAAGAACCTGAAGTCTCACTACTGGCTGATCTTGAGGCTCTATGTAAGCAGAAAGTGAAAGGTTAAGCAGAGTTGTAAACTGACAGAATGTTGAAGGCATGCCTCCAAAATGCACCCAGAGGCCCTCAGTAAAGACTGAGAGGCTTAATATATCAAGATATTGAAGTAACTCTCTGTCCAATCATTAGCTGATCAACCAGGCTAAGACTTCAATGTCCATACACTGATAAATAATCCAGATTTTATGTAATTAGTCCATGAGAGTCATTAAACAAACAAACAGAAACTAAAATAAATTCTGGGGTGGGGGAGCAAAATGATATTCAGCATAACATTTCCAATTATAATACTAAATATGTCCAGTTTTTAATAATAATTACAAGACAGGCAAAGAAAAAGGAACACATGACTCAAACACAGGGAAGAAAGCAGTCAGTGGTAACTGCCCCTGAAAAACCCAGACAATGGAATGACTAGAAAAAGATTTTAATGCTATCATACCTATATTCAAAGAACTAAAGGAAACCATGTCTAAAGAATTAAAGAATAGCATGAGAATGATGTATAACCAAATAGATAGTTAAGTAAAGAGGTGGAAATTAGTTTTAAAAGAACCAAATAGAATTTCTAGAGTGGAAATGAAATGAAAAATTGCCTAGAAAGGATCAACAGCAGAGTTGAGCCAGCAGAAGAGAGAATCAGTGAAATTGAAAATAGCACAATTGAGAGTATTCAGCCTAAGGATCATGAAGAAAAATGAACAGAGCATCAGAGACTAGTGGAAAAACATTATGTACCAATATATAACAAGAATAGGAGAGAGTAAGGGACAGGAAGAATTTTTGAGAAATATTTGCAAAAAAATTCCCAAAATTGATGAAAAACAATCTGTACTTCCTAGAAACTCAATGAACTCAAAGTAGTAAAAATTCAAAGACAGCTGACTTCCCATCAGAAACTGTGGAAGCCAAAAGGCAGTGGGATGACATACTCAAAATGCTGAAATGAAAAGTTGGTCAACTAAGAATTCTAAATCCATCAAAACTATTCTTATAAAATTAAAAAAGAAATTAAGACATGCACAGATAAATAACCAGCATGGATATTTGTTAACAGAGCTTCCCTACAATAATTCTAAAGGGTGCCCTTCAGGCTTAAATGAGATAACACTAGGCAATAACTCAAATCTACATGAAGAAATAAAAAATACCAGTATAAGTAAACTTAAAAAAAAATAATGTATTTTTTTAAAAACTTTTTATTTTGAAATACTTTCAAACTTACAGGACAGTTACAGAAATAAAGCACACTTCATACATAGAACTGAAACATACCTCTTCCCCCTAGATATGCAGATCCATCAATTTTTAACATTTTGCCACATTTGCTGTATCATTCCATCTATCTCTCCATCAACCTATCAGTCCATCTATTGATATATTCATCTGTCTATTTATCAATACATTTTCTGAAATCTTGAGTATAGGATGAATACATCAGATTCCTTGTATATTTCCTAGGAACAAGGATATTCACTTATGTATACAATTTAAATGCTGTTATCAAGTTCAATAAATTTAACATTGATAGAGCCTTCTCTCCTTCCTCGTTAGATCCCATCCAGGAACATGTATTGTATTTAATTGTTATTGGCTCTTTAGTTGATTTGTTTTTCAATTGTGGGAACATATATACAACATAAACTTTGACATCTCAACTACTCCCAAGCATATCATTCAGTGGGATCAATAACATTATGTTGCAGTATCCTCACTACCTTTACTAAACTTTCCCATCTTACCATATAGAAACCCTACACCTATTTTGTATTAGCACTCCATTTTCCTTGCCCCATGACCCTGGCAACTTGCATTCTTATTTCTGTCTGTATGAGCTTGCATATTATCTAATATTTTAGTTGTAGTTGGACCTTAAATTTAATATTCTAAATCTATAAAAATTTCCTTTGCTTTGATACCAACTTACCTTCAATAGTATATACAAACTATGTTCTTATACCCCTCTTTTCTTCCTCCTTTAAGTAATTCTTGTCACAACCCAATAATTTATCAATACATTTTATGTATTTGCCTTTTAGATCATGTAGGAAATAAAAAGTGGAGTACAAACCAAAAAATACAATAGTACTGGAATTTATAATTACCCCATTATTACACTTACCATAGATCTTTATTTCTTCATGCAGCTTTATTTTATTATCTATTGTCCTTTCCTTTCAACCTGCAGAACTCTCTAAGCATCTCTTGTAGGGTCAGCTTAGTGGTGACAAACTTCCTCAACTTTTCTTTATCTGTGAATGTCTTAAACGCACCTTCATTTTTGAAAGAAAGCTTTGCCTGCTATAGAATTCTTAGTTGGTAGTTTTTTGCTTTCAGTACTTTTCATCTTATTGAGGATTCCTTGTATGTAATATATTGCTTCTCTCTTGCAGCTTGCAGAATTCTCTTTTAATCTCTGGCATTTGAAAGTTTGATTATAACATGCTGCAATATGAGTCTTTTTTGATGTATTCTGTTTGAAGTATGATGAATGTCTTGGATGTGTATATTCATGTCTTGCATTACATTTGGGAAGTTTTAAGCCATTATTTCTTTGAATATTCTCTCTGCCTCTCTTTCTTATACTTCTGGGATTCTCACAATGTGTGTATTGGTATGCTTGATAGTGCCCCACATGTTTCACAGGCTCTGTTTACTTTCCTTTATTCTTTGTTCCTTCTCCTCAAAATGGATGATTTCAATTTGCCTTTATCTTCAAGTTCACTGATTCTTTCAGCTCCAAGCTGTTGAATCCCTCTAGGGAATATATCATTTCAGTTACTGTGGTCTTTGGTTCTGTTTGGTTCCTTTTTGTAATCTCCATCTCTCTATTGATATTCACTTTGTTTTCATCTATTGTTTCCCTGGTATCCTTTAGTCCTTTGTCCATGTTTTCCTTTTAGCTCTTTTTTTTTTTTTTTAATTAATTAATTTATTTTTTATTGTGGGTAAAAATCAAAATTCTCACAATACATACAAACATTTTCAAAATGATATATAAATATATATGCATATATGTGTATTTGCTTACAAAAATGTTATTTATATATATATATTTTAAGAGGTGCTTAGATTACCTAAAATATTACACGGAACCCACTGGGATTCCCATGTTGCCCACCTCCCACACCTCCCACCACATCCCACACAAACATCTCCCACAGTGTGGCCCACCAACCTCAATGAACTTAGCTCTTTAAGCATATTTAAGACCATTTTAAAAAAGTCTTTGTTTCTGGTTGTTCCAAGTCCAGTCCTCCTCATTGCTGGTTCCTAAATTTTAATTTTGTCTTTTGCCTGGGCCATCATTTCCTGTTTGTTTTGTAGTAGTCTTTTTGAAACCTAGATATTTTGATAATTGAATGATCTGTTGTTGCTGGAATTTAGACTATAAGGCTTTTGTTCTTTAAGCTTGTATCCAGTTAATGTTATGAAAAAGAAAACACCTTTCCTAGTCTTTGCAGATTGACCTGGACAAGTGTTCTTCAGGGCTTATCCATACACTGAGTTGAGAGACTAGCTCATAGGAGCTGTCCTGGTCCTTTCTATGCCTGCATTTTGTCTTGGGCATGCTCATGTGGCCCTAGCAATTCCCTTGTTTGCATACTTCTGTCTGTCTCCTCTGCCCTAGGAAAGTTTCCTTACAGTCCCAGGCAGTACATGCTATTCTAAAGCCAGCAATCCCTTGTCCTAATTAGCATGACTTGACTGCTCTCTCACAGTGTTCTGTAAAAGCACTCTGTGAACTGCCTTCTACATGCAAGACAATTTCCTCAGGTCACCACCTGACAGGTTGGGTCATTCATACATGCTCCCAATATGTGCATGAGGGTTACTTTGCACTCTCCAGAACAGGACCATATCTCTGCACTGGGAGCATGGACCAGCTCCATGCTGAGCCAGTCAGTGGCAGGGGAAGGGCCATCCAGGGCACCACAACATCCTACCACTTTTTTGTTTTTTTTTTAGGAGGTACCAGGGATTGAACCCCGGATCTTGTACATGGGAAGCAGGCACTTAACCACTGAGCTACATACACTTTTCTACCACTTTTAAGTAGACTTTTTCTTGATTTGAAACTCATCTTGTTACTGCAGTACTTTAATTGTTTCTGGAACTTTGAGAAAGATATTTCTGCCTGTTCTTGCTGGTTGTTCAAACCTTCTGTGTGGTTACAGGGCCCTAAAACATCTCATTCCATCATCTTCATCAGGACAGGGTCACATGGCTACTATTTGATGGTTGTTGTAGGTGGTAAATGGAGACATGGGGTTCATTATACTATTTTCTCTATTTTTATAAATGCTTAAATTTTCCATAATAGTAAGTAAAAAAACCTTAAGTTCTATATGCAGCAAAGAGGCTCATACCGTTATGATTTTAGGATGGTTCATAAATTTTACAGGTAGTTCATGTTACCTTATAATATTACTGTAATATATTAAAGACAAAATACAAATATGTGAATTCTAAAAATTTACACACATCCACTGGTAGGTTCAACTTTTCAAATTCAATAAATCATTTCCAAGATAGGTTAAAAGGCAAAAATATTAAACTCATAGTCTTAGAAATATACATTCATTATACTATGGATTACCTGCAAGTTTAAGAATTAAATGAAAGTAAGACTAACCTTTTATAGTGATCTTTCTGCTTTCTTGGAGCTCATAATTCTTTGGATAAACACCTTTCCCAGATACCTTTCTATGAGGTCATTATTCATATATATATATATATATATATATATATATTCAACAAATATTGAGTACCCATATTAAGTGCTAGGCCCTGTGTACATAATGATAAAAAAGATACAAACCTTGCCCTCAGGAAGCTTATACTTGTAAACATGCACTTACAACAAAATGTCCTAAGATACTAAGTGTATATGTAAAAACTTTTATTTTAAAGAAAATTTTAAGAGTTGGAGGTCATCATGAGACAGAAAATTACATTTGATTTGAAGAAATTTCTTACGTGCTCTCTTTCTCAGTTCTGAATGCCTGAATTGTTATAGCTCAAAGAATCTGGTTCAAATGTTAAATTTCATGCTAAGAGGATAAAGAAATATTGGAATTGGTATGAAGTGCTATGTCTACATTTCAAAGCTTTTCTATGAAATGTAAACATGAGAGCATCTTCCCATCCTAGCCTAAAGTCACTTGTTTTACCATTAATAAACCATTTCTGAAAAAAACATGAAGTTCATTACCCTGCATGGTGGAAAACATCCTGTAGATAATATCTTCATGCCCTTAAATGATTAAAGTCTGGACATTCCACAATGTATTTCTACTGGTTGGTTTCCTAAAGACCTTTCCATCAACTACAATACCTCCAGCACAGCACACACCTTCAGCACAGATTCATTCTATATTCAAAATGTTCAGTTATAGTGCTTATGCTGTCATTTTTGTTAAGATAATAATAACAAGTAAGAATGGTTATCTTTCCATAGTCTAAAACCAACCAAGTAAAGAAGAAAGTAGACACAGATATACCAAAATATTTCATGCTTAAAGGCAAATGTTTTCAGTTCCTTTCTATGCATCTATAACAAGGTATGTATGTGCTCCTTATTTCTTTTTCCAAATCAACAGTTTGGAACAAACTCTGAGGATTCATTCATCCTCCATGGTGAGTCATCTTGTGATGGGTTCTGGTAAGTATCACATGTAGGGAGGAAAGAAGCATTCTTGCTGACCCACAGATTAGCCAAGTAGGGAGTGTATAGTAATGTCTGTTGTCTTTTCCAGCACCATCAAGCTCAAATTAGGGCCATAACAGTTAACCCGTACCAAAAGATGTATACAGAAAACCATTCAGATCTGCCACTGCAGGGAGGAAGGTATGAGAGAAGAGGAGGAGGAGAGACTCAGTGTCCTATGATGGAGTATAGAGGCTTCTGGCTGGAAGTCATCCTCCTTAGGATGCCCTGCCAAGCAGAAAGCCTCCAAAAAGTCCCCCAGTCACGAGAACATTCTTCTGTACAAAAGATGCCATCTCCTCAGCTTTACTTTTGACTTCGGTAGGTATTTGGTTGCTCTTGGGGATTTTCAGCTCCTCCTTGGCTTTTTTCAAATCCTTCTCTACTAGCTGCCTGTCAATTTAGATGTACCGGATGGTTTGCAAGCTGAAGGAGAAACAATGCACTTCCCACAGCTGTTGCAGCCAACTTTCCAACTGGAATATGAAACCTGTGCACCATCCAGTGACACCTCCATTTAACAGCTGGTTGCCATGCCATACTTTTCCGCAAAGGGTCCAGATTCCTGTCGTAACAGATTGCATCACCATGGTTGCTTTTTAGCCAATTCTGCAAGGTTCAGAGACTCAAAATTTCCTTGACTGGATGAGGCCATTTCGGAGAGCTCCTCTTGTGGGGACACCCTCGGAGACCTGTGACAAGGTGTGCCGTAGTTGTCACCGCCACCAGGTGGCTTCCGGCACATGGAGCAGATGTTTCCATCCCCATGGCCAAGGCAGAAGAGTATAATGTATTTTTATTAAAACACTTTTTTCCCCTCCTATTTGATATAAAGGATGGCTGCATAAAACAAAATTTACACAACTTTGTATATGGGTTTGTATTGTACAAATGTGTAATTTGTAATTAAAATAGTAGTACAAAAGGGTCGAGGGAAGACATGGAGTTACATTGGAGCAAAGTTTATGTAACATATTGAAATTAAGTTGCTATTAATCCAAATTTGTTTGTTTTAAATTAAGGCATTGATTGTTATCCCAATGGAATCTACTTAGAAAATATCAAAGAATGTATTAAAAGAAACAAGGTGCCTTGAAAAAAAATTTCTATTAAACACAAAATAAGGCAGTAATATAGGAATAGAGGAGCAAAAAGATATATGTACAAAATAAATATTAAAGTGCAGATGTGAAACCTACCATATCATCAATTATATTCAATGCAAAATGGATTAAACACTCCAATAAAAAGGTAAAGTTTAGAAGAATGATTGAAAAAAGCATGATTCAACTATATATGCAAGACACATTTTAGATTAAAATCTATAAATAGATTAAAGGTATAAGGAAGGGAGGAAAAAAGATAAACCATGCAAAGGGAAAACAAAACTGGAACGGTTATACTAATATCAAACAAAATAGATGAATACAAAAATTGGTAATAGAGACACAGAAGGATATTTTATAACAATAAATGGGTCAAACAATCAGGAAAACATAAATATACATGCATCTAACAAAAAAATCCCAAAATACATAAAGCAAAAGCTGAAAGATTTGGAAGGAGACAATTCAACAATAATAGTTGGAGACTTCAATATTCAATTTCAATAATATATAGAACTGGCCAGAATATCAGCAAGAAACTATGAGACTTGAATGATACTACAAACCAATTAGACATTCCACACAACATTAGGATACATAGTTTTCTCAAGTGCACATAGAAGATTCTCCAGGATAGACCACAAGCAGATCATAGAAGATGTCTTATAAATTGAAAAAGATTGAAATTATACAAAGTATGATCTCAAACCACAATGGAGTTAAACAACACCTACCTGAAGACACAAGAAAGAGAAGAGAAAACTAATATAATCAAGCAGAAAGAAAGAAATAAAGAAGATTAGAATGAAAATTAATAAAATAGAGAGTAGAAAATCAATAGAGAAAATCAACATAACCAAAAGTTGGTTCTTTTAAAAGATCAACAAAATTGACAAATCTTTAGTTAGACTAACCAAGAAAAAAGGAGAAGACTCAAGTTACTAAATTCAGGAATGAAAGAGAGAACATTACTACTAATCTTACATAAATAAAAAGGTTTATAAAGAAATGAACTGTATGCCAACAAATTAGATAACTTTGATAGAATGGACAATTTCCTAGAAAGATGCATGCCAAACTGACTCTTCAAGAAATAGAAAATCTGAATAGACTGTAAGCAAGTAAAGAGATTGAATTAGTGATCCCCCGCCCCCCCCAAAAAAAAAATAGTCTCACAAAGAAAAGCCAGGCCCAGATGAATTCTACCAAATTTTAAAAGAATTATCCCACTTCTTTACAAAATCTTCCAAAAATATAAAAGGTGGGACCACTTCCCAACAAATGCTACATGGCCAGATTATCCTTTTGGCAAATCAGATAAAGACATCACAAGAAGAGAATCCTGTAGAGCAATATCCTTTATTAATATAGACACAAAAATCCTCAATATTAGCAAATTAAATAAAAAACATACAAATAGATTGCACACCATGACTGAGTAGGATATATCCAAGGAAGGCAAGTCTCGTTTAACATACAAAATTCAATAATAATATTGAATCATCATATTAACATGCTCATCACAATAGGTGCATAAAAAGTGCTTGACAAAGTTCTACATCTATTCTTGATAAAAACCTTCAACAAACTAAAAATAGAAGGGAACTTCCTCAACATGCATCTTTATATTCTGATAAAGAATATCTAAAATCCCCAAAGATAATGTCATACTTAGTGATGAAAGTTGGCTTTTTTTTCCCCCTAAAATCTGGAACAGATAAGGATGTCTGCTGTCGGCACTTTCAATATTGTACTGGAAGTCCTAGCATAGAGAATTAGGCAAAAAAAGAAAAAAATGGTATCCAGATTGGGAAGGAAGGAGGAAAATTACCTTTATTTTCAGATGATATGACATGTAAAAAATCCCATGAATACACAAGAAAACTATTAGAGCTAATACATGAGTTCAGTAAGGTTTCAGGATAAAAGCTCAATATATGACCATCAATTGTATTTCTAACAAAAGCAATAAAATGTCAAAATTTAAATTAGAAAAAATTCCATTTCTAATGGTATCAAAATAATAAATTACTTAGGTATAAATCTAACAAAGAGGTGAAAATGTGTACAATGAAAACTACAAAAAAATAATTGAAAAAATCAAAGATTTAAACAAATGGTAGGACATCTCATATCGATGGGTCAGAAACTTAATATTATAAATATGGCAGTTCTCCCTAAATTGATTTGGAGCATTGCAGTGAATCTCCTAATTGTAGTGTCTTTTCATTCTGAATAGGTTGAGCATTTCTCTAGTCATCAAGCTCTGGTTCCTTTTTACTTAACAGTTATTCTTTAATTTGTCTCTTTCCTCTCACTTTGAGTGTAAGAAGAAATCAGGCTGTATCTTTGCTTTGGAAATTTCTTCAGCTAAATATCCACTCTTTGATTACAAGTTCTGCTTTTCATATAGCTATAGGACACAATTAAGCTCAGCCTTATGTCATGACATAACAAGGATCCCTTTCCTCCAATTTCTTTTTTTTTTTAAAGAGGTACAGAAGACCATTTTATTTATTTATTTTTTAAAGATACTTAGATTATATAAATGTTACACAAAAAATATAGGGATTCCCATATGCTCCACCTCCCACACCCCCTACAACCTCCCACATAAACATCTTTCATTAGGGTGGCACATCACGTGCAATGGATAAACACTTCCTGGGGCTTTGCCATTAAGCATAGACCATAGTTCACACTGTAGACCACACTCTCTCCCACACAGTTCTGTATGTTATATGATGATATAAAATGGCCTATATCTGTCATTGCAATGCCACTCAGGATAATTCCCAAGTCCCAAAAAAGGCCCCGTATTACAACTGCTTTTCCCCCTCCCTGCCCCTAGAGCGTCCAGTGGTCACTGGCTCCACATTAATGTTGTAATTTCTTCCATTGTTTGAATCACAATATGTCTATAATAGAATACCAGTAAGTCCACTCTAGTCCATAGCTCTTCCCCCAGTACTGAGGAGTCTGGGATGGTGATGTTCTCTCCACATCCAATTGAGAAGGGGCTTATATCCTGTGGGTAAGATGGATGGGATTAGCCTGCCTGTAGCTGCAGACTTTCTTCATTCCCTGGGATGGCCATTGTCCATTATCATCTCTCCGCCAGGTATCCTGGGTGAGTCCATTGAGCTGTAGAGTAGAACTTGCAGCTCCACTGAGATTCTGGGCCCAGCTGGCACATGACAACCCAAAGACTCCAGTCTCTGGATGTACACCTACAAACTCCAGCATATAGGTTTGAATAGAAGGGACAAATTCCTCCAATTTCTAATAACGTGGTTCTCATTCCCTTCTGAGCCTTCACCAGCAGCACGTTTAACACCCATATTTCTGCCAACAGTCTGTTTATGTAGATTTGGGTATTCTCTAAGATGATATAGGTTTTCTCTAGCATGATCTTGACTTTTTCTCTGATTCCTCACCATTAATGGTCATACATTAATGGTCTACTAACAGTCTGATTATAACAATTTAGGCATTCTTTAAAACAATATAGATTTTTCCTACTGTGCAATTCATTTATGAGTCCTTACTAGCAGAGTCCTTTATATCCATTGTCTATTAATAGTCTTTTCAAGGCATATCCACAGTTTCTGGGCCTTAGGATTATTCAGCTTACCATACCATATTATGGAATATTATTTGGCTATAAAAGGATTAAAGCAATGACACTTGCTACACCACAGATGTACATTAAAAACATCATGCTAAGTGAAAGAAGCCAGGAAAAATGGCCACATATTATAAGATTCATTTATATGAAATGACCAGAATACTCAAAGTCATAGAGGCAGAAAGTAAATTAATGGATGCCAGGCACTGCAGGAGGGGAAAATGGGTAGTGATTTTCAATGGCTATAGAGTTTCTTTTTTAGAGTAATGAAGATGTCCTAAAATTAGATAGTGGTGTTTGTGGAACAACTATGTGACTGATCTTGAAGCTTTAAAAGGATGAATGTTATGATATGTGAATTATATCTCAATGCAGCTATTGTAAAACAGCTGAATATAATTATTCAAATGCCATGCCAACATTTTTCTTCTTGGATTTATTGTAATTTGTCCAAAATTGTGAGTAAATGCTATAATAGGCCACTATTGTCAGGTAAAATTCTAAACTTAAAATGGAAATGGAAGAGGTAGAAAGATGATTTAATATATGTAAAGTGAGAATTCCAGAAAGAAGTGTTAGAGACTATGGGGAAGAGACATTATTAGAAGAAATAATGGCTATGAATTTCCTAGAATTGATAAAAGACAACAATCCGTAGATTCAAGAAACTCAATACATATCTAGTAATACAAATTAAGAAGAAAACCCCAATGCAGGCATTTAGTAAATTGCAGAACATAGTAGACAAAAAGTAAATCTTAAAAGCTGCCAGAACTCGGGAGGTCATCCCAGAGGTAACACTTACGCACACCTCAGTAGGAGCTCATAGAACATCTAAGTGACTATCACCCCACACAGAAGGGCTCCTAAGAGCTCTGGAGACACCCAGGTCCTATATAAGGGGGGATAGCCCCAGAGACTGACACCTTATCAGTGGGCTCTATTTTGGAATCTGTGCTCCTGAGAGTGACAGAATTGGACTCAAATAAGTCCTCCCTGCACATGGTTCATCAGTCCCTTCTATTCAAACCTATATGTGATGCTGGAGTTTTTAGGTATACTTCCAGAGACGGGAGCCTCTGGCCTACCTATGTGCCAGGTGTGCATGGAATCTCGGTGGAGCTGCAACTCCTACCCTACAGCTCAATGGACTCATCCAAGTCACCTGGCGAGGAGACAACGATGGACAATGGCCATCCCAGGGAAAGGAGAGGGCCTGCACCTGCAGGCAGGATCATCCCACCCACCATATCAGTGGGATATAAGCCCTCTCTCACTTGGAGGTGGAGTGGACATCACCATCCCAGTCCCCTCAGGATTGGGGGAAGAACTATGGACTAGAGTGGACTTGATGGTATTCTCTTGTTCACATATGGTGATTCTAGCAATGGAAGAAATTATAACAGTGAAGTGGAGCCGGTGGCCACTGGACACATTTGGGGCAGGGAGGGGATGTGCAGTTGAAATACAGGGGCTTTTTTGGGACTTGGAGGTTTTCCTGAGTGCCGTTGTGGCAACGGATGTAGGTCATTTTAAATCAGCACACACCATTCAGAACTGTGTGGGAGAGAGTGTGGTCTACGATGTGAACTGTGGTCTATGGTTGATGGCAAGGCCCCAGGATGTGTAAGTCCATTGAGGGTGATGGGCCACACTTGTGGGAGATGTTTGTGTGGGATGTGGTGGGAGGTGTGGGAGGTGGGGAACATGGGAATCCCTGTAGGTTTCGTGTAATATTTAGGTAATCTAAGCACCTTTTAATGTATATATATATAAATAACATTTATGTAAGCAAATGCACATATATGCATATATATTTATATATCATTTTACAAATATTGGTATGTATTGTGAAAAATTTGATTTTTACCCACAATAAAAAATAAAAAAAATAAAATAAATAAAAAGTTGGCAGAACTATAGCAGATTACTAAAAAGGGTATCAAAGAAAAAATAAACTTCTTAATAGCAGCAGTAAAAGCCAGTGGACAGTGATGATTCAAGATGGTGAAAGTACACTCTAATTTTATATCAAGAGTAAATGCATCTCAAAGTGAGCAAAAATATATGAAAAAAAATGTAAATATGGAATGGACATGACTAAAATGAAAATTTTCTATTTTGGGGTATACAAATATCTCTCTCAAATGTCTTTATTATGTTTTTCAGACTTCTACTTTTGTAATTCAGAGACTGTAAAGTTTTGCAAAATGCATACTAAAAATGCATATGTAATTGTGTTTGCATTCAGTACTCCTGGGAGATTTTATTTTCTTTTATTTTTCTCTGCCATGTTGGTTGGGGTTATACAGAATTATAACTTTTTTTTTTTTTTTTTTGGTAAAGTAGGACTTTTATCTTATAATATCTGTTTGCTTTAAATGCCTTTAACCTTAAAAATCCAATTTCCCTACTTTCTTTATGGATCCATTTTCCTGGTATATATTTTTCATTGAAAAATAAGTACAGCTTGAAAAAATACATTTTTGATGGCCAAATATGTTCTATTGTATTGTTGGTCCTTAATATTTGAAACTCCTTCCTCTTTGAGGCAATTTAATTTCTGATACTACAAATAAGCTCTTATGAATATAGTCTTTAAATATTTTCATATGTCCCTTACTAATTTCTTGGATTAAGTTCCTAGATTAGAGTTGCTGAGCCAAAGAGAAGCCTATATATAATAATGAGTAAGTCTATTAAAAATGCAATTTTGCTGCTTTACTCCTCTTTTGATTTAGCCCTGAAGCAAAGCAAATTTTTATTGTATCACAACAAGTAAATCACATAATATCTTCTCAGAATTTATTTCCTTATTAAGCAGGAAGCTAGCCTGGTAAAGAAATTATCTGAACTGCTTGGTATATTTTAAATCTCTCATGCTCATGAACTTTGAATCTATTTATTTAACATTAAAAAACAAACAAACAAACAAAAAAAAAAAACCCAAAAACCAAACCTCTGCTTCTGTTCTATCTTGTAATGCCAACCTACCATATTTACCATCTATATTTCCTAGTCCGGGTAACCTAAAGACAGTTTTGTTCTCTAGTGCTGAAAAGAGAGATTTATAAAAACCAATTGCCAAAGGTGTGGACTCTGTCTCCAGGTTAGGAGGGCTACTCTTGTCTGGGGCTGCAGTGACTGGGTGGGTAAGCCTACCTAACCCTTAAATTCACTCTTACAAAGTCTGACAATAGATATAATCCACTTTCTCCATAATAAAGCGTATTTGAGTTGCTGACAACTTTACAATTCCTTGAACCAGGGCTTTTGTGAGATAAATTATAGTCCTCCCCTGGGGTTTCTAGAATTTCGATTAGAATTCTTTTACTTGTAATCAGAAAAGGTTTCACCAGGATAAGTTTTATTTTAAAGGCTTTAATCTTTCTACTATGCTGCTCTAACTTTTCATTTTATCTTTTTTTTTTTCTTTTCCAACCCCCACATACTTCTTTTCTCAATATCTCATACTATAAATTTGATATAATTCACAATAAATGTTTAAAATTGAGCTGAAGCACTCAGATTACAGTTTACTTCAATTCTACAAATTCTAGTTCTGTCATTTACTGGAGCTTGGATTTGGGGAAAATTCCTTATCTACTGCCTGTGATGCTCATTCTTTCATAAATGAGACCAAAAAAATCTTATACTCTGTAAAGTCTCTTCCAACTAGTTTAATCTATGGCATTTACCTTTATGAATCATTATGCAGCCAGGAATACAATTAATTAACCCTTATAAAAATCTCGGTAAAAGCTAACTATGATAAGCAGGAATAAAGGTGGGGAGTAGAATTCAAAGTACAATATAAATATGCATATACCTTTATCAAATCATGATAAGTAATTATAAAAATCAACTGGATTAATATATTTTCCATAAGAATTAGAACAGGAAGCTGTCTCTAAATAATTAATTTTTGAAATAGTAAATATTTACAATAAATGTATGATCCTCATATACCCCAGTGGAGGTGATAAAACATAGTCCTTAAGAACTCCAACTTTACCATCAAACTGCCTGAATTAATTACTTCTCAAAATAAGATTTGTGGGATTCTTGAATCAGAATTCACCTGCGGCACTTATTGAAATTATCTAAATGCAGATTACAGTGCCTCATTCCAGACAGCTTGAATGTGTATTTCTGGAAGTAAAGGTTTGGACTCCTCAATTTTAGCATGAACGCTGGATGATTCTCATTTACACAAAGATTGAAAATTTCCAGGTAGGTTCAAATTTCAAATTTCCCACTTATTAGGGGATAAATATTGTAAAATTACATGTTTCCTCAGCAGCAAAATGGTAAGATCACATACATGAATCACTTAGCATGATTTGGTGACATATACATACTGTAAACTATAGCCGCTGTTATGTACAGGACATCATTGCAGTGAGATGTCAATAGTGGTAGTAGACAAAAGCAGGTGGTATACTGGTATAATAATTCATGGATCAGTAGACCAGTAGAAGAGTAGTAACCAATATATAGATCAAAATATTGACATACCCTAAAATGAAAATAATACCTAATGTTTTCAAGGCCAAATGGTCTTCAGTGAAGTCCAGGATTCTCTTTGAGAATTTCAATATCAGTAAGTGTTCAGACGAGTACAGCGGCCCACAGTGGTCTTTGTGGAAATCACCAAACTTGAATTACTTTATTTGATGTGGCAGGCCAGACACTGCTAGTTGTTAATGCAATATTCTTTCCTTCCTTATTTACTAAAAGAATCCAAATTTTATTGAAGATAGAAAAATACCCAACTAAAAATTATATTTCCCAGTTTCTTCTGCATATAGGGGAGATGGTTATAGCTAATGTGACATTATGGAAGTCTACAGTGTTCCACTTTTACTTCCTTGTCACTTCCTTGGTCTTACTTTCTGAAACATGGATTGGAGGCTGGAGTTGCAGCATATAACTTGTGACTCAGAAGCAACAATGATGACATCAGCCACATGCAAGTATGACAGAGTAAAAGATAGGCAAGGTTTAATGACAACTGGTGACATCCTTCTGGATTTCTTGTTAAGTGAGAAAAATAATTTCATATATAGTTAAATCACTACATTCATATTATTATCACTTATGCCTGAATACAATCTGTAACTGATACACTGTGGTAATGTTTTGTTTTGTTTTTAATAGGCTTTAAAATGATGGCAGGACTTTCTTGAGTTTTTCAGTAGTAATACATTTAAAAGAAATGCCATCACCAGGCTTTGCCCAAGACAGTGCACTTAGATATGTAGATTATATAGTGGGATCCCTTTATTTAACCCCAGACCTATAAGTTTGTGTTGAAAAAAAATTGTAACATGAAAATACATGTGACTAAACCAGCCACTTATAAAATTAGTACCCACTTATATATCCTTCTCTGTATAAGATTAATCTCATACCTCAGCTCCAAAGATTTTTATCAGTCTATTAAATATAATGCAATCTCTTGCAAACTAAAAGACAAATATTTCAGAAAAACTGAAAGATTTCATTGTCTATGAAAATGTTAGAGAACTGTTTAAATAATGAAGCCCTTCACAAATGAAGATATAGATAATTTCAACATTTTCTATATGTATAATGAACAAGGGAAAACAAAAATAGAAAGTTCAGAAAATAATTTTAGCAAACTATTGATATAGGAACTTGGATAAATTTATGACACTAAAATATTTTTGCTTACGTAACATCCTGGTGGACAAAAGTGATATAAAAATGTCTTAATGTGTGACCAAACTTTTTTTCACAAACTTTACACGAAAGTATTAGAACTTCATTTACTCTATGATTTTTACCTAAAAATTGCAAATGTCAGTTAGTTAAAACCTAAATATTATCATATATATGACAAAATAAAAAGTTTCTCATGAAAGTTAGTTTGGTTTTAATGTTTAAGCCATGATCCAAAGTTTTCCTTACAATTTACCATTTAGATTACCACTCTTACATTTAAGACATTGTTCTAAGCAGTATACATATTATTTCTAGCTTTCACAATTATGAAACAGAAGGATCAGTGTCTTAATTTAGGAGAGTTTGAAAATAATTCAGTAACTTTCACAAAGTCAAACAGTCATGCCTGGCTTGATCTATTATTCATGTAAAGTTTTTAAATTCCTTAAATCCAATTTTAAATTCTTTCCATTTTGTCAACCTAGGTCACATTGAAACTTAACAGTTTTTAGTGAACTCTCTCTTTGCTTAGTTCCTGCACTTCCTCTGTATTACTCCCAGCCAGTGGAAAACATACAGGAGGTAAGAAAATGAAAATCTGTTTACCAAGTAGTACTACAATCAAGAAGTTTAAGAATAATGATTTGTGCATACAAATAATTCTGTTCCTCAGAAATAAATGTCTACAACATTTTAAGTGAGGGAAAAACCAATTGAGGGAAAATCTCAAGTATATGTATAATTATATCTTCTATGTTCCTCAGGACAATACCCGTAAATCAATCTTAGTAAAATAGTCTATAAGATAGGCCTAAAGGGGGAAAAAAATAAAAAATAAAAAATAAAAAAAAAAATATATATATATACATACATATATATATATATATAATGGATCTTAAGTTATTTCAGTATGGCAAAATAACCAGCTTGACACGCAATAAAAAAATAGTAAGTAGACATAATCCTGGCCATCTCAAAATAGCCAGTAAATATCTTGCCTTCTCTTCATAAAACAAGAAAATTTGGAAAATATATGGAATAATCATTTTTTCAGATATTGGCGCAAAGGTAGTTCAAGATTTGGATCACTGAGAGAAGGGAAGCAAATAACTTGAGCCCTATGATCACCTTGGCTCTCCTTCTAGATGTACTTTTTATACATTACAGAAAAATGCAAAGCTTGGGCTTCTTACTTACATTGAAAAGTAAATTGCATTTGTAAGTTTGGAGTAAATTGCATATGTAATATTCATAAAGAGACTATATATTAGACAATAAAATAAATCTCAATGAATTTTAAAGGATTGAAATAATACAAAGGAGGCTCTCTGACTAAAATAGAATTAAATTAGAAATCAAAAACAATTTTGAAATGACTCAATATTTGGAAATTAAATAACACATTTCTAAATATTAAGGGATATTAGAAAATATATTGAACTGAATGATAATGAAAACAAAACATATCAGAATATGTGGAATGTGGCTAAAGCAATACATAGATGGAAACTTATGGTTTTATGTGCTTATGTTAGGAAAGAGAGGTCTAAAATTATAGTCAGTGATCCAAGCTCCTATTCTAGTAAAACTAGTAAAATGAAAGCAAATTAAAACCAGGATAAGTAGAAGGAAAAAAGTTAAAAGTTGAGAGCAAAAAATCAATGAAATAGAAATTAAACAAATACTAGAAAAAAATCAATGACACCAAAAGCTGGTTCTTTGAAAAAAATCCATAAAATTGCTAAATCTCTAACTGAACTGATCAAGGAAATAAGATACAAAATAAAAGTTAGTAATAGTAATAAAATGAGTTATCACTAAAGGTCTTACAGACATTAAAAGTTTAACTAATAGAATATAATGAACAACATTACATCAATCATATCAACTATTTAGATGAAATGGGCAAATTTCATAAAAGGCATAAATTACTAAAATTGACAGCAATGACAGTATATTCATTGATTCCTGAATTATAGGAACTTTTGAAAATGGTCCTATTTATTTCTGCCTTCATCAGGAGATGAGGTTTTCCTTATACGTCATGGATATGGCATAATGTATGGGATCATTCTTCAATAGTTGGATATTTGTTGCTTCTAATTTTTTATCATAAAAACCACTGCAATATAGACTTTGCACCTATTTGCATATATTTGTGTATTTTTAGAGTATATTCCTGGAAATTTTACAAGGCCAAAAAAGTCAAAATGTATATGTTTAAAGTTTTGGGTTGCTATTGATACATTGTTTAAAACAGTTTCATCAGTATACATTTCCAGGAGCATGTCATTTTATTTTTTTTTACCCATGTCATTTTTGTGGGAAAAATATTATCTTGTTGCCTTAATTTGAATGTATTTGCCATTGAGATTATTTATTATATATATATATATATAGCCATTTGTTGCTTGTCTTAGTAAGCTCTGTAAAGATGATCAAACAGACAAAAACTTATGAAAAAAACAGGTGAAATAAACAGGTCAGCCTTAAAATAATCAAAACAAATACCTCTTACTGAAGAGATTTTCAGTAAGAAATAGAAAAAAATAGTAAATGTTTATTTTTTTAGTTCAATAAAACTGAAGAGAAGTTTTAATTTTGAAATTAGAGCAACAATCCATGACAAAGAAAAACTGGGAAAACAATAATGTTTGCATAATAGAAAAACAAAATTGAAAAATTGCTTAATTAAAATATACAATAGAGGGAATAAACAAAACATTGGATATAATAGAAAATGAACTTTCTGAGAAAGATGATAAACTTAAGACAGAATATAGAAAAGAACATTATGAGAAATTTAGAACACAAATTACACGTAATGGGCTCCCAGGAAAGGAAAAGAAAGCACATATGGCATAAGATATAATCAATGAAACAATTTTATTTTTTCTAACTCTGAACATTTTCCTTTTCATCTCCTGATTGAAAACGCATAAAGAGCCAGTTTTGATTAATGAAAGAAAAGTATAATAAACCATATCTATGGTTTTGCATAAATATTTAGGATAAGGTAACATCACATCATCAAGGAGGAAAAAGTTAGACTTCCTATAGAGGAGAAAAATATGAGTGGCTTTATATCTTCATGGCATCATATTCCAGAATCAGAGGAACAAGGTTTAAGGAATTTTGAAGGGAAAAGCCATGTGTCATATGTAAAAGAAAGAAGAAAGTTTTCTTAAATACACAAATATGTAAGGGAGTCACCTAATGATTTAGAGAATACCTCAGCTGAAAAACACATACATCAAAATTGACAACTCAGAAAGTAAAATATTATGTTATGAAAAAACTGGTACAGAACTATGCAGCATCAGGCAATAATAAGAAAATGAAACATTATTTAATTCTCATATCTTAGAGACTGTACACACTTACTCATGCAGGCCTCACAACAAATCTATGATGTAGTTATTAATTGTTTCCCCATTTACATATGAGGGACCTTAGAACAGAGATGTTAGATATCTTGGCTATAAGTATCTTTAATATTATGTCCTATTTGGCTGTGCTTTGAAACAAATTGCTTTTCATCATGGTTGTTTGTATTATCCTTCTATCCATGGTTTAAAAAAATTATCAGCATCAATTTTTTATTCAATAAATTAGGAAGTGGTATAGGAATCTGAATTTTAACAAATTACTGGAGGTATTCTGAAGCATAGTCCTGGCCCAAACTTTTGGGAAATATTCTTCCATTTTCTTTCTCAAGACAATCCCATGACTGCAACTATTATCCGTATACTGGTAAATTATTATCTACATGCTGGTAAGATTTACTACTCCAGCTGAGAGTTCTCTGAGTTTCATACCTATATATCCAAATGCTTACTCAACAAGTCTCAATATACTCACTTGAAAATTGTGCAGTCATTTCAACATCACCATATCAAAACAGAGCATATGATCTTTCCACCCCTAAACCCATAACTTCTTCAGTGTTCTCTCAATTCAGACACTCATTTCTTCATGTTTTATAGTAGTAACCTAATAGACATTGTTTTTGTGTCTAAGATATAAATCAAGAAATACTGCTTTAGTTACCTTATTAAATTTATAAAGTTAGCCATTAGAAGAACAAATGATAGACTACATACCTTCAAGTGATCAGAAGTATTAAAAGGAAAGAAAAATGAAGACTATAGAATGAATAGAATAGAAAACAAAGTAAATAAAAAGGAAAGATTTAAATAAAACTAAAAATAATATATAGTGAGGAGAGAGTTGCTATACAGTGCATCATGGGAACACAGGCTCAGACACAACAGAGACTTCCAGCAAATGACCATTTTGCTAACAACAGGTCCAAAAGAGCAGGGGAAATAATCCCACCATGGCCAGCTACCCAGAGAGACCAACCGCTTGTATCAGGGTTGGTGGATGGCTCATGGTGGGTTACATAAATAAATAGATAAATAAGTGTGCTGGTTTGAAGCTGTATATACCCCAGAAATGTATATTCTTAAAGTTAATCCATTCCTGTGGGTGTGGACCCATTGTAAGCAGGATCTTTTGGTGAGTAGGAATGTAAGTTAAGACATGACCCGCCTCATTCAGGATAGGTCGTAATCTTCTTACTGGAGTCCTTTATAAGGGAATGAAATTTGGACAGAGAGAGAGAAAGCCACTGAAGCAAGAAGATGAAAGCAACAAAACCAGGATGAGAAAGGAGAGACCAGCAGATGCCACTATGTGCCTTGCCATATGACAGGAGTCCAGGATTACTAGCAGCCAGTTTTCAGGAGAGGCATCTTGATGGTGCCTTGACTTAAACATTTTCATGGCTTCAAAACTGTAAGTTTGTAAGATAAAAAATAATGAGATCTAAGTTTTGCAATTTGGGTTATAATCTGTTACTATAATTATCTTATTTGCTGCTCAAATTTTCCCACATATTTCTAGAGGGAGCTCCTTCAAGCTGACTCATTTCTTCTTGACATCTCTTCATGATTTTTGGAGAATATTCTTATTTTTCTAGAACAATAAAATGATCCAGTATCATTTTATACTTCCTGCTCCAGACCTGGGATCAGATATTTCTTCAATAAACTCTGATATCTCTTACTTAAGAATGGTGTTTAGAAACAAAGAATAGAGTGCTAGATGTGGTCATTGCTACTGGAATATCATTTCTTCTACTCTCTCTCAAGGGACAAAGGTCAGAAACGTGTACATGTGTGTCTGTTGTATGTGTATCTGTATCTGCCATCTATAACTGTCTATCACCTATCTATCTGTCTTTCTATCATCTATCTATCTATCTATCTATCTATCTATCTATCTATCTATCTATCTATCTATCTA
>JAKSZT010053784.1:5959742-6027118 GCA_026826555.1 Tolypeutes matacus | reverse complement strand
AAAAAAAATAAAAATAAAAAAAAAGTTAGTCTATATTCCAATTTTTTCATATGTCCCATAATGTCCTTTTGAGCATTTTCTTCTCCTTTATTTGATCCCATCCACGACCATGTATTGCATTTAACTATCATTATGTCTTTAGTTATTTCTTTTTAATTGTTGGAATACATATATATATATATGTTATATACGTATATATATCATAAACTTTCCCATCTCTACCACTATCAAGCATACCATGAAATGGGATTAATCACATTCACAATATTGCGGTATCCTCACTATTTTTCATTACTAAAATTTTCCCATATCCCCAAACAGAAACCCTACACCCATTAAGTGTTGTCTCCCCATTCTTCCTTCACTCTGTCCCTGGCAACCTGTATTCTAATTTCTGCCTCTATGATCTTGCATATTATGTGATATTTTCTTTGTAATTATCATTGGACTTTAATTTAACCTCCTCAATCTCAATCTATAACAATCACATTTGCTTTGATACCAACATAAGAGTATACACAGACTATGTATGTATATATATATATATTTTTTAAGATTTTATTTATTTATTCATTTATCCCCCCCATGCTGCTTGTGCTCGCTGGGTCAGCTAACCACGCCATGCGGGCGGGCTTGCCTTCACCAGGAGGCCCCGGGAACCGAACCCGGGGCCTCCCATATTGTAAACGGGAGCCCTACTGATTGAGCCACAGCCACTTCCCTGTATATTCTTTCTTCCCTGACCTTATGTAGTTCTTGTCACAAATTACATGTGTATACATTATAAGTCCAAAAACACTGATTTATCATTGCATTTTGTGCATTTGCCTTTTAGATCCTGTTGGAAGTAAAAAGTGGAGTTACAAACCAAAAATATAATAGTACTGGCATTTATATTTACTCATGTCATTACTGTCACCAGAGATTTTTATTTCTCTTCTTTATGCAGCTTAGCTCTGTTGTCTGTTGTTCTTTCCTTTCAACATGCAGAATACTATTCAGCATCTCTTGTAGAGGTTTAGTGGTAATGAAGTCCCTCAGTTTTTGTTTATCTGGGAATATCTAGTTGTTCCCTCATTTTTGAAAGATAGTTTGGCCAAATATAGAATTCTTGGTTGGCAATTTTTTGCTTTGAGCACCTTAAATATGTCTTCCCACTGCACTCTTGCCTCCATGGTTTCTGTTGAGAAATCAGCACTCAATCTTATTGGGACTCCCTTGTATATATCATATTGCTTTTCTCTTGCAGCTTTCAGAACCCTCTCCTTGTTATTGTGACACTTTCTCTATATGGTTCAGGGTTAAATATGGCCAACAATGAAGTTGCACACAATTTGGGAGGCAGAAATGAAGCATCAGTCATTATGTTCTGAAAGTCCTCATTGTTTAGAGGTAGTGAAAAACAGATATAGAGAAGAAGGCAAATTCCAGTTTGTCTTTAGTCTTCTCTGCTCCAAGCCCAGCTCTCCTTTATGAGGAGAGCTATTGACTAACAGTGACCCCAACTCCACTTCCTGACATTTCCTTGTGAACTCAGAGCTGAGCTAGCCCATGACCTCTAACCCTGCTACATTACCTTCCCTCTCTTAGGCCAAATTTTTTATTCATGGAAAGTTTCATACAATCAGTTGACTGAGAAATAAAATAAACAAAAAACCTCAGGCTTGATGTACATATGTCTCTACATTATATGGAGACTGTATATGAAAGATTGAATTATTTTAATATTTTCTCTAAAATATTTCTTGTATAACATTTAAAATTTTTGTCAGATAAGTTGATCAAAAATTAAACATGATGGAAGCAGTCCAATGTAATCAACTTACCACTGGGTAGCACATAGCAACAATGTGACCCTGAAATAGCACCATTCCTCAGGGGCTCACTGTTGCTATGTGCTGCTGGCAGATTGGGTACTTAGCAGTGGATGTAGCCAGGTCAATCTTGATGAGTGCAAGTCTATGTTGTTGAGCCCATGCATAACCTCCATCTCTAACACCATGGCCACTTTATTCATGAGCCCATTTGGTAATCACAGAAGTGACTGTGGGAAAGGCTCTGTGGAACTGGCTATCCTGTCCACTTGATTACTAAAATCTTACTCTGCTTATGGCACTCTTTGGTAAATATTCATATGGGATGCAAATATTTTCTCAGTCTGTGCTCATCCAGAGAGGTATCCACAAACCACTTCCCCACACTTGTCACCAGTTTTCCAATTGTGTTCCTTCCAAGTCATTGACTATTCAGCCAATCTTTGGCTACAGTCCATGAATCAATATAGACTCACACTTCTGGCCTTCTCTGCTTTCATGTAAAATGAAAAACCAGGGAACTCTATGAAGTTCCATCCACTGGGAGGACTTCCCTTCACCACTGTCCTTCAGGGATGTCACAGAGTGGTACTATAGTACTATTGAAGTTCACTTTCATAAAGCCACACAGAGCCAACAGACTTCCGCTGACCTCTGTACCAATCTATTTAAGAATCCCACTACAGAAACTCTACGCACTTCATTTTCAGATTTGTTCATCTGTACCAGGACTGGTGGGTGATTTTTTTTCTGATCCTTTAATTTCCCTTTTAGGACCTTTACTTCTCCAGCATCTCTAACATTTATGCAAGTTCTAATTGCTATAATAAATTTCATATTCCATAATATGCATAGGGGTTCTGCTTCCCTGATTGCACCATGACTGATATATAAAATTAATCAGAAATTAACACATACACAAGAACAGGTCAAATGTATTTTTAAATTGCAGAGCTACATAATTTTGTAATAAAATTCCACTTATCCTACATAACTTGACTTATTGATGAATATGTGTAGGAATTTAATCCCTGAACCACTTCTCACACAGCAAAGAGTCCTGTGTTAGTGACATTTTCACACACCATTTCACCAGGTAATTTATAGACTTCATCAGGATGAAATGCATACAGTGTGCTAAGGTGCAATGCATACGTAGTGATGCATAAAGCATGCTACTTTACATGTAGTTGTACTCAGTGCTTGTAATACTGTTACTAGTTTGTGCTCTATAAACATAAAAAATGCTAATTCCACTGCACATTATTTCCAACAAAAATAGGAGAGAAGTCTTATATATTTATACACTGTATAATCAAGTATTTTCTTGTAGAGAGACTGTCCATAGTGATTGGCTCAAGGGGATATGAATCTTCTGCTTTCAATTTTACACAGTTGATTGTTGGAAGAATTTTCCACAAGTCTACTACTTTCTAGCTTCATAGGTTTCAAACTTTGTTTCTATTTCTCAGTCCACATATTTCTAGGCAGGTACCATAGAATATCATTGTATCATTAAACTTACTACTTCTGGCCCTGCACTTTTTTGTCATGAAGCCACATGAGCAAGCATACTGGGTGAAGAGCATTCTTGGGAGCTGTTCCTCCAGGAGGAGAGCCAAGTGATTGTTTAATTAGGTAAGAAATGGCTAAGAACAATCCTGACTATATGCCACAAACCCAAATTAAAAATATTCCCAACTCAACTTCCAATTTGCTGCAATGTTCTTAATACTTATACTGACGATATTTCTTACCATTAGTGAAGGTTCTAGTTGATTTATGGTTTCATGTTTTTTTCTAATAGCTAGTTCTTTAGTGCATTTAGTGGGCCTTTTAATTTTGTTTTCTTTTGATTTTGTTTTGTTTTTAGAACCTTCATGCCTAAATTAAGGGACTATATGTCTTAGTTAAAGTTTGTCTTTTCCTCTTTAACAGTTAGTGTAGGTTTATTGTTGCTCCCATTCATAGGGAAATCACCCACTGCTTCAGTTCGGATCCATCTTGTTCTAGGGGTGATGTTATGACTCCATCCACATACCAAGAGCTCAAGCCCTCTAGCCCTTTCAAGGGACTCTACAAAATTTGAGAATTTTTGAAAAGCGTGGGATCCTTCACTGATGGCCTGGCAACATGCTTGCATTTTCCTTCCTGGACCTTCTGCAATATCAGAAATATTTTCTCCTCTTATTCTTCCTCTTTGTTCTCTTTTAGTTGCAACTATGCCTCCTCTCTGCTCATGCTCAGTTTTATCTCTTCCCTCTATGGAGAAAACAAACTGGTTCTGTAAAGGTGCCATCTTCCATCTAGTCTCATATTTAGATCATTCCTGTCTTCAAATTTTTTCATCTTCATTGGTGAAGAAAAAAAAGCCCATCCAACGCTACTGAGAGACAGGGAGTAAAGGTAAATACAGAGGGAACACTTAGATTGATAATTTCAGATATAATCCTACCAAACTCAAGCATAAGGATTTTCATAGACTTGGAACAAATATTTTATATTTCTTTCCTTAGAGGATTCCAGGCCATATGCAAAACTTCATATTAGGTAGAGATCAGTTGTTCAGAATAATTCCAAAAGAAGATTTTTCTCCCCTCTCCCCTTTCCCCTCTCCTTTGCCACAGTCCAGAGAGATGAAAACAGGAAGTCAAGCTTCTTTATCAATCCTGTGCTAGTGGAATAAATTTTTCCTAGTCCTTTCTTCACCAAGTGTGCCCCCCCCTTGGGCTTCATGTGGAGTTTCAGTTCTTGTTCCCCAGATTCTACATATGCCTGACTTTGTCTCCTATTCCTGAGAGTGAATATTTATGCTTGCTAAGCCTCTAATTACCAATACAGTTATATTCACCTTTGTGGCAGCAGATACAATGTCTCTTGAACTGTCTGCTGTGAATATCATTTCCTTCTGGTTTTTGATTTTTCTTTATTTCCTGTGAGTCCAGAAATGCATTTAAAGTATTATTTTCCTTAATCAGCATTTTATGAGGCTGTACTGAAGGATATTCAGGGTTTCTAGGCTGCCATTTTTCAAAAACTTGGAATTACTGAGTTTCAGTTTAAACGTGTGTGTGTGTGTGTATGTGTTTTTATATACATATAGTACTGTGCTAAATGATGTGCCAGGTTGACCACTGTTCACAGCGTCCTGTGAATATAATAGATTTTCAATGAATACATATGGAAAAGTGTTTGTTAAAGATCAATAATAGCTAGAGACCAGTGTTAAGCACATTTGGGTACCTTTAAGGAAGTTCAAGTGTTTCATTGAATGTATACAAGGAAGAATTGTCATGGAATTCTCCATCTAGAAAGTGAAGATAATGATGATCTAGGATTGATGCCCCAAACCAGCCAATTGGATTTTCATACTATATGGCATTTCTTTAAGGCTGCAGAGAATTACTGCCAAGTTTCATACCCAACAGAATCGCTAAAGAGCAATGATTCCTCCTGTGTTTTAGGGAAGTTGCAAGAAAGGGACCTGGGCTTCAGGAGATCAGTGCAGGAGAGATCAAATCTGTTACTCAGAATTCCCCTGGATCCAAGAACCAAGCCATGCCTGAACTACTCTCTACTCTCTTTACAAAACAACAAAAATAACTTGGGTTTTATCTCCCAACCCTGTTTTGTAAATAAAAACAAATTGATCAAATTCAGCCAACAAAATAGCAAATATTTGCTGAATGGGATTTTTTAATTGCTCTTTTGGTAATAATAGGAATATATTCTTCATTTGAGGCAGTAAATTATAAGTATCAGATTTTAATGAACTCAATTTTGAGTTAATCATAAATATCTGTCTCCCCATGACTGGAAAATACTGATAAAATGTTTTGCTTCAATTTCTTTATTCACCAGATGGAAGGGAAAGTATATTTTCATCACATAAAATAAAGAATAAATACAGCAAAATCATTAAAATTATATAAAATATAAAAGTGCTGTATATTACTAACATATTCACTGAGGTCTCTCAAAGATGAGCTTAGTGATTTTTAAATAAAATATAAATGGACTTACAAATCAAAAATGAAAAGACCAAAATGCATTAAGTTGAGCAAAAATGTGAGTAGACATTTCATTCTCTCTCTCTCTCTCTCTCTCTCTCTCTCTCTCTCTCTCTCTCATATTATAAAGATCATTAAATATACTAAAATGAACTAAAAAGTTAGGATCATGGAAATTCAAATTAAAACATCAGTGTGATAGTATTTTTACATGCAAAAATGACTAAAATAAAAATTATCAGTAACACCAAATGTGGAGAGGAGAAACTAGAACCTCCAGGCATTGCTAGCGAGAGTGTAAAACGGTGCAACCGTGTTGGGGAACTGTTTGTAGTTTCTTATAACGTTAAACACAAATATACTCTATGATTCAGTAATCACACTCCTAAGTAATTACCAAAAAAAAAAGAAAACAAATGTCTGTAAAAAGACCTTTACAAGAATGTTCATAGCAAGCTTATTTATAATAACCAAAAATAAAAAAGGAACTAGATCAAATATCTATCAACAGGTGAACAGAAAAAGAAATTGTGGCACATTCATAATGGAATGCTACACTGAGTGACAGAAGCTGGAATTACATTGACATGAAGTTCTAGAACAGATAAAATTGACTAAGGTGAATTCATAAAGCTGCTGCCTCTGGGAGAGAGGGATTGCATGGAAAGTAGTATGAGTGAACTTTCTAGGATGACAGAAATGTTCTGTATCTCTTTTGGGTAGTGGTTACATGGATGTGTATGACTGTCAAAACCAAATACTCTGAACACTTAAGAAATATGCATTTTACTGTATATAAAGTATACCATAACGTTAAAAATATAAATGGACTTCCATGAGAAAGTCTGAGGTACATACCACTAAATGTCTTTGAGCAAAGACTAAGTATGAAAAATAATTCATTAGTAAAGAGGAGTGCTGTGGTCCAAAACAGAGAGTATCAGCCTTAATACAGCAAACTAAGCTAATGTACTTATTTTAGTTTGCTAAGTTGCTGAGAGCAAATACCATAAAATGGGTTAGCTTTTAACAGTGGGAATTTATTAACTTACAAACTTACAGTTTCATGGCTGAGAAAAATGTCCAAATCAAGGCATCATCAGGCAATGCTTTCTCCCCAAAGACTGGCTGCCAGTGATCCTGGACTCCTCTGTCACACGACAAGGCTCATGGCATCTGCTCATCTCTCCCTTCTCTTCTGGGTTTTATTGCTTTCAGATTCTTGCTCCTGTAGCTTTATTTCTCTTTTAATCTCATTCTCTTATAACGGACTCCAGTAAGAGGATTAAAACCCATCCTGGGCCGCTCCTAAACTGAAGTAACCTAATCAAAAGGCCATATTTACAATAGGTTTATACCCACAGGAAAAGATTAGCTTTAAGAACATAATTTACTGGGGGTATACACAGTTTTAAACCACCACACTCCACTCTCTGGACCCCAAAAAGACTTCTTTTGGTATGCAGTATACATTCATTCCATCACAATATCCTGAAAGCATTCAATCATTTTAGTAAGAATACTAAGTAAAAAGTCTCATCAAAATTGGTTATAGGTATGGTCTGTTCTGGGGCACAATACCCCTCCAGCTGTGGACCTGCGAAACCTAGAGAACAAGCTATTTGCATCCAGTATGCAATGGTGGGGCAGTCATAGGATAAACATTCCCATTCCCATAGGGAGAAATTGGAAGTAAAACAAGGTTCACAGGTCCCAAATGATCCCAAAGTCCTACCGGGTGTACTCCATTAGATTTCAAGGTCTGAGAGTCATCTACAGAATTATGCCTTGTCCTGCAGGCCTAACGGAGCAGCAGCCCCATCATTTCCAAGGGCTTGAACAGTGGTTATATTCTCCCCAAACACTGGGATGAATACTCCAACATCTTCAAGCACTGAGATGATGGCCAGGCTCTCAGCTCTACCTTCATTAAGCATCTAGGTGGTGGCCAGACTCTAGGCTCCTGTTTCAACCCAGCTCCTGGATAAACACAGGTTGGGGCAGCCAAAGGATGAAAGAATGCACTTGGCACAGAGTCAGACATAAGCTTTACTGGGACTAAATGACAGGAGAGGGTCTCTGGTAGTGACAGTCTGGAAAATGAAAGTAGGGCTCTGCAAAGAGGCAGGAAAATGAGGGGCAATGTAAATGGTCTCAGAACAAAGACATTTCATAACAGTTTCTGCTAGGGTCACATGAAGCACATAAATGGGGTCTGGTGATGTGACTGTGGGAAGGAAGTGAGCAGTCTGGAGAAAATTACAGTCTACAGTACCATCTGTATGTTCCTTTCCTCTGGGGAGGCTTGTTAATTTTTAACTAGGGTCCAGGTCACACAGGCAGCTATGTTCTAAAGGCTTTGTTTCTCTGGGTTCCTACAGTCTACCTCCATGTAGCAGCCTAAGTTGATCATAGGACATACATTATATTTATATTCTACAGCAACAGTATAACAGCAGAATAATAAGAGCTATTCACCAAAAGCTAGTAGACCTACAAAGACATGTCATCAGGGCCAAGAAAGAGAATGATCAAGAATATGTACACAGCATTGAACATTAATGAGTCATTATAATATGGAAAAGTTCTCCTTCCAAAGTTGTTGATGGGTTGTACTCTGCTATGCCAACAAGGTGTTCCACGCTATTCAATTTGCAGGAGTGACAGTTCAAAGAAGGTCTATAACACTCGAGAATGGCAAGTCTATACAAACACAACATTGGGTCTGATTGTGGGCATGGGTTCCTGCTGAAGCCCACTGTAAAGGTATTGGCTAGGGTGCCACAGGTGAAAAGAAAGATATTTATGGGAAATAATAAGGGGCAGATCAAGTTTACATAGACACACATAGGGCCCCAGCTATTTGCTGTCTTGATTGGTTTCCTTTTTACTTCTACCTGTCAGCTTTCAGGGAACCAATGGAGAGGTCTTTCTGTTTGGAGTTATCCAGGACTTCTTTTGAGCCTAGGACTTTCAAACTGCACCTTGTGACTAGGGTCTTTGGCAGGCTTTATTCTGACCAGCTGCCTTCCATTTCCTATACTAACCAGCCTCAAGAGAGTTTATACCCTTATTAAGGGGGAGTTGAAGGGTGAACATCATTCTTCTGTAGCTGCTTCCTGCTTGTCAGGGGCAGTAGCCCCTGTCTGACAAGGTGTGAAACTCTGTGGCTATTCTATTGAGGTTGAGGGAAGGCAGATCCAGCACCATGTGTGGAACTGGGTGAAATCCCCACATGACTAGTACCTTGTTATTGATGGCACTGATTCTGGAAGAAATAACTTAGAAAATGAATTAAGTTTATGAAGAATTTTAACATGTTTAATATTCTTCCAAATATGATTTATAGTAGAAGAGATATCATATTCATCAAATATATAGGTACAGCACTTAATACTAATCAATGCACAAGTTTCACTTTGAGTTGCAGTTAATAGATTTAAACTCCAGGTTTTCAATATTATACATGCTGTCTCTCCATGGGAGCAAGTATAATGCCAATTGTGTTGTGTTTGTTTAAGTTCCACTCACATTACTCTGATAATTATTGCTCCACTTGGTATGTCTCACATAGCTAGCATGCTGCAGCACTATTGGCCCTTGAAGGGAAGCTCTAGTGTTTCTTTAGAGTAGTGCACAGCACCCTTTGGCACTATAAAACAGCCAGTTTGGAGGTAATTAAATCTGGCCATATTGAGCCTTCACCAGCTGCTGCAGGAGCCCAAAACAGCAACGTGCTTTCCATTCACTTCAGGAGCATGTCCAGAGATGTGGTAGATACTTTTGTTGTTTTAGGGGTCGTAGTGGCTGACCTAGCCAATAACTCAAATGGAGAGGCACCATGCAGGGCACTGGGGGCTTGGTTTGAATGCACAAGAGAGTTTGACAATACTGAACTCTATTTTTAAAAAATTTTATACACTTTTAAAAATACTTTAAATATGATACACTTTTAAAATATTTCATATAATATGTTTATAGCATATTAAATGAACCTAACTATTTTTAGTCATTTACTTTTTATTTTTACACCTTTACCATGATTACACTAATTAACAGATATTTCATTTCAGCAGTATAGGAAAAAACAATTTTCCCTATTATTTTATGAAAACCTAAAATTCCCAATGTAATTAAGATTATCTTTCCCCTACTATGACTTTAATATGCAGATTGAGGTGGCCTCTGACAGGTTTCACTGTTATGAAGTTACTTTTTGTTATTTTTTTGTTACTTTTAAATATCAATTTAAGTTTCTAATTAATAATGGCTTCTTGGGATTAGCCATTTAAATATTTCAGTTTATAAAATGTCTTTGCAAACTTCCTATAACTATATGATACTTTTACCTTTAAATAATCTTATTAAATTATAATTAGCAAACAATGAAATTTACTTTTATCCATTTAAGTCTTGTCTTACATTCCTCATTCTGTTCTGTGAAAACTAGTCATTTCACTTTAGGACAGAGCTATATTTCATTCAACATGGACTTACAATTTTCATCATCTTAAAGATTTAATACATATAATGCTAGTTTGCTTTATTAGTATACTCTAAACTTAGGGAGATTACACCTAAGCCTAATAAAATTGGAACAATTATAGTTTATTATTTATTGTTGAAAAAAGAAATGTTCTTTTTTCAAAATGTTAATAACCTTAAAAGCATACTGACTGGAGGTTCTGGAATATAGTGATTGTTTAATTTTTTTTTGTTATTACCATTCCACTGTATGAAGATATACACTGAGCAAATAGGCAGACACAAATAGAGAGTTAAGCACAAAAACACAACTTACTAACACTACTTATAATTTTCATTCTCTTAAAAAATAAGTTTAGCTGTAAAATAATATTATATTTAAAAGATCTCTTTGAAGGATATTTCTGATTCTTTCAGTCTGCACTGTGATAGGTACATATTCCTTTCTAACTTTAACTCTTCTTCTCAATGGTGCACAGAGGTCTTTGCCACTTCTTCTACCTCAGTAACCACTTGCAAGGGTCCTAACAGGACCATGCTAAAGCTGCCACTATCTGGCAGTCTCCATTTTTCTTATTTAAATGCAGCTGCTCTGCTAACTGTTGAGTATTAGGGTGTCCCCACATTCTCTTGGAGGTCCACACTAGTCCAGAAGAGGAGACACCCCACCCCACATGGATGATAAAGACCAACTTGAGATTTCCCCTGTAGATTCTTTCTCTGAGCTCATGCCTGCTACTGCCAGGAATCCTTCGGTCTCCTGGCTGGTGGCTTGCCAATTGTTCCAACCCAGCTCCTGGAGGGCATGGGTCAGGGCAGCCACAAGACCAAAGAATGTGCTTGGCATAGAGTCAGATGTAAGTTTTATTGGGACTTATGGACAGGAGAGGGTCTCTGGTGGGGGCAGGCTGTAAAATGAAAGTAGCACTCTGCAAAGAGGTGGGAAAATGAGGGGCAATATAAAGGGTCTCAGAACAAAGACATTTCATAACAGAGTTTCTAGTAGGCTCACATGAAGCACATAAATGGGGTCTGGTTATGTGATTGTAGAAAGGAAGTGTACAGCCTGGAGAAAATTACAGTATATGACACCATCTATTGTTCTTTTTCTCTTGGGAGGCTTGTTACTTTTTAACTGTGGTCCAGGTCACACAGGTAGCTACATGCTGTGGGCTTTGTTTCTCTGGGCTCCATAGCTCCAACCCTGCTAAGCATCAGGGTAGTGCTCAGACTCTGAAATTCTCTAGGCATATGAGAAAATTAGTGTGGTAACACAATGGAGCAAAAGCCCACATGCTCCAAGTGCTGGGGCAGAGTCACCCTTTCCACACACACACGGGTGGGCTTGCTCTGTTGGTCCAAGAAGATATCTTCAGTCCTGGCCTCAGCTTCCATGATTATGTCTTTAAAGTCATTTTTCTTTCAATCTCTCCCTGTTCTGTCCCTTTAATCCAGGCTGGCAGTGGTTCCATTCATACAGATATTGAAAAAAACAATGTCAGTTTTGCATGCAGTATACAGGGGTCCAAACAATCAGACAGCAGGACTTCCAGGATCCTTCCTGGATAACTGTACTTCCAATCCTGACTTGCACTTAAAGGGCTGACTGGTTCTGTATTTAAACTCTCTCATGGAGTACTATTCTCTGGGCATTTATTTTCCAGAAGCTCCAGATTTTCCAAACCATCAATTTCTAGTTTCTCTGTGCCCAGGAATTCAGTTCTCAGCTTATCCCTTTCTTCTTGCATTTTACTATAAGCTGCAAAGATAAATGAGGCTGCACTTTCCACTTTTAGTTTGGAAATCTCCTCAGCTAAATATCCAAGCCTATCACTTTCAGATTCTGCCTTCTATCTGACATCGGGAATCAATTTTCCCAAATTTTCTGCCACTTTGAAACAAGGATCACCTTTCTTCCAGTTTGCAGTGACACAGTCATCATTTCTGTCTAAGGCCTCGTCGGAAGTACCTTTAACATCATTATTTCTACCAACAACCTCTTCAAAGCAATCTATGCCTTTTATATCAAGCATCTCACAATTCTTCCAGGGTCTACTCATAACCCAATTCCAAAGCCTTTTTTAACATTTTTGGTATTTGTATTTGCAGCACCCCATTCTACTGGTAGCAAAATCTGCTTTATTCTTCTAAGCTGCCAAAAGCAGATATCATAAACTAGGTTGCCTTTTAGTAATGGGAATTCATTAGTTAACAAGCCTACAGTTTTGAGGTTGAGAAAAATGTTCAAATCAAGGCATCATCAGCAATGCTTATGGCTGCCAGTGATCCTGGACTTGTCTGTCACAAGGCAATGCTCATGGCAGCATCTGCTCATCTCTCCCTTCTCTTCTGGATTTTTGTTGCTTTCAACTTCTTGCTTCCACGTTTTTTTTCTCTTTGAATCTCATTTCCTTATAAAGTAGTCTACTTAGAGGAATGAGACCCACCCTGAGACATGCCTTAACTGAAATAACCTAATCAAAAGGCCTTACTTACAATTGTTTTATATCCACAGGAATGGATTAACATTAAGAATATGATTTTCTGGGGTACAAACAGTTTGAAACTACCACAGTATTTCACAAACTTAAGGTGGTTACATTCTTCTCTAGTAGAAAATCCAAAGTTAGAGGGCTAACAGGATTTCTAAAGACAAATGGCTCAGCAAATGAAAATGTAGTTCACACTAAAACAATAATCCTGAAAAACCATAGCCAAATGAAAGAAAGGATCTAAATGACCTAAAGGTAACTTATATCAAAGGACCAAAAAAAAGTTATGAAGTTTAAGATTGTAAAATAGAAAAAAGTAAAAGATTCTCCCCCAGATTCTCTCCCCTCCCTCCAACAAAAATATGTTCTGTGGTCAGAGACTTTTGAAATAAAAGGCTTTGAAATAAAATAAATTGTAATACATTTTAGTTAATGGGGCTTATGACTCCTGGGCTTGGAAACAGATTCCTATATTCTCTCTAACGCCCAAAATATTATTTTCCAAAATAATCCCCATTGCCTTTTCCTTTCATTCTGCATCTTTTTCAGTATATATTCTTTCCTAGTCCTAGGTGAAATAATCAAGAGTCAAGGATATTAAAATGAAATGCTTTTACTCTTTGATTAATGTGGGAATCATATTTGAACCAACATTCTTATGCAAGGTAATGAGGCTAACAATTCATTTTCATTACAAAAGAGGTCAGATTTAAGTAAATGATTTGGTGCGGTAGGGATTTAATTTGATTAAAATGAAAATTACTATTTCTTCTCAAAGGCTAGTGAAACCAAAATTCATACTGGGGCATTTGGTTTAGGTTTTATCTTTTCTAAGCCTGTTTACATATTTCCAAAGGGGAGTGTTCAATGTTAGAACAATAGTTAATCTGTAAAATACTAAATGTGTAGTCTAATACAACCATGGGAAGAATACTAGGCAAAGGTTTTTGAAAAGTGACAGAGCCCTGACAGAGCCCTAACTTCGTGATTTCATTTTCAGAATTGCCATTGACTGTGATTTAACTGTAATGCTTCCAAACTCAGTTAAGATATTATAATCAATTAAATAAGGATTGCTTTTCTTTTTCCCCAGGTAAAAGATGATGCCTTTTAAACCTTAGCAGTCAGTAATAACTTCTATCCAGCTTCATATTAAGGGCAGTTTGGTTAAAAAAAAAATTTTTTTTTCACAATGATGATAAGGAATTATTATTTGCTTTTTGCAAGTCAGCCAAAGGTGGGAAAAATAAATGATGATTTATAAAGTTGAAGCTTAGCAATTTGCCAAGAAAACACTGACCTAAGTTTAACTGCAATGGCTCAAACACTGCTAACAGAATAACATGATTACCATACCTATTTTAATTACAAAGTCATGTCTCACTAAATAATATTGGGGATGGTATTCTAAATGCTTGTAGTTATTTAAGAGTTGCATCTGCAGATAAGTTAGAATTTTAAAATAGGATAAAAAGAGGTATTAAATGTATGATTGAAGAATAAGCACTACTCACCTATGAAAGAATGGAAGTTGGGCCTGTCAACTTTGATCTCTAAAAGCAAAAGATGAGTTCCAAAGACTCTTGGTGAAGACACTTAGCACAAACCAAAGATAAAGCATAGAAAACATCAGACCTTGTCAGGGCTCATCTATTCCTTGACTTGCTAAGTAATTATGAGCCACTTGGGCCTCCTTACTTTTCTCTACCTGTAAAATGACAATGCAAATACTCATTTCACCAAAGTGGAAGAATTGTAAAGTGCGGGGAGAGTAAAGGGTGCAGTCGCCCCCCAGGTCTGTATAGTTCTAAATTAGTAGAATACTGCTTTGGGGATAAAACAGATCCTAAAACTTCCAGCTTTCTGAACTTCCTCGTAAACAGAGTTCGGTTCTAGTCCGAGTAACACTCGTTAGCTACTCTTACAAACAATCCAATAATCTTAGCGTCTTAGTACAATAAAAGTTCATGTTTCACTCTCATCACAGTCCAATGTGAGTTAGTGGCTCGCCTGAGCACCCCACCCCCTTCAAAATGTATCACTGTCGTATTGTGAGCCTTTGGTTCAGACCACAAGAATGAGAGAGAGGAAGAGTGTGGATGGTAGCGTGCAGGGTTTCCTAGGCCCAGGAGTGGAGTATAAGTTCCTTTGCCGCACATCCCATTGGCCAGAACACAGTCACACTAGCCCAATCTAACTGTAAGGCTGACTGGTAAACACAGTCTTCCTGTGTCCCCAGAAGAAAAATGAAAATGACTTGCTAAATTCACAGCATTGTTCTTGCCATGTATTTTTTTTTTTTTAATTAAATCTAAACCCCTTTCACAAGTCTTAATACTGTGTGTCTGAGGAATTTATGAACTTGGATGCTGTTGTTAATAATAGGTATATACTGAAACTGTCTAAATTTGTATTGCCTAATCACCAACATCCAAGAGAATGCTTGGCAAGGCAGAAATTAGTGCTACAGAGCCTGAGTATTTAGGACAGGGGTAAGAGTGGTGGTGAAGGAGAGCCAGCAAAGAAGTTGTATTAATACAGTTGATATGAACTCAACATTTTCTATTAATGTTCTCTTTCTTCAGTGTACCATTTATTTTTCTTAAGGCTGTCAGTTTAGATTGATTGAAATATAGAAAGAAACTGGAAAATTGACAACTTAACATTCTGAATATCTCATAAAAATAAGCATATTCCATAATTATTTTCTTTCTTTCATTGTCTCTTTTACCTTCTTTGACTGATGTTGATCTTCTCTTTATTTTTTCCCCAAAATGTCTATTCTTTCACAACCATCTTATATGAGACAGTGTGTCTTCCTGTTATGCTTTATTAAATCTACTCAAATATTCTGGCCTTATTTTACTTGATATTCTGTTCAAGCCTCTAGGGCACCCTAAAGAATGGTGCTGAGTGGAATTGGCTCTTCAAAATGCCTTTAACGTTATACCACTGGGCATGGATAATTCACCAGTGACTTGGAAAAATTATTCTCCTTTGCTTCTTAAACTTGGTAAAATAGAATGTCAGCAATCATTTGATACTCCACACAAATTCCAGGGAACAGACTGTTTGATGCTCATGAGTTTTAGCTCAAAGACCCAAACCATTGGATTCAGAAATTAAATCTCTTTCATGTGAATTTGAATATTCCCTTTGGCAGAAGACAAAAAAGACATGGGAATCAACTCAGAGACCTTGCCATACATTCTGAATAAGAATCTGTGGTTCAAAAATGGAAAGGAAATGGAAACTTCAATATACTAACCAAAGTTGGTCAAATCTAACACATAATTTTTAAACCTGAATTAAAATTCTTAATGCTTGGGAAGGAAACAAAACATTAAACTTGTGAGAAATATTCCTTCACTTTTCATAAAATAAACATAACAAGATAATTTGACTTCATTTGTATTTATAAAAATGTACATCCCCACACACCAGACTGGGCCTTTTTGTTTCTACCTTAAATCTTAAGGCATGGGGGCATATCCAAAATAAATAATTTTATTCAACCAAATCTTGGGAAGAAATGCATTTCTTTAAAGGAGATCAATTGAAGAAGCAGAGTATGTGATGAGAGAAAGTAGAAATATACTCTGACATAGAACTGATTAATATTTCCCCTTAGTGATATACTTCATGGTAAGCATTTCTTATCAGGCCTTTCCAATATAAGAATCCTAACTATCTTCCTATTGTAACCATGTTCAAAATCCCCTCCTGACTTCCATTTTAACAATTTCTGTGGCTATATCTTTATCTTTTCTTACATAAAGCCAATTACCCTCTCTGGGTTTCTTTTTCTTCTTCTCTCCACCTTAATCAATGGCAACCCTAATAAGGTCCTAGGAACTAAGTAACACAGAATATCCCTTTTAGACTTCTGAGTATAGAGAAAAAAAAATGTCACTCCTTATATTTTAATAGCTTTTTCACAGATAATAATAAGTATAAAATACTACTTCTATCACTGAGATATACTATAGAATCTGTTTTTGTTTAATCATTAAACTGTAGTTTATTAAAATAAATATAGCACATATAGTAACCAAAATATAGGTGATATATTTCTATTTCGGTAGGCATAGATGCCAATTATCAATTAATCTGAATGCAGATGGACCAAAAAAGTTCTATGTGCATTATTTGTTCCTGTGATTCTGATATCTAACTCATTCTCAACCAATGTTTTAATTTCACAAGTTTTCAAAAATTTGATAAGTTACTCTGGAGTGCTACCACACTAAAATAGCTAATAAGTAAACTATAAAGGTGGTATTTTAGAACCATGTTACCATTATATTAAAACAGTTTTTCACACTTTTGCAGAAAGTAGTAGAGGTCAGTAAAAATAATATGGTCTTTAGAGTCATGCACACATATTCAAATCCTAGTCCATTCTTCTATATCTCATTCTTTTATATCTGAAAAGTAGTTTAGTTCACTCATCAGTAAAAACAAAATATTAGTCATTATCTTAAGGGTGATTGTAAGGATTAACTAACTATAAAGCATGCCATTCTGGACCTGGTACATTGTGTTGTCCAAAAATACTAGTTTATTTCTCCCATTTTCAGGTAAACTCACAAAATCTTTGAAAATAAAATCATACTATAAAATTTCCAATCTTTCTTACAATTTTCCATATTCTCACCATAGGATTTTCTCCCTCTCTTCAGAGTGTATGTGAGTAAAGTCATCAAGGAATTGGAAAAGACATGGAAAAAAATAATGGTGGATGATAAGCAAAACCTAAAAAGGTAAATTCTTTTTGGAACAGTAGAGGAATACTTATTGATATTAAAATAAGGGGAACATAACAGCTTTAAATAATAGAATATCATAAAGTGTAAAAATTTTACTCATTGCAAGATGCTGTAGAAGCAATCTAATCCCGTATCTCCCACTCCAATCAGGATACAGGCTAAAAGAATATCTACATTCTGCAATTGAGCCTTAGAAGTGTGGGAGAACAGAACTGGAGCCAAGTCACAACCACTGCAGTGCAAAGGAGTGAAGAAATAGACAGGAAGAAGTTAGTCCTTCTGATATCTATTGGAGGGAGAACAAAACAAAATCAACCAAAACAACAATGAAAAATGGTTTCAAGGAGACTAACCACCAAATGTAAAGCTATTATTCATGGCAGATATAGGATTGTATCCAATCTTACCCAATTTGCAATCCACTGTGCTTTCCATTCCATTTCATGGCAAATCTGATTTGTTACCTACATTTTAGGCAGTGTCAAATGAATCATGGCATAAACTAGTAATTTTTCTTTACCTTATGGTATAACATACACAGATAGAGGCAAAATAAGAGACAGATTTAACCATATGCAATGTTGATAGCACACACAGATTGACAATTCCAAAATTGTTGTAACAATTAGTCAGTATTTGATCACCTCTAAGTCCTTAATAATATCAAATCCTCAGAATTTAAATTGTTCAATCCATACTTCTGATCATATAGATCTTCTTCATAAGGTGGATATTTGAGAAACAGTAAAAAGCAACTGCTATAAATACTTTATGTAAGCTCATATCCTTTATTTTGCCCTCAGGAAATAAAATGGGAAAACAAAAGGTGCCCATATTGTTTGAATTGCTTCTATCTATAACTAAATTTAGGTGAAAAGAATAAACATAATTGGTTACATAAAAAAAGAAATTTTCATTTTCCCCTAGTTTTAAGTTAAAGGAGTTTGTCTATAATATTCATTGAAGGACAGGTTGGTTGCTTATGAATTCTTCGTTCATGGTGGTTTACTTATTTATTTATTTATTTTCCCTTTTGTATCTTATAGGTGTTACTTCACTGTTTCCTGGCACTGAATATTCCAAAAAGAAGTCTGATATCAACATAATTTTCTTTCGTTTGTGAGTAAATTGATCTTTTTATCTGTTAGTCCAAAGAAGTATGTTTCTTTAGTCCTAAAACTGTACCAGGACAAATTTCTCCTAGTATATATTGTAGCATTTCGTTATGGAAATTCAAGTCTTCTTTATTCCAGATAGTGTTCTTGGATTATATTTTTATCTATTCCATTGTTTTTATTTTCTTCATTAGGATATCCATTTAAGCCTGACAAGTGGGTATACATTGCCTGCCTTCTATTTCTACTTCTCTATTGGTTATTTTAAATTTTATTGATTCATACTTGAATTTTTATTATTTCCTTTCTTCCACTAGTATGCTAAGGTAGAAGTTTAGGTTACTGATTTTATATCTTTTTTCATTTCTAGTATCTGCAGTTAATATTATAAATTTCCCTCTAAAGACTGATTTTGCTGCATCCTACAAATTTTGATAAGCCATACTTATATTTCCATTTAGTTCAAAATATTTTTAAATTTTTTTCTTGAAACTTCTTCTTTGACCTATGTATTATGGAGCTGTGTTGTTTAATGTCAAAATATTTTGGAAATTTGTTTTATCCTCCCCTCTTGGCTTTGGGGCTTCCCATTGTATTACTCCTCAGAGAGACTCTGTCTTGCGGCTCTTTCAGCTATAATCCTTTTTTATTATTACTGGGGTCTCAGTGTGGTGGTAGGATATAGGAAGTAGGGGATGTTCTCTAATTTTCTAATTAAGTCTCAGGCATTTAGTGAGCCTGTGTCTCAGGGTTGTGGCCTCCAAAAGTGTTTCTGTCCCTCCTCCAAGGATAAAGCTTTTTCCTTCTTTTCCCCTAGTTTCTTCTCTGGCTAAGCATTCCCAGTCTATTTCCTCAAAGCCCTCAAACCCTATTGACTATAGCTTTTATTTATTTAATTTTTGTTTTTCTTTTGCTTAGGTGAGATGGAAAAGCAGGAGCAAGTTGGAGGAGGGTAGTGTTTCAAAATTTCCTCTGAAAATAGGATCTTTGTTAGTGAGAAATGTCAAGAAGGGCTTCAGGGTGGCTGTTCTTCCCTGCCCCATGCCTGGTCCACATGGAGAGCTTTCTCAGACACTTCCTTTGAGAATCTGGTGGAGTTCCTGGAGAAAAAGCCTGCAAAAGTATGGGGATTTCCTTTTGATTGTGGTGCCCTGGTGCTTCTCAATCACATGCTAGTCTTCTCTCAGCTTTTAGCAATTTATTAAAATTCCTATTTAAACCTCCTATTAGCTTCAATTGCTTCTGCTCTAGGTCAGCAAATCACAGGAGCTGTGTCTTTCTGTATGTACCTGCTTCTCCAGCTTTTAGAATAGCAATTTGCCCTGTTCTTTTCGTTTTCTGATGAATCCAAATGTTGATTCTCAATTTGTCCATCTCATAATGTACTGATGAGAGTAGAGACTTTCAAACTCCCTAAATGTCAGAGCTGAAACTGGAGGTCCACAGAGTTTTTGAAGAGAGTCTATTTCTTTGCTAGACAGCCTCAATTTAGGACTCTTAGAAACTGTGCCTTACATTATCAAAGATTTCCTTAATTTTGACCATTTTGGTAGAAAATGTTTAAGGTCTGTTTGATGTAATAGTCCTTCAAGTATTTGAAGACTTTCTTTTCTCCTTAAAACTATTTTTTACCAGACTATAGGGTAAATGATTTTATCAGAATCAGCTTGTCTAAAACTGTCATCACCTCACAATTTCTATATTTTAATGGTATTTTTAAATTACCTAAACTAAAACGATTACTTTATTTTAGATTATTTTTCCTCATCACTCATATCTAGTCAAACCTATCTCTAAATTTTTTCTCATTTTTCACTTTTATTTAGCATGTAGACATTGCCATCTTACTAAAATCCCTTTTCCTACAATTTGACTTCATAATGAGCAATGAAATAAATTTCTACTTTTAAGTTCAGGTGTGACCAAGCAACAATCAGTACAGAGGGCAGGTGATGATTTTTCAAACTCTGATTTTCTTTCATAATTTAGTATTTAAAGCTGGCATTTAATGAAATTTGAGGGTTTATGTGAAATATGGAAATTAGAAAGTATAAATGTTGTTGCAAAAAGATACATAACTTGGACCATGAAAATGCCAGAGTTAAATATCAAGATGAAAGGTTTACTAAGATGACAGGTTCACAATAATTTTTAAAAATCAATAAATAGTTTTTTATTACTGTAATATCTATAAAGGTTAAGCTAAAATAGCTTTGTATAAGAAAAGTGACAACATTAATCATAACCAGATTTTTCTGAAACTAAGGCGTTTTTTAAATTAAAACACTAAAGTGTAAATCACAAAGTCAAAGAATATTTGAAATGGCTTATGATCAGGTGCTAAAGGAAAATATAAAAGATGATGGTACAATGATATTGTATTTTCTTCCCACCAATTCTAAAAATGAGGGGAACAAAGTGTAACCTAGGAATTATAAAGAGAAAATTAAAATTTAAAACCCTCTCATAGCTACAAGGATACATACCCCCAAAGAGTTTCAAAGTAATTAGGAGTAAGAAAGGAAAATTCAACCAGCAAAATTATATTTAACTCAATAAAAGAGCTTACACCATGGCATGAGAATCAGGAAATATTTTGGATCGAGAGAAAGAAATATACAAAGAGATTATATATTCTTGAGTATTGTGACTTTTTAAGTATCTACTCTCAATCAGGGCTGTGGAGGAGAAATAAATCTACTTTATAGACATTGAACACTTTATAAATAGATAAACTAGAATCTATTCCTAATAGTTTCTGAATTACTACAGTCATAGATAGCCTGTGATGCAAAATATTTTAATAAATATGCTAGTCATTAACAAGAAACTTGACTACTTTATTGAAACTATCACATTTTAAGACAAGCAATAATAGAGTTGAAGCTCTTGTGAGGCCAATAAAGAAAAAAAAAATCATGAAGGAAACATAACAATGAGTGTGGATATAAATGAGGCTATAAAAGTAATATTTCAGAGATTATAGAAAAATATTTTGTGTAATGATATGCTAAAATGTATTTCTTAATGTCACTGAAAAATCAAGTTTATAGAAATATGGAGGCAATTTAATTCTGAATCCTACTTGATTCTCCTAGAAACAATACAAAGTGATGTAAGAATGAAAAGAGAAGAAAAATATTTTCAGTGAAACTAATAAGACAGAGAAAATCTTCAAAATATAAATTCAAAAAAAAAATTGGCTTTGTTCATAGTGATAAGGGCTTAGAGAAACCACCTGTTCCCAAATCTGAGAAAGGTAACTGCTAGGAGTGATAAGAAAACATTACTGGCTTACTGGAGTCATGATTTAGCCAGATACTGATTATGTTATTGGTGACCTGATAGAGATTGAATGTGTACTAGTGAGAGAGTCTGAATCTCCTTGGGCAAGAAAGTTGCTCTCAAGGTGCCCAAATGAAAGAGGGAAACAGAAATCACACAAAGTATTTTTTCTGATTATAATGAAATTAAAGTAGAAGTTACTAATAGAAAAAGATCTAGACAATTCTCAAATATTTAAAAACTAAGCAATACACTGCTAAGTGACTCATTGGTCAAAAAGAAAATAATATTTTAAACTGCATAAGAAGAAATATGCAACATATCAAAATGTATACAATGCAAGTAAGATGGATTGGAGGGAAAATCATAACATTAAATGAAAATATTAGAAGTTCTCAGATCAATCACCTAAACTTCAATCTTAAGAAATTAGAAAAAGAAGAGAAAGCTAAATGTCAAGATAATAGGAGGTGGAGAATAATTAGAAAATAGAGATCAAAGAAGTGAAAAAAGAAAAACAAGAAAGTTGTTCTTTGAAAAGATTGATTCAACTGATAAAGCTCTAAAAGATGGATAAAGAACAAGTAAAAAAACAGAGTATGCAAATTAACAATATAAGGGATGAAAAAGGGGATATCACTACAGATTCCACCACAGTAAAGGAAAAATAAGGGGTTAGTATAAATAACACTATGGCCTTAAATTCAACAACCAATAAAGATGGCCCAATCCTTGAAAGCCACAAACGACTGAAACTCACTTAAGAAGATATAGATAGCCCGAATACCCCCTATATCTCTTAAATAAATGGATTTCATAGTATAAAACTTTTCATCAAAGTAAACTCTAGACTCAGAAATTTTCTCCGGCATATTCTACCAAATATCTAATAAAGACCTTATTTAATTTTTGCACAATCTCTTTTAGAATGTTGAAGAGGAGGAAACACTTCCTAACTCATTTTATCAGGTCAGAATTACCCTAATACCCAAGTCAGACAAAGGCATTATAAGGAAAGAAAACTACGTACCAATGTCCCTTATGAATATAGATGCAATAATCCTCAAAAATATTAGCAGTTATAAGCAAGCAATGTATAAAAAATATGATCAAGTGTGCTTTGTCCCAGAATACAAGACTCATTCAACATTTGAAAATCAGTCAATGTAACTCACCATATTAATCAACAAAATAAGAAAAGACATTTGATCATCATAATAGATGCATGTTTTAGTTTCCTGGCTGCTAAAACAAATACCATAAATGGATTGGCTTAAACAATGGGAATTTATTGGCTCAAGGTTCCGAGCCTAGGTAAAGTCCAAAATCGAGGAGTCAGTAAGGTAGTGCTTTCTTCTTGAGGACTGTGGCATTCTGGTACTGGTGATCCTTGGTCCTGACTTCTTTTGTCACATGGCAATGCACATGAGAGACTCTCCTGGCTTCTCCTCCGAATTTAGTCTGACTTTCTTTCTGCTTATAAAGGATTCCAGTAATCCAGGTTAACGCCCAACCTGATTTAGTTGGGCCACACATTAACTGAAGTAGCATTTGAAGAGATCTTATTTCCAACGGCTCCATATCCACCTGAATGCAGGCCAAGGCCAACAACATGTCCAAACTGGGGTACACAATTCGACCCACATCAATAGAGAAAAAAAAAAAACACATTTTTTTCAAAATTCAGCATTATTACTGATAAAACTGCAGCAAACTAGGAATAAAAAGGAACTCCTTTCATCAAATAAAATATATCTACAAAAAAACTATTTCTATGTTCGGTTTTAATATTGAAAGACTGAACACTTTTCTCCTAATGCCAAGAACAAGGCAAGAATTTCAGCACTTACACTATTATTCATCATTCTACTGGATAACCAGGACAGTGTAATAGGCAAGAAAAAGAAGAGGCATACATATTGGAGGGGTAAAAATAAAACTGATCCTATTAAAAAAAAAACATGCTTATCTATATAGAAATTCCAAAAGAATATGAGAAAGGCTACTGGAACTAATAAGTAAATTTAGCAAGGTCACAGGATATGAGGTCAATATACAAAATGCAATTGCTTTCCTACAGACCAGCAATGAATAGCTGGAATAAACCATCTATCTATCTATCTATCTATCTATCTATCTATCTATCTATCTATCTATTTATCTTTCTTATCTATCTATCTATCATCTATCTATCTATCTTTATCATAGCACCCCAAAAGGGAAGTAATTAGCTATAAATCTAATTAATATATATGGAATATTTATGAGGAAATCTATGAAACACAGGTTAAGAATTTAAAAAAAATTAAATAGACAATCCACATTCATGGACTGGAAGAAACAAAACTGTTAAGATGTCAAATTTTCCTTATTTAATACTTATTTTCAATGAATTCCCAATCCAAATACCACAAGCTTTTTTGTATATATTTGCAAACTGATTCTGAAATTTATATGAAAACACAAAGATACTGGAATAGCCAATGTAGTTCTGAAAAAGCATAAAGTTGGAGGGCTTATATTACCTAATTTTAAGACTTACTATAAAGCTACAGAAATCCAGATAGCCTTTATTAACAAAAGATTAAATACATAGGACAATGGCACAGAATTGAAAGCCAAGAAATAAACTCACACAAATATGTCCAAATGATTTTTGACAAAGGTGCAGAAGCAGACATCCATATGAAAAATAAACAAAAACCCTCAACCCACACCTCATTTTTTATTAAAAAATTAAATGAAAATGGATAATAAGCAAATTATAAAATGAAAAGTATGAAACTTCTAGGCGAAAACAGGAGAAAATACATGTGACATTGTGATCTTGAGTTTGGTGATAAGATTTTTAGCTACAACATCAAAGAGAATGAAAAGACAAATCACAAGCTGGGAGAAAATATTGTAAATCAAATATATGATAAAGGACTTGCATCCATACTATGCGAAGAACTCTTAAAATTCAACAATAAGAAAAAAATCCGATTTAAAAATGGGCAGATGATCTGAATAGAATTACACCAAAGAAGATACACATATGGCAAATAAGCATATGAAAATATGCTCAACTTTATTTGTTATTAGGGAAATGTAAATTAGAGTGGCATACCACTACATACCTATTAAAATATTTAAAATCCAAAAAATGACTGGCAAAACCAACTATAAGCAAGAATGTGGAGGAACAAGAACTCTCATTTATTTCTTGTGAGAATGCAAAATAGTACAGTCATTTTGAAAGACAATTTGGCAGTTTCTTAGAAAGTTACACATAGACTTACCATACAACCTAACAGTAATACCCCTAGGTATTTACCAAGTGATATGGAAACTTACGTCCACACAAAAACCAGGAAACAAATGTTTATAATTACTTTAGTCATAATCAACAAAAACTGAAAGAAATCCAGAAATCCTCCAATAGATGTATAGATAAACTGGGGTACATTCGTACTGTAGAATACTCTTCAGTGATCAAAATGAATGAGGTATAAATCCATGCAACAACATGGATAAATGTTTAACATACATTATAAAGTGAAAGAAGGCAATCTTAGGAGACTATGTACTATTTGATTCCATTTATTTCACTTTCTGGAAAAAGCAAAAGTATAGAGAAGTAAAACAGATCAATGGTTACCACAGGAGGGGTGGAGAATTGACTAGATGAAGTCCAGAGCATTTTTAACGTAGTGAAACTATTCTACATGGTAGTGTAGTGGCGGGCACCTGGTACCATCCATTTGTCAAAACCCATAGAACTTTACAGCAGAAAGAGTAAACCCTTATGTTGCCTATAGTTGGTATTGCCCAGAGGAATAGATTAGTTTACAAACACAACCTTTCTCTTTTTAAGGTTCATAAAATAATCTCTAACTACCACATATGTATTTCCTATACTGTCTGCTGAGAGGGCTTAGAAATAGCAATTAGCACAGTGAGCACACAGATCTTCATTTTTAATATCATTCTTCAATAAAGGGAACCAAGGCTCCTTGAAGAAATGGCTGAATCTAGGAAAGAGGTGGGAAATATACAAGATAAATCTTGTATATTTGTATTTTTATGCTAGAAATGAAGGAAATTCGCAAAAAGAAAATGATGGGAATATGTCAACACACGAGCAAACTAAAAGAGCTCCCATGGTCAAACCTGGAAAAAGTTCAACAACAAAATATATAATGGGGTATTGGATTATATCTAAAGGTACAAAATAAATATCCATGAGTCTATACTGATATGAATAAACGTTTCAATAAATAAATAAATGGTGGAGAATAGAAAGATCCCCTTTGCAGAAGAACTCCAAATTATTTGTATATATGGTTCCTCCTCAAGGAGGTGCAGCACACCTTAGTGACTTATTTCCAAAGACTATAGCATAGAAAGCAAGAATGACAAGTAATTTTACAGTGAATAAATCTGGCAAACACTATCTTAGGCAATTAAGGTTAACATCATCAGCAGTAGGTCATGATCAGGACATGTACCATTGATCTGATATGCTGAGAATAGCACTTTATCTCTGTGGTCTTTCCTCCCAAAAAAACATATCGCCAGTGTAACCATGAGAACATTAGACAAATCCCAACTGAAGACTGTTTTACAACATGTTTGAGCATTACTCCTCAGAACTTTCAAGAACATAGTCTCAACAAGGAAAGACTGAGAAATTGTCACAGCTCAGAGGAATCTAAGGAGAACATAACTAAATCAAATGTAGCCTTCTAGCTGGGCATGGGAAAATTAATTAAGTTTAAATAGAGTATGGGTTTTATTTAACAATAATATATCAATATTGGTTCACTGTTTTTGACTAATGTATCATAGTAATATGACATTAACAGTAGGGAAATTGGGTGTGGGGTAACTGGAATTCTTTGTACTAAATTTGCAACTTTTCTGTAAATCTGAAATTATTCTAAAATTAAAAGTTTACTTAAATATATATAAATATATATTTAAATCTGTAACTAGTTCCAAATATAGGCTGGTTTGTCACTTGCCAGAGGTATGTGAAAAGGGATTTCTGTCTTAGTGGTGTTGATTACATGTATCTAAGTCCCCTTCATACAATTGGAAATGCTAATGAGATCATTTCAAATACAGGATTGGAGTCTGGGAGAAAAGTTAGGAGTGAATAAAGACATTTTGAAATCTTTCTTATAGAGATGATATTTGAATCCATAGAAATGAACGCTTTTTTGACAGGTTTTGAGGGAGAAAAGCAAATACGTCCATTTGCTCAAATCTTGGATTTGAAACTGAAATGTACAGATCTAATACATAAATAAGAAATGTAAACAGGTAATTGCATAACTATATTATTACTAGTAATATAAGATAAAACAGGAGAATGATCAAAGTGCTAAAGGAACACAAAATTGAGTTCATTTCACTTGACTATTACTATAGGAGTCAAAATAAAATAATTTAATACAAACTGAGAATTACTAGATTCCATTTTTACTACAAATGTTTGATACTTTAAATCATTATAGAATTTGTGATGTTTATATAAAAATAGTCATAAATGAAACCTCAGAACTTAGGGATTTACTTGGTCTTATTTTGTGGCTTTTGTTTTGGGTCCTTAAAAATAAAGAACGATTCCTGACATGTTTATCAAAACATCCTGGGTAATGGAACTTTTCTTGATGCTAGGCAGAGTAAACTGTAAACATTTCTTTGACTGTAGAAATGGCAAGCATGTATGCAGGGTGAAGAGATGGTGATCTATTTCAAAATTTCTTCTTTATTTGAATATGGACTTATTTCCCTTTAGATTAGCTGGCACAATAATTCTAAATTAATTCCACTTTTGTGTATAGGCACTTGTAATGCTTATGCATCAGCATGAATACTATTTTATTGGAATTAATAAAAGTGTCAGCAAATCTTATAAGCCACAACAAATCACAGTCATAATATTGTCAAGTGATAAGTTTCCCCCTTGTTTTGTTTTTTGCAGAAATAGAGACAACAGAACTAACTAATCTTATGCAGTATGTACCTATTCTCTATAAAGCAAACAGATGTTTCTGGCATCTTTCTCCAGGGTTTAGTGAGTATATAGATGATTATTAACCTCTGTGCAATCATATCTTGGCACATCTCTTCCTCACATATGATTTCACATACCCTGGTATTTAACATTCTGATTTTCATTTATTCCTCAAATTATTTATTGAGCATCTACTATTGAGCAACAGTCAAGACACTGGAAATAAAACATTAAACATGACAGACATTGTTATTGCTATCATGGGTCCTACAATCTAAAAGAGAAGACACACAAAGTAATCACAATAAAATGTAGTAACTGTCAGGGATGGAATATAATAGGAGGTTATAAAGGAGCACAGAAGAAAGGCAACAAGACAACAAAAGCATAAGGGAAATAAGGATTCATAAGAGCAGGAGTTTCAGCATGGTCAACAGCAGTGATTATCAGACTAACTGTGTTGAAGGACCAGATGTATATGTGTGTGTTTCATTTCCAATCCACCACAGATATTTGAAAAAAATCACAGTAAATACAAATTACACTTATAAAATTGTATTTTGGAAAAATACAATACAACGAATTACTAGAAAACTTTTTAAAAACTGGGAAAATGAGTACAATTCTGTATTTGATTTTTTTAGATATAAAATTACTTAGTGAAATTGCTGTAAAATTCCTACATTCATACTCTCAGTTTGGGAACTTTTGTTGTCACTGTTAATAAACATTTTGAAGATTTATTATTACTAACACTGGTCTGTGTTACACATTTTGTGTGTCACTGGTCTAAAGTATCAGGTAGACATGGAGGAATCTGAATTGAGCTGTTGAAAATAGGTGGAGGGGAATGAAAGCAGGGTCAGTAAAGATGGCAGAGTAAGAAGCTTCAGGGCTCCATCCCCCTACAGAAGCTCTGGACAACAGCAAGAACTGGCAGGAACATCTTTCTAAAAGATCAGAACACAGTTCAAGGTTTGCAGTAACAAAGCAAGTGTTAGATCCAGAAAAGGGCCAATTAAAGGCACTGTTTGAGGAATGTGGACTATGAACATTCTACAAAGAAGCAAGCGGAGGAGGGAGACAACCCCACATGGATTTCCTGGAAATTGGCCCAATCCAGAACGGCTGGTGTCCCTGTCCAAGCCCATGACAACATCCATCCACACTGGTGCCATCTGACTCTAAAGCCTGACATTCCTTACCCTGGATTTGACCTTGGAGTTCTGGCATCTGTCTCGTCTGTGAACCCACACAGGTGTTCGCAGACCTGCATGTGTTCTTGAGGCATCTGCTGGCCTGCTTCTGGACTTCTTTATTAAACCCATACAACTTTTCCCGGCTACTTCAACGTATCCCTGCCCTATCTCCTGATCTCTGAAAAGGTTCCTCCATAAATTGTACCTTTTAAAGTATAGACCAGCTCCCATCCTGGCCCTCTCCCAGCTGCCTATGGAGCTATAAGCACCCTAAAGCTTTCTTCGTGATTCCCCAGTTCTAGCCACAGCCTCTCTTGCTGCCCTCCCCTAGCTGAGTCCAGCCTGCCCTCAGCCCTCTCTTAACTCTTACAACAGAGATACACTCCAGGGCTTTCAAAAAGGTGCTATCAGCATTTTGGACAGGAGTCCTCCTCATTATTTAGGACTCTTCCTTAGTGTTACAAAACACATAGCATTCCTGGCTTCTGCCCATAACATGTCAATTGTGTCCCGCATTCATTGAGACAGCCAAAGAAATGAGAAAGCACCCCCACCCCATTTCCAAAGGACCCCCAGGGCATTCCATTACTGCCTCTGCCTGAGAATCTCCAGAACAAAGAGAAACTATAAACATAATGTAACACTAACAATACCCTTCCAAAGGGAGGAAAGATCCAATTAGTTTCAGTATTCCAGTGTAACCTGTGTGGACCAACCAGCATTTCTCTGCCATTCTGGGTTAATTCTCTATCATTTTTCACGCTGCTACCTGCCTAGAAGCTGACCTGCATAGAACACAGAAAGGGGCCCCTGTGTCCTTGGCTCCTGGTTGCAGGAAGGGGAGCCCAGGCAAGAGGTGGAAGAAAGAGAGTGAATTCAGGGGTCTTTATTCCTTCTGCTTCCTCCTTGGAAGGGTTCCTTGGTCTGACTGTCCCTCTGCTGAAGGGTCCTTGCAAAGCATCCTTATCTGCACAGCTCTCTCTTTCCTCAGGATTGGTATCCTTTCCTTCCTCTTGTCCCTTTAGCCCAGGGAAGTTCAGCAGTTACCAGCCCCAAAGGTGTTGGATTATCCATGTGGGTTCCCTGTACCATGCCTATTCTTGAGTGAATAGTCCATCAAGCCCTCCTCGCATTATCCTGATCTGAGTGTGCCATTTGTTTCCTGTTGGAACCCAAGGGTCATGCTTTTCTATACCAAGCCTTTTCTGGAGCTACAAATGAGGTGGCATAAAAGTGAACTCTATCATTTGGGTTCCCACTTACATCTGCTGATGAGGACCACCCCAAAATCTCTCTGGGATATTTCTGAGCATCCCGAGAGGCTGGTGCACATGTTCACCAACAAGCCTCCTTCTCCCTGCAGATATCTGCTATTTCTTCCTTGTTGGCTTCCTTCAGCAATGCCCACTGTCTGTGAAGAAGCTGTGAGGTCACATCTTGCCATTCTGTCTGATGCCCACAGCCAGGACACTGTCATATAGACACTGCCATTTCCATAAAACACTGCCACCTCTGCGGGTTCTGCCACTTCCATGGGTACCACCATGCTAATGAGCAGGAGGCCAAGGCAGGGCTGTGTTGTCCGGCAAACTCATGATATGTCCTTGTAGAAGTTGGGGAGCAGGCTCAGTTTCCCATTTTACCATCATACTTTATCACATGGACACCTGTGAAAGGGAATGTTATTGCTTCTGGTCCCATGTCTTCTGGAGTTTTTACTGAAAACAGCTGTTCCAAATGTCATGACTATAGCTGAGTTGAGGCTGGGTTGAGGCAGCTCAACCCAGGGGCACTGGGTCCCACGTGACTGGGCAAGGGACTAGACAAGTGAGAGTGACAAACACCACTCTTAGACATTGTCACTTGAGGCTCATTCTTGTGCCGAGTTTGTCTGCTCAAAGCTGCCTTCCCTTAGGATGTGTTCTTTCCCAGGAGACAACCCACTCCGCAAGCAAGTAGGCTCCTAGCAGGTACACCCACCTTGGCATTCCTGCATTCCAGGGGTGCAGGCAGGGGTGTGGAATCCAACTGGAACCACGCACACCAACAAAAAACAGGAAGGGGGAGCTGAAAAAGCAACTCCAAATGGGAGGATCTCAAAAAAATGAAGACTCGTGACAAAGATCTAACCAATAAGTATTTTTAATCAGAAAGGAAATAATGATGATGACAAGAGAAGCTATGCAGTAATACAGAAAGAACTTCATGACAACATTGCGAATGCTAAAGAGGACCTAAGACTGTGGCAGCAGATGCAAAGAGCTGGATTCGTGCAAAATAGCAATGAATCAATGGGCCACTTAAAGTGTCCTCTTGGCCCAATTCACAAGCATGGCTCTTCTTGGGCTCCGGTACACCCCAGTTTCCTCTTCCAGTGGGTACATGTCTTCCCATCTGCTTCATGGCTTAAGAGATAAGGAACTCCCATGCCCTGGCTTGCCCAGTGTCTAATTTCGGGTGGGCTTGCTATGAGGAAAAAATTGTCTCCCCACACTACTCTGAGGCACCAAGGAACCACACACAAATAAAATTTCCTTCCCCACCTCTCACAAAGGACACCCACTCCAGAGAATAACCTCATGACTGGAATCTTCACTTGACACCAAAACATAAGATCCCTTAAACTTTAAAACAGGTATAAAAAGATGTATAAGAAAGAGCTTGTAGGGGGAAAAAAGGAAGTGCAAAAAACTTTTGCCTTTAAGGAGAGGGACAGGTGGCAAGGATGAAAGAGTTTACTTTTTGCCTCATTATTTTCTGTAACCTTTGAATTTTCAAACCTGTATATATATATTGAATTTTTTAAAGTGTAAAACAAAGATACCCTATTTTTTATTTTTTTAAACAAATATATTTTATTGATACATATTAATAAAGTAAAATCCATCCAAAGTGTACAATCAATGATATTCAGTATAATCACATAATTGTGCATTCATTACTCCAATAATTTTTAGAGCATTTTCATTATTCCAGTAATAATAATAATAATAATAATAATAATAATAATAATAATAATAAACAAAAGCCAGCTACCAAACAAACAAAATTCATCACCTCTCATTCTCTCTATGCTCCCCCTGCCATACATAGCTGCTCTTCTGTTTCCTTCTTTCTAGTATTTTTGTATTTATATTTTGTAAAAACAGTCTTATATAATCAATATCACCCATATTCATATTTTACATGAGGCTTCACCACGTTATACAGCCCCATGTTACATTTATTAGCTTTCCTTCTTGTAATGTGACTAGCTCTGCTAGTCACAAACAGCATGATGTACTTTTCACCATTCCCATTCATTTCCAAAGATTTACAATCTTTTAACCAATTCTGAACAGATTAACCCTCAATTTTCCATTCTCTACCCTCATTCTATTTTCTGGTGACCTATATTTAATCATTATTCATGAGTTTACACAATATATTTAGTCCATAATAGCATAATCATACAATATTTGTCCTTTGTGTCTGGCTTCCTTCACTCAACATAATGTCCTCCAGGTTCATCCATGTTGTCATATGCTTCATGACTTTATTTCTTCTTACTGCTGCAAAATATTCCATTGTGTATATACACCACAACTCATTTATCCATTCATCATTTGATGGACACCTGGGTTGTTTCCAACTTTTGGCAATCATGAATAACACTGCTATGAACAAAGGTGCACAGATGTCTGATTGCGTCACTGCTCTCAGTTCTTCTGGGTATATACCCAATAGTGGTATTGCCAGGTCACTTGGCAAATCTATTTTCAACTTCCTTAGGAAATACCAAATTATTATAATTTAATTTTGTTTTGTACTTACTATATTAAAAATGCTTGCAATAACTCTCTAAGGAAAAAAAAAATAGGTGGAGGGGAGAGAATACCACCTTCCAGCTGTGACAAGGCAGGATAATGACTAATCAACATAAATGGAAAAGATAGACAAAAATTTGGCATGCACTTTCCTTAACATCCCTTATAAGGCCCTTCTTAATGTATTTTCTTCCTCTCTACAAGCTAATTTTCACTACTTTCATCCTTCAACAATCCTCAGTATCACCAAGTCTGGTATGTTACTTCCTCTGAAAGTCCTTCCCTGATTCCAAACTCTATCTTCAGTATGAATTAAGAGCATTTCTCAGTGTTTTCTGGACAACCTTTGTCACAATACTTGTTAAAAATTATCTAATAATTGGCTTGTTAGATAATAATTTGGATGCCCAATAATTTGTCATAATATTCTACCAAGAAGCTGTGAAAAATGGAAACTTTTCATGTAATGATATAGAATAATCTTTAAAAAGATTATTTTTAAGGGAAAAATCATGGCACAGAATGATGTGTACTGGCCTCTGCCATTGGTCTGGAAAAAAAAAAAAAAAGAGATACATGTAATTGCTTTTGTAGCAATAGAATAACTCTGAGAAAATAAACTAGAAATTGTAGCCAGGTTTGTCTTGAGGGAGGAGAACTAGGTTTTGGAAGGCTGAATGAAAGGAAGACTTTTTTACTGTATGTCATACTGCATTTTTAAAAATTTTAATTCAAGGGAATATGTTACATATTCATAAGCAAATCAAGATAAAAATAAGTATCTGTTTACTCCTTTCTCTCCTACTGTATTATTACTTTTTAAATTCCTCATCTCTACATCTTATATATAGTAGGCCTTCAATAAATAAATGCATAATGAATGGATGGATGAATGGATCGATAGATGAATGGATGAATGGTTGGGTGGATGATCAAAAACCAGTGCAGAAGTTTTACATATTCAGATTTCCATGAGGTCAGCAATGTTCAATTTTGGTTCTTTGTCACTTGCTATCTTCTACTCCATTATTTAAGAACTCTGTATCCATAGAACTGTGATACTACCTGTCTCTGCTACCTTCTTTTCTCTGCTCTTGCTCTCTTCTGCCTCTCCCACTCCAGTCTCTTGCCACATGCTTCACAACTGTAAGATGATTCTCTTGTCTAACACAGATATTGCCATCAAGAGTAATAATGGTCCCTTCAGTAAACCTAATGATTAATGTTCTAGTTAAAGCCTTTGGTTCCTTTAAGTTTCATTTGCTTGTCACTGTGTGTCTGCCCTGAGGATGTCCCTTGCTGCCAATTATATTTTCCTATCTATTCAGGAGTCAAAACGGTCTCAGAAATACTAACACCTGTCTTCTGCTTAAACTAAGGTTTACCACTTTAGGCTACATAAATCTCTCTGTTCTCTCTCTCTGAACTTGAGCAATTAGTGTTCTCATTTCAGCATGTTCATGTGATTAAAAAAAAAAAAAAAACAAAAATGTTTTCAATGATTTACATGATGGTGAGCCTGGAATTCATTATGCTCATTACTAAGCACCATGCATGTATGGAATACATTGTATTTTTCTATTATGGAATTTAAAAACAATTATTTTCAGGGGAACAATTGAAGTGTAAAATTGTCAAGAGCAACGTATAATAAGAAGTAAGGGTTTAATTCAGTAAAATTTATTGATTCCAAGTTTTTTTTCTCCCTGTACATATTAGCCTACAGAAAATAGAGAATTCAAAAGGTGCTTCCCCTACCAAATAATTAAATGTATTTTCAGTAATCAATATCATTGGGCATTAGAGCCAAAATAAGTAGAGATCAATAGCCATCTAACAGATTGTAGTATATATAAAAGCTTAATATGTGATAAAGAAGACACCATAAATTATTTTTATAAATGATTTCATTGTTAGATACTTTATATTGGGAAAATTATTCAGCTTTTGTTGGGAGGGAATTAAAACTCTTCCCTGTTCAACTTGCAATGATGTATATCAGATGAGATTAAAAAGTCACATAGAAATCCAATGTAAAAGTAAATAATAGTAGAAAATTGATGTTTTTGTAGGCAGTAAAGGATTTTATAAGATTTAAAATGAGAAAAAGAACTCAGCTGTGAATCAGATACAAATAATATGGAATACTTCTTGAAAGAACTCATAGAACTTAAAAATCCTGACAGTACTTTGTCCTTATCTACTTGGACACTTACAGAAATCCTTTGGAAAGTTGGAAATGTGTGAAACACAGGATCTTATTTGTCCAGATTAAGCAAAGAGAACAGGAAAATGGGGTATAAAAAGAAGAAAGTCATAAATAGAAGTAATCTGAGAATACACCGAGTTACCTAGCACAGTTTAATTTTAAAGTTCTTAAAAATTCAAGAAAAAGTTATTTCCATTCAAGAAAGGCAGGGATGACTCCAAGTTTTTGCTTTAAAGAAAATCTGCATATTATTTTTATGCTGTTGCTGGAAGTGAAAAGCACATCAACCATGTTCTTTAATATTATACCTGTCATCCTTGTGCAAACTATTTTGAACTAAAAAAGAAAATTTGAGTATATTAGGCATTTGCTGGAAAATAAAGCAAAAAGGAAAAGTGTAATCGCTATAGAGTAGAAATGACCCACGTTTTACCAAGAGGAAACTTTATTCCTTGCACATACTTTAGTTTGTCACATGCAGTTTGTTCAAACAAGCCATGTGCTTTCTCAGGAGGAGTCCACAGAGCTGGTCAGAACAGAACACAAAGCAACATCCTTGGTAAAAGGTTCATTTGAATACTTGGCAACCATTTCCTAAATTAGTGTTTGCCAAATTGCAGGCCACAAACCATGTCTTATTTGCCAGGGCTGCTGTAACAAAGTACTATAAACTGGGTAGCCAAAAATAACAAAAAAATTATTATTCTGGAGGCTAAAAGTCTGAAATCAAGGTGTCTACCTCAGAAGCCTGTAGGGAAGAATCCTGTTCTTTGACTCTATCTTGGCATATGGAAGAAGCCAGCAATTCTCGGCCTTCTTTGGCTTCTGCCATAATTCAGTCTCTGTCTCTATGGTCACATGGCTGTTTTCTCTCGGTGTGTCTGTGTCCCTTCTCCCCTTCTTATAAGGGCAATAGTCATATTAACTTTAATTCTATTTGTAAAGACCCCATTTCCAAGTAAAGTCACATTCACAGGTACTAGGGATTAGGACTTCAACATATTTTTTTTTTTGTAGACACAATTCAACTCATAACAACCCATTAGAGGTTATGAAATCTATTGCAAATGGTGTATCTCAAACAGCATTAGTTTTAAATAAAGAGAAGCAAAACAGAAGAGAAAATGATAGACTATATTTGAATGCATTATTCATAATAAAAGTATCGACATACTCTTGCTATAGATGATTCGTTCAGATAGTCTATTCTAATCTACACACACACACACACACACACACACCCCAACCAGGATCCCAGTATGAAATGTATTCCTATTGTGGATCAGTCAAAAATTTGAAATCTACTGTCTTGGAACACCTGTTGCCCTGGATGCATAGACCTTTTAATTGATCAGGGATAGGAGTGGTATGTGAGTAAGTATGGACATGGAAACTTCCTTCAGTGGAATGGAGGATATCCTGAAATGGCATAGACCTAAATAAAAGGTCAGTCCCACAAGAAGAAGCAGGTTGCTATCCAAGCTGTTTCTCTAAGCAGGTAGGTAAAGTTCAGAATCTAGGAAGTCAGGTAAACCTGCAACAGGATGCAAACAGTAGCCAGAATTTGGGGGAGTAGTCCAACTGATTTGAAGAAGTACTACAAATAGCAAACATTTTATCATATTTATGACTTGCTTTGCACTGTTCTAGGAGATTTATACAACTTAACGCCTTTAAACGTCACAAAGCCCTACGAGCTTAGAACCACTCTATCGATCCCCCTTTTTTTATTGATAGAGCTGAGACACAGAGGGGTTTAAACAACTTGCCCAGAGTCACAAGAGCTGGGATTTGAACCCAGACCCTTCAGCTCCAGAATATATGCACTTAAGGACTGCACTCCTTGCCTCCATGGGGCACATTCAGCCTGCTGATTTAGTTGTGAGCAGCTCTGCTCTGCATCATAAAGGCAAAGACTCCTTACTTTTGGCATGGGTAAACAGATAGATAAGGATAGTTTGCTCACTGAAGTACTTCTGTGATGGATGTGTCCTCAGACATCCCTGAAAGCTACCAATGTACAGCTCCTTCAAATAGGGAGAAATGCTGGAAACTATAGAGAGAGACTGTTTTCATTATGCACACTTTGGATATAAGAATGGATAAGCAACAAACAGCAATACTCTCTCCAACTGCTGAATACCTAATTTTTGACCCAAACCCAGTGATTTCACACACTTAATAATCTTCTGAAATTTTAATTTGGTTGGGACAAATATTCAAGCCTCATAAACCTTGATTGGCTCCATTTGTGAGTGAGCTTAACTGCTTGCACAAGGAGGCCACTTGTAGTATCAGAACAGGTAAGCAGCTAATTATACTTCTAAGTTGGTAATGAGAACACCGTCCGGGAGCCCAGACACGGCATGAAGCCCTGCCTGAGCATTTGCTCTGATAGTTTTAACTTCGCTCAGCACAGTGGCAAAGTCATGAGCTTCTAAACATTTTGTTAAAATGCCAGGCCAAAGACAAATCCAAACTGTGTGATTATAATTTTAACATAACATATTCTTGAGGTGCTCAAGGAGATTTTTGTTTTACCTAGTATTGTTTTTATATAAGCAAAGACGTGCTGCCCGATATCATTAATATAAGCACAAAGGTGGGCAAAACCAATCTCTGCCACTAGAAGACAGAATAGTGATTATTCACTGGAAGAAATAAAAAAGAGGCCTCTGGGGTGCTGGTAACGTTTGGGGGTCTTGATCTGGGGGCTGGCTCTATGCACTATATGATGATGAAATATGTGCTAATCACTATGTATAATTTAGTTCAAATATATTTTAGGAAAAAAAGAAAAGTGCTTCTTATAAAGGGATGAATGGTAGATTCATTTTCAAGATAGACTAATAATGCTTTGCTCATAATGAAGTTATCTGTTCAGCAAATGCCTGCTAAAAACAATGTTAGCTACTTCCACTCTGTAAAATGAGCAAGCAGCCATACACATGAGCCACTGAAATATCAAATATATTACATAATGCTCAAGTGAAAGGAATTTGAAAATGAAATGAATTTAAATGGAAACATAAATTTTAAGAAATATGGGGGAAAAGTTTTACCTCACCAGCAATTTAAAAATGAAAATTAAATATCATAAGCATGTCTATTAAATTAATATAGATTTTAAAGATATTAATAAATTATGGAATATTGGCATTTCATTGAATATTCCAACTATTCTATAAGAGGGAGACTAAATTGGTAAAATTTTATGAGTGTGTAAAAAATCTGTCCAAATGATTTAAAAAATCTAGGTCCTGTAAGAATCCCAAATAAATTGTTAGAAAATTTTATGCAGTTACATATTAAAATAACACATTATGGCCAGAAAATACTGCTGAATTCAGTCAGTGTCATGATAATTTATATAGGATACATAAAAATTATTCAGCACCCACATTATTGATAAAAAGGGCAAAACATATATGACCATCTCAATGGATGCCCCAAAACTATTGGATAAAATTCAAATTCATTCCAGATAAAAAATAACGCTAGAAATAAAAGTATACTCTTTTAATATTATTACAATAAAAATATCTGAAACCAGGAGAAAAAAAATCATATTTAATGATGAAACACGTGGGGCATGCGCTTGATACTGCTGTCTCCCTATCAATTATGTCCTTCTATCTTTTAGTGAGAGGACCCACAAAGTTTTAGATTATTATAGGGGAAAGAAAAGAAGAAACAAAACTAGCACTATCTATAAATATGACTGTAGAACTTGATAATCAACACTATGAAAATTTAAATTACTATGAGAACTACTATATGAGAACTATTAAAGCCTTTTAAGAAAATAACTGCTAACAGGAGTTTACACTGGAATCAATAGATTTCTGATAGATCAATTGCTATAATTAGAATAACCAATAAAATACCTACAGACCTATATGTAGCAACTAAGTGAAGAAATAAACAAAACTTTTTAAAACACAGGTTGAATAAGACAGATCATGCTCTTGAATGAAAGGACTCAATAATGTTAAAATGTCAATTATCTACTGTGGCAGTTTGGTATTGTTTATGAATTCCAAAAATAGATATGGGATTGTGTTTGTAAACTGCTCTGTTCATCTGGGCGTATTAGATTCAGAGGTTTCACTTTTACTTTATTAAATCAAGATTAGGGCTTTTATTTGACCATGTCATTAGAATGTGCAGAGTTGAGTCACCACCCCTTGGTGGGGATAAAATAGACACTCACACAGAAGTAGACACACAGAAGCAGACTCGAAGGAAGAGAGAGTGCTCCACAGACACGGCCCCAGGAGGAGAGATGAACCTGATAGTCTACAGCTGACCTTGTTGAGAGAACGAAGCAGCTGAGCCTGGAAAGAAACCAGCCCTGGGAAGAGAGAGGAGCCTTATACCAGTCTACAGTTGATATCGGAAGAAGCTTCGACCACAGAGCCTTAAAAGGAAGGAAGAAGACTGAATACTAACAAAGACCGGCAGCCATCTTGCTCCAACATGTGGCAACAGACTTCAGTGAAGGAAGAAACTTACTCTTTTACGGCCTTGTGACTGTAAGCTTCTACCCCAAATAAATACCCTTTATAAAAGCCAACAGACTTCTGGTACTTTGCATCAGCAGCCCTTTGGCTAACTAATTACATCTACAAATTAAACAGAGCTGTCATAATTGATTCAACATTCCATCAATGAAAATTCCAGTGATTTTGAATTAACCAAAGTATTCCTAAGTTAACATGGAAAAATAAATATGTGAAAATAGCCTAGACAGTTTTGAAAAGGGATGAAATGAAGGAGGCACTTCCCTACCAAATATTAAATTGCAGCCATACATACACCAACCTGTGGTGTGGTATACAAATTGGTTGGCAAAGCAAATAGAAAGTCCTGAAGAATATAAGAGCCACATGAAACTTGGAATAAAGATAGTATTTATTAACTATGACATTTCAAATCTGGTTGTAAGACACCACTTAATGAGATGATTGTCTGTTTCTTACTGATATCTAAAATTATACCATATATTAAGGATAATAATTCTTATCTGTCATTTACATAGAATATCTCCTTTCATAATTCATCACTTGCATTTTAATTTAAATTAGGCATTTTGACATACAATTTTTTAAGATCATTTCCTAGTCTAATCTATTAATCCTTTCCCTGCCTGAATGATAATTATAATTTTCACTCTTCCTTCTAGACTGTATAACTTATATAAACACTTGTAATTTTTTTCAGAAAGATTGGGTCAACTCTTTAAAACATTGTCATTTCCCTCTCTCATTCACTCTTCTTTTTTTCTGTGAGTCTACATGTAAATGTATTTGAAGTTGCTTTGGAAAATATTTATATCTCCAGACATTTTTTCACTCCAAGAAAAGGTAGGGAAGCTATATTAGTGCTGGGAAAGATAGAAGCCAGAAGAAAGGAAGATAAAACTATCTTGCCTCCTGCATTATTATTTAACAGTTACTTGTTGGATACATGCTAGAGTAAGAAGACAAAAATATTCAGAATCCCCTTATGTCCAATTTGAAAAAGTCTTTTTCTGCATGGTTTAACATCACAGAGCAGCACTTCAATATAAAGTCCATTTTGTTCCCTTTTTATACTTTTCTAATCTTGATTCATTAATTACTACTTCTGCCTGAGATGTTCATTAAATAAGCAGTACATTTTCCCTCGATCCTGAAGCTAAAATGGAGTTTCAAAATGGTTACTAAATAACTCACAGGAAAACCTAATCGACCCAGTTAGGACTATTAGTCTGTTTATATCTTTGGCAAATAGGTTGTTTTTTTTCACCCCAAGGCCTGCCAGATGCTTTTTCTTAAAAGGTTGAAACATAAAACGTTCACCATTTGCATCTTTGAGAAAAGGTAAACGACTTCACCAAGTTCCTTCCAATTCCCCCCTTAAAAGAATTTGAAAACAAAATTAACTTCTTGCAGGAATATAAAATTAAAGCAAAAGACAAATTGGCTGAATGTTTGATAAGTTTGCCCTCAAATATCAAATCTACCAATGCCCCTTGATTGTACCTGTTGTTTCTAAGCAATTTGTAGTCCAGGCCAGGATAGAATTTGAAAGAAGGTATATAGAAAGATAGCTTCTGGTTTAATATCTTATTAACCAGCTATGCCAAGTATATTAAAATAATCTGTCACCAAAACAAGTGATGTTTATGTTTTTAAAACCCATTGACAAAGCTATAAAAGTTAGTTGATGTAAAAAATATATGATGTAAAAATAAGAAGCCCACTTGGTAGAGTCACTATTAGCATAGGCAAGTAGCACTGAGCAGATACAGAAGATTTGTGCAAAATCTGGCTCCAGGGTCCAAGGGTGAAAAAAAAATATGGGAAGAAGATTGCTGGGTCTCCTTGGAAAGCCAGATCAGAAGACCTATTAGAATTATCCAGATCCTACAGAAAAGAAATATATGTTCTAAAATAATCAGCCATGAAAAGGATGAATTGAATGCGTGAATCATAGGAAGAAGATTCAAACATCAACCCAATAATATGAGACTTGGGAATTAAGAGCAGTAGTGAGAGAGTAGAGAAAATAAATTTAAGTAGCCATGGTCTTTCTTATATATAAAAGCTTTTATACTTGATTGTCATTTTTAGAATCTAATTTCACATTCATTTTTCACTCTGGTTTATTTATAAAACATGTAAAATAGCAAATATAAACTTTATCCAGGAATTGAGCAATGATATACAAAACATGTAATATCTTGAAGCTTGAAGATTTGTTAGTGACTCCAAAATCCATCCAAAAAAATGACAGCTGCAGAATGACAGAATAAATTCACTGCTTTATGTTATAGTAGGATTTGATGTGGGAAAGTTAAAAGCTCTTCTTGAGGTTTTCTATATAACTTCACATAGACCTGCTAGATGCATGGGCTATATATTTGGGCATCTGCCTGATTCAGAGAAATGAGAAATAAAACTTTCAGGTTTCAACCATTTCTCTCTCTCTCTCTCTCTCTCTCTCTCTCTCTCTCTCTCTCACACACACACACACACACACAGGGAGGAGGATAGAGAAAGAAAGATAATTATAGTGTTTTTTTAGTAAAACTTGTATATAAAAATATAAATACATTTTAAATAACTTATAATCTTGAGGTTAGGAAATGAGTCTGCATTTGTGCATTTTCTTTTAATATAAACCATTTCTGAAAGTTTTAACAAATGTTCTATTGTTTGGCTTATGTAAGATTTCTCATAAATCCAATAACAAGAAGTGAATAAAATACATTTTCCTATTTTGTGTATGTAAAATGGTGTGGAAATATGAATACCCTTTCAAATGGCAAATATCTTAAATTCTAACAGAAGCATTTTTTAATGTAAAGATTTTATTGGTAAAATCCAATGAACTTTCCAAGTTAGCTATCATACTATTACACTACACAAAACACAGCAATCATATATATTATAAAATATTCAGGGACATGTTCATATAGTTGGGTTCTCAATCCAAAATTTCTCCTATATTATATTTTTAAAATGAGAATACATCTCTACAGGACTTTAACTTCTTTTTTTTTTAAAACAAATCAGTTTTATTGATACATATTAATAAAGCATACAGCAGCTGTAAGAAGAAATGAAGTCATAAAGCATATGGCAACATGGATGAACCTGGAGGACATTATGTTGAGCGAAGCAAGCCAGACACAAAAGGACAAATACTGTATGAAAGCATTACTATGAACCAAATATATTGTGTATTGTTTGATTAAAAAAAAAAAAATTTATATGGAAAAAATAAATAAATAAATAATAATAAAGCATACAGTTATCCAAAATATACAATCAATGATATTTGGTATAATCACATATTTGTGCATTCATCACTTCAATCATTATTAAAGCATTTCCATTATTTCAATAATAATGATAATAATAAACAAAAAACAGACAAACGAACAAACAAGAAAATTCCTCACCTCTCAATCTCTGTTTCCTCTGTGTACATAGCTGCTATTTCTAGCTATTCTTGCACAATTATTTATTTGTTTATTAAGCAGTTTTATTGAGATGTATTCACAGGAATATAAACTAGGGCCTGCTTTATATCTTGAGGATTGATAGTTCTTCTATCTTTACTATGAGAAATTTCTATTAATTGTATAAATAAGCTGATCATTTAAAACTTAGGTTTTTACCTCAACATTATATGACATCCCTGAAGAAAACTTTAAAGTATACTCTAACAATTTTCCTCTATTCAAAAAGTCTCTAACAGAAAGTCATCCCCTTTTATCTGTCTTTCATTATATAGTTTAAATTAAATGTATAAACTACATATAGGTCTATTATTTGGCCAATACAACACAGTCTTCATGACTGTAGCTTCATAGCAGGTTTTGAAATCTGATAGATTAAGTACTCCAACTTTGTTCTTCATTTTAAAAATAGTTTTGGGTATTCTATATTCTTTAATTTTCCATATAAATTTTAAGATAAGCTTGCAAATTACTACATAAATAACTGCTAGAAATTTTATTGAGATCACATTAAATCTATAGAACAATATGGACATAATTGCCATCTTAACTATATTGAGCCTTCCATTCCATAAACATGGTATATCTCAACACTTATTTTGGAGTTCTTTAATTTCTCCCAGCAATATTTGTAGTTTCCAGCATATAAATTTTGGATGCCCTTTCCTAGATTTATTTATAAGTATTTTACATTGTTGGACACTACTGTATATGAAATTATTAAATTTCATTTTCTAATTATTTGATTACTAACATATAAGTTTACAAATATTTTTGCATATAAATATGGAAACTGAAAAAATGCTAAATTTTCAACTATAATAGTTTCTTAGGTTCTCTGGCTTTTTCTATATAAACAATCAATATCACCTACAAATACACTCAATCTTACTTTTGCTTTCTGATCTTTATGCATTTCATTTCTTTTTCTTGCCTTATGCAATTTCAAGAATCTACCGTACAATATTGAATACATGTGGTGAAAACAGTCATCCCTGTTTGTTTGCCATTTCAGGGAGAAGCAATTCAGTGTTTTACCAAAATATATGATGTTGGTGGTAGGAATGTTAATATCTATATTACTAATATGTTGAGAATTTTAATCATGAATGGATACTGACATTTTCAAAAGATTTTTATGCATCTATTGAAATTACCATCTGACTTTTCTCCTTTAATTAATAAGTATGTTAAATTCCATTGATTGGTTTTCAAATGTTAAGCAAAATTAGTAATCTTAAAATACACCCTACTTGGCCATGATAACATTACTCTTTTAAAGTATTTCTGGTTTTGATTTACTAATAATTTGTTACAGAATTCATATCTATATTTATGAGGCTTATTGGTCTTAATATTTTTTGTGAAAATATTTAAGATTTTTGTTATTTCTTCTTCAAATGTGTCTCCTTTGGTGGGGATTAATAACATTCAATTCTTTAATAGATGTAGGGATATTCAAATTTCAGTTTCATCTTGTGTCAAACTTGGTAAATAACTTATTAAAGAAATCTGTCCATTTCACCTAAGTTGTCAAATTTGTTGTTGCAAACTTTTTCATAGTAATCTCTTATAATCGTTTTAATGTTTTTAAGATCTGTGGTGATAAACTCTTTTTCACTTTTGATATTATCAATCTGTATATTTCCTCTTATTTTCATCAGTGTAGCTGAGGATTTATCCATTTCATTTAGCTTTTCAAAGCACCATTTTATAGCTTAGTTAGTTTTCTCTATTACCTGTCTTCTTTGTAATTGATTTCTTCACTTATTTCTATTTTCTTCCCTTCTACTTACTGTGGTTTTACTTTGCTTTTATTATTCTAGTTTTATAGGACTTCAGTCATTAATTTTAGATCTTTTTTTCTAGTATATGCATTTAAGCCACAGGTTTCCCACCTAGCACTGCTTTAGCTACACCTCATTTTTTCATTTGCAACCTGCGGCTTATTTAAAAATGTTTGTTTAATTTCATTGTATTCATGATTTTATTATTGATTTATTTTAATGATTTTAAATTTTATTTATTTATTTATTTTAAAGAAACTTTAGATTACATAAATGTTACATTAAAAATATAGGGGATTCCCATATGCCCCACTCCCTCCCCCTCCCACACTTTCCTACATTAACAACATTCTTCATTAGTGTGGTACATTTGTTACAATTGATGAACACATATTTTATATGTTTTTTTTAAACTATCATTATTATTTCATTTTCTTATTATTTTTATTTGGTTATTTTCTTGGCTTCATCTTTGGAGTGGTTTTGGATTCACAGAAGGGTCACAACTGTGACAGGGGAGAAACATTGGTGTGGGGTGTTGGTGTTAGGGGGCTGCATGGGAGGGAGTTCATCTGGGGCATGCCTCTGAGGCATATGATTAAATTCAAGTGTTCATGGAGCATTGTCACGGTGGGTGGAGAGCCATATAAAAACCAAAAGAATATTAAATTCCCATTCTGGGGAGTTCTGCTACATTCTCTAATAAGACAGCAGGAATCCCCCAGGTACAGGGGTGATGCCTAGTGAAAGAAGACAGACCATTCGCTGGGCCTTTATATTAATGATTGTACTTATGAACCTTTTCTTTTGAAATTGAAATGTAGCTTAGTATTACATGTTGCCTCAGCGTTACCTTCTAAGGGCCTCCTTATTGCTCAAATGTGGACTCTCTCTAAGCCAAACTCAGCATATAAACACACTACATCCCCCTTTGGCATGGGACATGACTCCCAGGGATGAGCCTTCCTGGCACTGAGGGATTATTTTCATGATTTTTAATTCAATTCCACTGTGGTCAGAAAATATGCTCTGTAAGATTTTGATCCTTTTAAATATATTTATACTTATCTCATGAATCAATATATGATCTCTCTTGGTGAATATGCCATGTGGACTTCAAAAAAATATATATTCTTTAGTTGTTGAGTACTTTTCTATAAATGTCAGCTAGACCAAGGTGATATAGTTGTTCAGATTTTTGTCTTTATTTATTTCTTTATTTTAGTTGTTCTGTCTGTTGCTGAAATATTGATTTTTAAAATATCCCACTATGAATGTGGAATTTTCCTTTACCCGCTTAAATTCTGGTAAATTTGGGTCATGTATTTTGAGGATCTATTTTTAAGAATGAAGTCATTTATAAATATTTATACATATTATCATCACAAAATGTCTCTGTTTTCCTCCAATAATACTCTTTATCCTGAAAATTATTTTATAGAACTTTAAAATAGCCACATGGGATGGTTAGTCTTATATGTCAACTTGGTTACTTTCTAGTACTCACTTATTTAATCAAACACTACTCTCAGTATTTCTGTGAAGATATATGTAGATGTGGTTAACATCTATAATTAGCTGACTTTAAGTAAGGGAGATTACTTTTGAAAATGTGAGTGGGTCTCATCCAATCAGTTGAGGACCTTAAGAACAAAAACTGAGTTTTTTTGGAGAACAATAAATTCCTCCTCAATACTGCAACATCAATTCTTGCTTGAGTTTCCAACTTGTCAAGCTGTCTTACAAATTTCAGAATTGCCAGTCCCCACAACATGTTAGCCAAGTCTTTAAAATCTATCATCTATCTATCTATCATCCATCTGTATCTATCTATCTATCTATCTATCTATCTATCTATCTATCTATCTATCTATTATCTATCTCCTATTGGTTCTTTGGAGAATCTTGACTGATACACCACTCCACCCTTCTTTTGCATGAAGCCCTTTTAAGTTTACTTTTGTATGACTTTTTTCTGTTGTTGTTGTTATCCATTTATTTTCAACCCACCCTGTCTTTATATAACATGTCTCTTCTAGGCAGCATACAGTAGGGTATTTCTTTTATATCTACTCTTTCAATCCTGCATTTTGGTCTGGGTGATTAGACCATTAATATTTAATGCAATTATTGATATGGCTTGTGGTAGATTGAGTTATGTACCCCAGCAAAAACATGTTTTGAATCATGATCCACATTCTGCTGGGTTTGAATTCACGTGTAAATAGGATCTATAGAGGTGTTATTTTTTAGTTAAGTTGTGGCCAATGAATCAGGGTGGTCTTAATCCATATTACTGGAAGCCTTATAAAGAGAAGAAACTGGAAGCCAGAAGTCAGAGAAACAAGAGATGAGCCAGAAGCTGAAAGTCAGAAGAAAGCCAAGTGAGCAGACAAAGGGAGAGAATATCACCATTTAATAGAAGGAAGAGATACAAGTGAAAGAATGCCAACATTTGCTGGCAGCCAGAACCAGAATGCTAATACAGGATTTTGAAGAAAAAATTCTTGCCAGGATCTTGATTTGGGACTTCTTCTAGCCTCAAAAACATGAACAAATAAATCTCTCTTGATTAAGCCAACCCATTGTGTGGTATTTGTGGTAGCAGCTCTGGCAAGCTAAGATAAGGTCAGACTTAGGTCTTTTATTATTTGTGCTCTGCCCTGTCTTATTTTTGTTTCTCTATTCCTACTTTCCTGTATTAATTTAGATTATTTGAATAATTTTTAGTATTGAATTTTAATTCATACATATAATTTTTGATATCTAATAATATCCAAAATTTAGTTGTTATTTTTCTGAACCTATAGACTATGCCTAATTTATCTGAATAATTTTACTCTTTCCACATAGCATAAATTCAATATGTTGCATACAGTAGTTAATTACTAATGTTATAATAATTTTTTTAGAAAGTATAGGCTTTTAAATGAAAAGAGGGGTGTACATATGGTTTTCAGTTTTCTAAAATGAAACTTATTTGGAAAGAAACCTAGGACAATAAGCTACCAATGATAGTTAACTTGGGAAGTTTTTTTTTTTCCTAAAAAATTCATCTAATGTTTTAGAGAAACTTCTTAAATTTTTCTTAATTTCCTATGGCTGCTGTAACAAACTACCACAAATTGGATTGCTTAAAACAACAGGGATTTATTGTCTCACTGTTCTGGAGTCTAGGTGTCCAAAACTAAGATGTCATTAGGGTCATTTTTCCTTTGGATTCCTTAGAGAAGAATCTATCCCATGCACTCTTTGGCTTGTGGCATAACTTAATCTCTTCCTGCCTCATAGGACCATCTTCTCTCTGTCTCTGTTTTTATGTGTCCAAATTTTATCTTCTCATAAGGATACCAGTAATACTGGATTTAGGACTGCCACTACAGTAGTATGACCTCATTTTAACTTTCTTAACTATATCAGTAATGACCCTTTTCTCCAAATAAGGTCACATCCTGAGGTAGTGGGGATTAGAACTTCAAAATATCATTCAGGGGGACATAATTCAATTTATAACATGGGGGAAAATATACTTATGTCTGTTTACAGATCCATTTAAATATTAAAAAAAAGAGTTAAAATAAAGTAGGGAGTCTTTTGCTTCAAGACGGACAGACATTTTGAAAAGAGTTAGAAATGCAAAACCCTTGAATCTAGGTAAACTACATATTGAACATGCATTACTGGGTTCCCAAGAAAGAAGGAAAACAAAACAAGAGCCAGAGAAAAATCAATACTGAGCTGAAATTAGGAAACTAAACATCAGTATTCTCATGAAAAATAGCATGACAATTACTATAACAACAATAAGAAGAAGAAACAGCATATAGCAAGCAATTACCATGAACCATATGTTGTTCTAAGTATCTTATCTGGCTTAACACATTCTATCTTCATAACAAACTTGTGAGTTAAATACCATTATGTACATCTGACAGGTACATAGACACAGATATTAAAGAACTAGCCCAACATCATACATAGAATAAGTGGCAGAACATGCCAAATCCAGGCATTTTACCAAAAATTCTGTGCTCTCATCCACTACTGAGTACAAACATGGATGCTGGATCTTCCCTGGAGGAAGAATAAAAGCTTTGGGAAAAACTATTACTTAGGGAAGAGGAGACTACGTTTTGATCCAAAAAATGTGAGCAACTTAATCTGAGACACTTACATAAACATCATGACCTTTGAGAGGGCTATATTCAGAGTGGTTTGATGTGCTTAAAACTACTTTTTCTGAAAAAGTCTGGCTAAGAAATAAAATTCTCTTAAGACAAATCTTTTTCTCTGAATGGGTGAAAAGAATAAAAATTAAGCTAGCTTTATTGAGGTATAATTTGCAAATTGCAAAATAAGTGATTGAAGTGTACAGTTCAGTGAGTTTTGACAAATATATACAATCTTGTAAAAACTGTCACAAATTGCTTATCTTCTGATCTTCACACTACCTTACTAGCTAGAAATTGATAGATTTTTTTCATCTTTTCAAAGAACCAGCATTTTATATGCATTGATTTTCCCTAGTTTGTCCACTCTCTATTTCATTGTTTTCCACCCTTTATTATTTGTTTCCTTCTATTTTTTAGGTTAACTAGATCTTTATTGTGTAGTTTGTTTGATTTTCTTATGATAGAACCATAGTTCATCAATTTGTAGCCATATCTTATTTCTAATACAAACATTTGAAGCCATAATTTCCCCATGAGTACAGCTTTAGATGCATACCACAACTGTGATTTTTTTTCCATTTTTATTCAATGTAAAAGCTTTTCTAATTTTTCTTGTGATTTCTTTTTCAATGCATTGGGTTATTTATAAGAACATTGCTTAATTTTTAAATATTTGAGACTCTTCTAAATATATTTTGGACCCAGTTGTAAAAAGCCATGAACTTAAAAATAAATCCATGGAAACTGTAGAAATAGAAACATAAGAAAAATGAGTAAGAAAAAGGGAACATTGCATTATATATTTGTGGGAAGATGTTGAATGGTGAAATTACAGTGCCAGAAATAATGGGACAGAAGTGAGAGTAGAAGAATTAGTTAATTGCTGAGAATTTTCTAAAATTGATGAAAGTGATCAACCCACAGACATAAGACACTCAATGAATGCAAAGCAGAAGAAGTACAAAGAAAATCATACTTGAGAACATCTGAATTAAAGCTTCTGAAATAAAAATTTAAAAAGGAAAAAATCATTAAAGTAGCCAGAGAAAACAGTCTCATTATATACAGAGAAACAACAATAAGAATTTTCACTAATTTCCCAATAGAGAAGTGGAGGGGAGAAGACAATAGGTGTCTTAGTTTGCCACAGGGCTGCCGATGCAAAGTACCAGAAATGAGTTGGCTTTTCTAATGGGAAACTTATTAGAGTAAAAGCTTACAGTTCTGAGACCATGAAGTGTCCAAATCAAGGCACCACCAGAGATGCTTTCTCACCAAAGTCAGCTACTGGTAGTCCTGACATCCTACCTCATAGCAATCAGGCATATGGCAGGGCCCATTGCCACATAAAAAAAGTCTATCCACATTTCTTTTCCCAAGACCTCTTTGTCATCAATTTCACAATCATGTTCCTTCCAAGTCCTTGGCCATCCAATCAAACTATTGGTAACAGCCCATGAATCAATATACAAACACAATTTTGCCCGTTTCTCCCTCTACAAACGGAAGACAGAATGAACAACCAAGTGCACTGCTTGAATTTTTGCCCACTGGAAGGATTTCCCTTCACCACTGTCCTTCAGGGAAATCCCAGAAAGGGCCTGCATTGCTGCAACTGTCCTCCTTTGGGAGATATCTGCACATTGTGCAGAACCATATGAAACCAGGCCCGAGTTTTCTCTTCCTCAGCCTATTAATTGTAAGAAACTCCTGAAGAGGCTATAGCTGTGGACTGGGAAAAAGAAGGTGATATGGAAGGAGTGGAGTCCATGGGTGTTTGGACCACTTCCTTATGTGACTTGCTTTTACCTTCAGGATCTCTTATATACCACTTTTATTTTATGATGAAGTGCTATTATGCACAACCAACTTTATGGTGGGTCAGACAACACCCAGCCCATGACAGGTAACTCAAGGTTTGCCTCATGGTAACTTGGTGGCCCATGGTTAAGTATTCAGTCTCTACTAAGGCCCAGTAGCAGGCCAAAAGCTGTTTTCTCAAAAGGAGAGTAGTTATCTGCAGAGGATGACAAGGTTTTGCTCCAATACCCCAGGGTCTGCATTGTTATTCTCATATAGTGGCCTGCCAAAAGCTCCAGACAGCATCTCTGTTTGCCACTGACAGTTCTAGCAACATTGGATCTGTTGGATCACATGGCCCAAATGGCAGAGCAGCTTCTACAGCAGAGCCTCCTCTTGTTCTGGTCCCCACTCAAAACTAGAAGTTTTTATGTTCACTCAGTAAATGGGCTAGAGTAGCACACCAAAATGAGGGCTATGTAATCTCCAAAATCCAAAAAGGCCAACCAAGTGCTGTACCTCTTTTTGGTCATAGGAGGGACAGATGCAGCAGCTTATCCTTCATTTTAGAAAGGATATCTCGACATGTCTATGTCCTGGTTTGCAGATGGTCACCTAGAAATTTCACTGAGGTGGAAGACCCCTGTATTTTTGTTGGATTTATCTCACATCTTTTGACATGCAAATACCTTACCAATAAGTCTAAACTAGTTGCTAAATCTTGCTCCCTAGGTCCAGTCAACATGATATCATCAATATAATGAATAACCATGATGTCTTAAGGGAGGCAGTGATGATCAAGGCCCCTGTGAATAATATTATGACTTAGACCTGAAGAGTTGATATTCCCTTGAGATAGGACAGTGAGGGTATATTGCTGACCTTACCAGCTGAAAGCAAACTATTTCTTGTGGTCCTTACTATCAGCAACTAAAAATAAGGCATTTGCCAGATCAATAGCTGCATACTGGGTACCAAGCTATGTGTTAATTTGCTCAAGTAATGATTCCACATTTGGAACAGCAACTGCAATTGCAGTCACCACCTGGTTAAGTTTACAATAATGCATTGTCATCCTCCAAGATACATTTGTTTTCTGCACAGGCCAAATAGGAGAGTTGAAAGGGGATGTGTTGGGAATCACCATTCCTGCATCCTTCAAGCCCTTGATGGTGGCACTGATCTCTTCAGTCCTTTCAGGAATATGGTATTGCTTTGGATTTACTATTTTTCTAGGAAGGGGCAGTTCTCGTGGCTTCCACTTGGCCTTTTATACTATATAAGCCTTCATTCCACAAGTCAGGGAATGAGTGTGGGGATTCTGCCAGTTGCTGAGCATGTCTATTCCAATTATGCATTCCAGAACTGGGGAAATAACCACGGAATGGTTCCAGGGAACCATTGGACCCACTAGTGAGACAGACCTTAGCTAAAACTCCATCAATCACCTGACCTCCATAATCCCGTACTCTGACTAGTGGACTGCAGTGACATTTGGGGTATCCTGGAATTAATGTCACTTCTGAGCTAGTGTCTAATAATTGCCAAAATATCTGATCATTTCCTTTCCCCCAATGTACAGTGCCCTGATAAAAGGCCATAGGTTTCATTAGGGAAGGCTGCAAGGAAGTTTAATAATATAAAATGTTGGCAGTTTAACACATTCCTTTCCCAAGGAGACCTGGCCTTCTCCTCACTTAAGGGTCTCTGGGTCTATAAACTGTTTCAAATCTGGAATTGATTAAGGATTTGTGACTCTCTGTTTTTGTAATTCAAGTCAGACTTTTGTTCACTTGACCTAGAACTCTTCAGCTTACACAGATAAAGTAGGAATTTAGGAGGCTTATCATCTATTTTACTTTTAGGTACCCCATGATCTATTAGTCAAAGCCATAGGTCTCTGTGACAGACTATTTTGATTGCTGCTTAGACTCTGCATTCATTGTGGTAGCCAAGCCCACCTTGTCTTTGGCAATTAAGTGCTGCCACTTGGCTTCTGCCAACTCGAGATCCTATCATCCTCATTGTGTTTAAGGATCCCAGTTCAGGGACAGCAGCTCCTGCGGTAATACCTGACCTACAGAAAGAGTAACCACTGAGCTCTTCAGAGAAGAGCAACCACTTAGCCCTTCAGAGAAGACAGAGTTAGTCTCACAAATTTATTCCTCACAGTCCTGGTGAAAGATGTGTCCTTTGGACATTCCTGGAGTGGGTGAGCAGGTCTTACATGATAGATCCAGTCTAGCAGTCTAATCTCTCTAAGCCTTTGGATCTACTCATCTTTATTATATCAGGGCAGTTCTGGCATTTTGACCTCACTTAATGTTGACAATCTTTTGGTCCATGTTTCAGTTAGCCACCCTAACAAACTGTTAGAACCCTCAAGTTACAACATTGAATCCAGAATATCTGCTTATTGGGCCCATATAAATCAATTCAGCCTGATCCAACTTTATATTCCTTCCACCATAATCCCATACCTTTAGTATTCACTCCCATACATTCTCCTGATTTCTGTCTAGATAAATTGGAAAACTCATCCAGTTCTTCTGTAGTATAGCATACTTCCTCATGGTTCACACTTTGGATCTCACCTTTGGCTGTCGGGACTTAAAGTCTGTTGGGACTTTAGTCTAGTTATATGTCTGGAAGAAAAGAGGGATGAGGAATGGGTAACAAGAAGGATTAGAAGTTTCTTGGAAGCCAATCATCTCAAGACAATCTGTTGCAATTTCATCTGATGAAACAAGATTAATCTCTTTAGGTGGAGGGTGGATAGCAGACTCCTAGGTGAAGACTGGGGCTTGGGTGGCTGTTTTCTCAGGGAAGGCTGATGGTAAGTTTGCTGTTTCCTCCAGGCAGACCATTACAGGTTCATCTGGCAAAGAATTAGTAGAATTTAGGGTTTCAATGTCCCTACTGCCATTATTATCAACCCATAAGTCCCTATTCCAATTCTCAGGATTCCATTCTTTCAAATAAATGCCCTCATATTTAACAATGGATACCCTGCAAGGTTGAGATTTTAGTTTCCATTATAACTCTGCTCTTCACACAATGAGACTGGGTTTTTCAGATATCTCAATTCTACAGCTACATGAAACAAAATTTTCTTCCAGGGTACAAATAGAAACTTATCCTTCATGCAGCATTTAAGTTGCAAATTTAGAGACTTCAGCTCATCCCCTTTCTTTTATAACTGTATCCAGCATATGTAGGAACAACCAGCCAACATCATTTTATCTTTTAACTCCACCATACTCTGTTAAGGTGTCAAAAACACTCTCACCCACAGCCTTTCCTCTTATAAGTATGTGAGTAGTCATATCCAGTGGTGATAGTTAGCATATCTCTATTGCCAACTCACATCATTGACTACCAATGGCATCTTGATTATTGAATATAGAGTCATTAGTGCCTTTGAATCTAATCAGAATAGAGAGCCAATTCTAAAAACCCCAGAACCAATTCAGAAATCTTATTTTTAAGATTCTGTTTCTCAAGAACCACCCCCAGTACCAGGCTGTGTTAGTCAGGGCTCTCTAGGGAAACAGAACCAAGAGAAGATATCTGTAAATATGAGATATTATAAAATTTTCTAACATGACTATGGGAATGCATAAGTCCAAATTCCATATAACCTTCTTTAATCTGTGAAATCCAATGAAGGTTTCAATGAATTCTAAGGAGAAGTTGGCTGGCTGAAATAGAGATGGGAATTTTCTCTTCTGACTGCTGAAATCATCACTTCTCCTTTTAAGGCCTCAGTTGGTTGGATGAGAATTCTCTCATTGCTGAAGGCAATCTCTTCAGTTGGTTGTATTTAATCAGCCATAGATGCAATCAACTTACTAATGATTTAAGTCCATGAAATGCCTTCACAGTAAAAATTAGACCAGTGCATACTTGACCAAACCACTGGGCACCATTACCTGGGCAAGTTAATGCATGAGCTGAACCATCACACTTAGGTACTCTGTTGTCAAAATCAACAGTCCTTATGTCAACCAACAGTTAATATAACATGCCATTATTGGCAGCACTGTTTAGAGTTATTATCATAGTTTTAATTTTGGTTTGTCTAATGATTAATAATTTTGCTTTCCTTCTGTGGCAGTTTGATTCTGTTTATGAATTCCAAAAATAGATATTGGATTATGTTTGTGAACTGGTCTGTTTCTCTGGGCATGATTAAATCATAATTAGGGCTTTGATTGGGCCACATCAATAGGAAGTTGAGTCCCACTCACAGAGAAACCACACCGCAGAGAAGGAAGTTTGGAGTTTTGATCCTGGAGCCTGTGAAGTAAACACATAGAGAAGCAGATATGTGAGGAAGGAGAGAAGGCTCAACTGGACACAGCAGAGGCCCCGGGAAGAGAGATGAGCTGTTTGCCTGATACTGTACAACTGGCCTTGTTCACAGAGCAGAGGAGCTAAGCCTGGAGAAAAACAAGCCCTGGGAAGAGAGGAACCCAGGAAGCCTGAAACCTTACAGACATCACCAGTCATCTTGCTCCAACACGTGGCTACAGACTTTGGTGAGGGAAGTAACTTATGTTTTATGGCCTGGTAACAATGGGCTTCTACCCCAAATAAATATCCTTTATAAAAGCCAACAGATTTCTAGTATTTTGCATCAGTACCCCTTTGGCTGGCTAATACATCTTCCAATACCTCAGGAAGCAGTTACAGAATATATTATTATCTCTATTTTATTAATGAAAAAATCTGAGATACCTAGTCACCAATTCAGGCATAATTTGAAACAAGAAAGCCTTCCCACTGGTATCCTATGATTTTGATTCTGCCTCAGACATACTACTTCTGAAATGCCTAGTTCCATTTTGTTATTGGTTTGAATTAACATAAGTTAATTAGCAGCTTTTCATTACGTTAGCTACCAAGGTAACTAATTCTTCTTATTTTCTAATATAAACTATTTTTGAAACCCCAAGTTTATCTGTTCTTGACAGCAGCATGTCCTCATAATCTCCACACAAGCCATCTAGTACCCCTTACACAAAACCCATGAAGTCCAAGTGCTATTCCTAGCCCAGCTTCAGGCAGCCAAAAAGAAATACATTATCAGGAAAGGAAGAAAGCATTCTGCACTATTATTTAATGGCCTGGAAAAACTGCTTTAATACTGACATGTGGGAATAATCCTAGGATGGATATAACATGAGTCAAAGAGTTGTGTATGTATTGACCTTCGTTCAGTATATACTCAGCTCTTAATTTGGAATCATGCTGACAAGGCCCCCTAGGCAAAGTTGTTTCTGGTGAAGTGAATTTTTATTGAGGGCCCATTCAACCTATCTTTATTTGTTTCCAGTTATGTAAGGTAAAATTTTTTGGACATCCTCAGAAAATACCAATCTCAGAAGTTGTCAAAAAGCCAGTAAGTGCAGAGTCCTGATTCAAAGGAATTGGAGACAATATTATTTACTGACCAACAAACTTAATTTGTACCCTTGTGATATACATCCTCCTAGCACATTTTATTCATAGCTTCCATCAGTGTTTGTAATCATGTCTGTATGTTTGTATGTGTGTATTCATGTCTCCCCTAGGTTATAAATCCCAAGAGGGACAGAGTCTGGATTTATCTTTTTTCTTTAACTATGTTCCAAAACGAGCCTAGTGCCTAGCACTCCTTAAGCACTAAAATACTTGTTTAAGGAACTCAAGTCAGTAATCCCCCTGCTTGGTAGCTAGCTGTACTGTAGACTAACTCTTCCAAAGGAAATACTTATGTTCTGTAAAAATGACAGACAACATTGCCTATAAGCCACCCTTTCAAAAAGAATAAACTTGGGCAAAGGGGAGAACGTACATAGAATATATGTGATTATAGGGCAAGTGGAAGTCATATATACTGCAATGATAAGGAAACCAAGAAGAGGCAGCTATCAGGCAGGGCACTTGATTAGCTTAGTTTTTGAAATATTAATCTTCCTGTGTCAGATAAGTAACGGGAAGTATATAGTGGGGTACTGACAAGAATGAGGGATTTGAGTTGCAGATGGAGTGGGACTAGTATCAGCACTGTAACTGTAGATTTAGCAGGTTGTTGAAAATGTGAGCAAATGAGTTAGCATTAAAAATAAGAGCAAAGAAACTCATAGATCTGAGGCTTGGAAGATACTGAATGTTGAAAAACTTAACAAAGAAAATAGTCTATGAATTAAAACTAGCACCTGTGTTATCACTCTACAGAAAAAAATTCATTTTTTTAAACTCATTTGTTGCTTTGATATTGTTAATGCTTTAAGAGTTAAATTCATAACTGGAAATTTCCATTTCAACTGGAAAAGAGAAAAGAGAAGCATAGACTATGACTTTCCAAAAACAGAAATCTGAAAGATGAAAGTAATTTGTTACATTTAAGTTGGACTCCTGGTACATATAGGCAAATCAATTTATTCTACTGCAAAAGAAATATCATCTACTTTTATTGATGATTTGTTTATAAATGTGCATAAATTTATAATATTTCACTTATAATTTGTACATTTCCCTCTTTTCTACAAGTTTCATATTTTCTAAAGTATAATATAATTCAAAAGAAGAGAAATGGTTACTTACCTGAAGATTTACAGCTAAAATATATCTTTATAGGATGTTAAAATGAATAAGTAGGAATGCAAAAACATGAGCAAGAAGGAATCATTTAGTTTAGAGTTAGGTTCTAATTTATGTTGGGGTACATATCTGAGCAAGTAAAGTCCGATGAAAAATTGTTACTAAAAATAAATGCCTAAAAAAGATACTGCAATAAGTTTAGCAAGACATTTCACTGCTCTGGGCTTTCTTAACTCTAAGATTCCATAGCCTTAGGAGTCTTTGAGAAATAGGCTTAAAGGTAAAAAGCTTTAAAAAGTCCTACTCTTTGACATTGGGGATTTCAAATATCTGGATAACAAATAATAAGAAATTTAATCAAACTCAATTCAAAAGCTATATTCCTTAGAAACTCTCTAAGTTACTTTTATGAAAAAATATTTGCGATTGAAATTAATTTAAATATAATTTCCATAATGGACATTCTATGGATGAGGACTCATTTAGGCAAGACAAGGGGAATGTGAAGGGAAATTTTGAAGTGAGGATACGGCATTGTTGAATGATAGTTTTCTATTTAAGGTATGTTCAGATTTTTTTAAAGGATAATTCTATTCTGCCATTGAAGGGTTAAGAGTACATAGACTAGTTAAATTGAGGAGCAATACTTTTTCCCCAGTTCCCATTGTAATAATTTAGCACAAATAACACATATACTTAAGAAAAATAGGGGTGACCCTCTAACACCACCAATATTATTAGAAACTTAAGGAGAGTCACCGCAAATACTGACAAACAGATATAAAGAAATACACTCCAGAATTATCCTCATCAACAAGTATAGAGAAAGTAGAGAAAACCTGTCTTCTGGTAATTTCAAGGGCATTTGAGTTCTCATGTTAGATAGTTTTAGGTTTTCAATGCCACAAAAATAGTCAGGATATATCAGATGAGTTGCTATCAAAGTAATGAAATCAGGAAAAGATTAATCTCTAATTTTAGAACCAGCTATTTGTTATTAATATCATTTTATACTTATCAAAATAAGCGGTCATTGTGAAAATTTTTGGAAGTATAAAACTGTATGAAGAAGACTATTTCAAAAATCATTTGTAATTCCATCTTTTAGAGATAATGCCTAACATTTGAAGAGTTCCTTTCAGATTTTTTTCTATAATAGGTACCATATTATATATACAACTCTATATTCTTTTTTATAAATGTCATGATATTTTTATATTGCCTTTTTGCTAGCATGATCCCAATGACCAAACAATATTCAATCATATAAATTACTATAAATTATACAGTAAGAATGGTCATTTAAACCAAAATATTTTCCATACAATTTCCAGCTTATTATTTTTTTTATTTTTATAATGATAGACTTGCTTTCTTGTTTTTTTCTTTCTTTTTTTTCTTTTAATATTTTAAAAGATGCTTAGATTACATAAATGTTATACAAAAATTACAGGGATTCCATGTTCCCCACCTCCCACACCTCCCACAACCTCCCACATAAACATCTTTCATTAGTGTGGCACATCACCTGCAATGGTTATATACATCCTGGGGCTTTGCCACTAAGCATGGACCATAGTTCACATTGTAGACCACACTCTCTCCCACACAGTTCTGCATGTCATATGCTGGTGTAAAATGGCCTATATCTGTCGTTGTCATGTCACTCAGGATAATTCCCAAATCCTGAAAAAGCCCCTATATTACAACTGCTTTTCCCTCTCCCTGCCCCCAGAGCATCCAGTGGCCACTGGCTCCACATCAATGTTGTAATTTCTTCCATTGCTTGAATCGCAATATGTCTACAACAGAATACCATTAAGTCCACTCTAGTCCATAGCTCTTCCCCCAATCCTGAGAAGTCTGGGATGGTGATGTCCACTCTACCTCCAATTGAGAGAGGGCTTATATTCCATGGAGAAGATGGATGGGATTATCCTGTCTGCAGCTGCAGACTCTCTCCATTCCCTGGGATGGCCATTGTCCATCATCATCTCCCTGCCAGGTGTCTTGGGTGAGTCCATTGAGCTGTAGAGTAGGAGTTGCAGCTCCACCGAGATTCCACAGCTGGCACATGGGCAGGCCAAAGGCTCCAGTCTCTGGAAGTACACCTACAAACTCCAGCACCACATATAGGTTTGAATAGAAGGGACTGATGGACCATGTGCAGGGAGGACTTATTTGAGTCCAACTCCGTCACTCTCAGGAGCACAGATTCCAAAGTAGAGCCCACTGATAAGGCATCAATCTCTGGAGCTTATATAGGCCCTTATATAGGACCTGGGTTTCTCCAGAGCCCTCAGGAGCCCCTCTGTTTGGGGTGATATCCACTTTGGTGTTCTATGAGATCCTACTGAGATGTGCGTAAATGTTACTTCTGGGATGACCTCTCCACTCTCTTTGAAGTCTCTTAGCCACATGTACTCATTTCTCTTTACCTTTTCCCCCTTTTATTCAAGGACTTTTTCCAGTCGTATTGCCAGTTGGCACTTGGTAGTAATCCCTCTTTGCCAGGGAGGCTTATGCCCAGGAATGATGTCCCACTCTGGGGAGAAGGTAATGCATTCATATGCTGAGTTTGGCTTAGAGAGAGACCACATTTGAGCAACAAGGAGGCTCTCAGGCAGCAACCCTTAGGCACCCCATAACAGTAGGCTAAGTTTCAATTACAAGAGCAAAGACTGGTAAGGCTTGTCATCAATAACAAGAACCCATCAATGGTCCATCCTCCTTAGCCAGACACTGCCCCTGCACTCGGGGGAATGTTGCTGCTCCCTTGCAGAATGTGGCAGAGCTCTCTAGGCTGAGATTCAGTATTCTATCATTTATTGAGTGATTCTCCACCCCTGTGACCATGCCTCACCCCTTGATCATTAGAACAATTTTATATATCTTTTATGGATATACAGGGGAACTTTCTCCCATGAAACCCCCATCCCTGACACCCCCCACCAATGATCCTCTCCTTCCCTATTGTAACCTTTCTGTGATCCAAACCTTCCTTAAAGATGAAGCCCATATAATAACCAAATACAATTAATAGGAAAATGAAAGAATAATGATAAGTTTAAATGTAAGAGTTAAAATACATGGAAACTTAAAAAAAAAAAACACCACTAAAAATAAAATAAAATTAAAGGATTGGGATATTAAAAAAATAGGAAAAAACAAAAAAATTTTTTTTTTTAATTTTGACATTTTTCCTTTTATCACTGCATTATCAGGTGTCCAGTCTGTACTGTGGCATCTTCCCCCTCTCAATCCCCAGTGTCTCCCAAATTTTCATTTAATTTTCAAAGAAGTTTTAGGTCAGAGCAAAGTCACACACAGAATACCAGAGACTCTCATATACCCAACCTCCTCCCACTTTCCTCACCCCATATTAAAACCTTTTTGTATGTGGATGGTAGCATTGTTATAACTGATATACAGATAGTGAAACATAGCTACTAAACATTGTCAATGGTTTACAGTATAGTTTGCATTTTAGACGGTACAATTTAATAATTTTTGATGATATTTACCGTGTCCTGTGTCCATCACTATAAGGTAATGAAAAATATTTCTCCTGACCACTAAATACCCACTGTTTGATCTATTCTCTTCCTCCCTCCCCATCCCCCTGGGGCACATGACAACCCCTTGTCTTGACTCATTGGATGTCAAGATTCATAGTTACATGCAACAAGAGGTCTTGACATGCTGATTGGCCTCCCCTATTAAGATCCACCCTTGCTCATAAGAGACGCCCACCTGTCTCTTTCTGGGTGAATCAGTCCTCCCAAAGATGTGGGTCCATCTCCTCCCCACTCACCGTGTGGGTCTCCACCCACTGACACAACACATTCTGACAGGATGAACACTCATACACTGCCCAGAAGCCTGCTCCAGATGCGCCCCGTCCTGAATGCCCCCCCAACCAACACCCTAAAACAATGACACTCCCTTGTCATATTGCCATAAGAGCATTCCCACCCCTGCACTTTCAACTTCATACCCACAAATCCCGTGTTCACCTTCTCCCTCTCCCATCTCTCCCCCCAGTATCCTGGGTATTCTAAACCATCCTTCCTAATCTACCCACTTGTCGACCCTGCACCACCAAACCTAGTAATATCACTACGCACCTTTCCTATCCTTCAACATGCAACTATACGCTATCACTTTACCGTAGATTATGTCCGTATGGGTGATGGGTCATAACCTTCTCTTATCTTTCTCTCTCTTGTTAACCTATCTTTCAGACAATGGTTCTCAGAGACTGCTCACTTTCCTCAATTCATATCAGTGAGGTCATGTACTGTTCATCCTTCAATGCTTGGCTTGCTTCACTCAACATAAGGTCTTCAAGATTCATACATGTTATTCCATGCATTAGCACTTTATTCCTTCTTACAGCTGTGTAATATTCCATTGTATGTATGTACCACATTTTGTTTATCCACCCATCTGTTGATGGGCACTAGGGTTGATTCCAACTTTTGGCAATAGTGAACAATGCCGCTATGAACATTGGTGTGCATCTATCTGTTCGTGTCTTTGCTTTCAATTCTTCTGGGTATAGACCCAGCAGTGGAATCACCTCCAAACTGTCCTCCACAGTGGCTGGACCATTCCACAATCTCACAAGCAGTGGATGAGGGTTCACATTCCTCCACATCCTCTCCAACACTTATAGTCCTCTGTTTTTTTAATAGCCGCCATTCTAATGGGTGTAAGACGGTATCTCATTGTAGTTTTGATTTGCATTTCCTTAATGCTAGAGATGTCGAGCATTTTTTCATGTGCTTTTTAGCCATTTGTATTTCTTCCTTGGAGAAGTGTCTTTTCAGGTCACTTGCCCATTTTTTTAAAGGGGTTGTTTGTCTTTTTATCTTCAAGGTTTAGGATTTCTTTATATATGCAGGATATTAGGCTCCTATCAGATATATGGTTGCCAAATATTTTCTCCCATTGGGTAGGCTCCCTTTTTATTTTCTTGATAACATCCTTTGAGTTGCAGAAGTTTTTAATTTTGAGGAGATCCCCTTTATCTATTTTTTTTCTTTTGCTGCTCATGCTTTGGGTGTGAAGTTCATGAAATCATTTCCTATTACAAGGTCCTGCAGATGCTTCCCATCATTATCTTCCAAGGTCTTTATGGTTTTGGCTCTTATATTTAGATCTTTGATCCATCTTGAGTTGATTTTTGTATAAGGTGTAAGATGGTGTTCCTCTCTCATTCTTTTGGATATGGATATACAGTTCTCCAAGCACCACTTGTTGAAGAGGTCATTCTCTCCCAACTGAATGGGCTTGGTGGCCTTGTCGAATATCAGATGACTGTATATGTGAGGATCTATATCAGAACTCTCAATCTGGTTCCATTGGTCAGTATGTCTATCCTTGTGCCAATACCATGCAGTTTTGTCCACTGTAGCTTTGTAGAATGTTTTAAAGTCAGGTAGTTTGGTACCTCCAACTTCATTTTTCTTTTTCAATATATCTTTGGCAATTCGGGGCCTCTTACCTTTCCAAATATATTTTGTAGTTAGTTTTACCAGTTCCTTAAAAAATACAGTGTTGATTTTTATTGGAATTGCATTAAATCTGTAGATTAGTTTGGGTAAGAAAAACATCTAAATGATGTTTAGTCTGTTTATCCATGAACAGGGAATATTCTTCCATTTATTTAAGTCTTCTTTGATTTCCTTTAACAGTGTTGTGTAGTTTTCGGTATATAAGTCCTTTACATCTTTAGTTAAATTTAATCCTAGGCATTTGATTCTTTTAGTTACTATTGTAAGTGGTATTTTTTTCTTGATTTTCTCCTCAGATTGCTCGTTATTGGTGTACAGTACTGCTACTGATTTTTGAGCATTGATCTATAACCTGGAACATTACTTTACTCCTTTATAAGTTCTAGAAGCTTTGTTGTAGATTTCTCAGGGCTTTTTATGTATAGGACCATGTCATCTGCAAATAATGAAATTTTTACTTCTTCTTTTCCAATTTGGATGCCTTTTATATCTTTTACTTGTCTCAGTGCTCAGGCAAGTACTTCTAAGACAATGTTAAATAGGAGTGGTGATAGTGGGCATCCTTGTCTTATTCCCGATCTCAGAGAGAAGGCTTTTAGGATTTCACCATTGAAGATGATGCTAGCTTTGTATTTTTCATATATACCTTTTATCACATTCAGAAAGTTTCCTTCTATTCCTATCTTTTGCAATGTTTTTATCAGGAAAGGATTCTGTATTTGGTTGAATGCTTTTTCTGCAGCTATAGAGATGAGCATGTGATTTTTTTCTTTCAATCTGTTTATACATTGATTGATTTTCTTATATTGAAATATCCTTGCATACCCGGGATGAAACCCACTTGGTCATGGTGTATAATTCTTTTGATATGTTATTGAATGAGATTAGCAAGTATTTTGTTGAGGATTTTAGCATCTAGGTTCATTAGAGAAATTGGTCTGTAATTTTCTGTTCTTATGGTATCTTTGTTTGGCTTTGTTATTAGGGTAATGTTGCCATCATAGAATGAGCTAGGCAATATTCCTTCTACTTCTATTTTCTGGAAGAGTTTAAGCAGGATTGGTGTTAGCTCTTTCCAGAATGTCTGGTAGAATTGAGCTGTGAAGCCATCTGGTCCTGGGCTCTTCTTAGTTTGGAGGTTTTTGATGAAAGTCTATCTCTTTACTTGTAATTGGACTTCTATTGTCAATGTAGGCTGTTTGTGAGTTTCTAGAAATTTGTCCATTTTCTCTAAATTATCATTCTTTGTTGGCATATAATTTTTCAAAGTATCTACTTATGATACTCTTTATTTCTGTGGGTCAGTAGTGATATCCCCTTGCTCATTCCTCATTTTGTGTATTTGCATCTGTTCTCTCCTTTTATTTGTTAGTCTGGCTAAAGGTTTGTCAATTTTACTGATCTTCTCAAAGAACCAGCTTTTGGTTTTGTTTATTTTTTCTAGTGCTTTCTTATTCTCTATTTCATTTAGTTGCTCTAATCTTTGTTATTTTCTTCTTCTACTTCCTTTAGGTTTAGTTTGTTGTTGTTTTTCCATTTCCTCCCGGTGTGCAGTTACGTGTTCAATTTTAGCTCTTTCTTCTTTTTTAATATATGTATTTATGGCTATGAACTTCCCTCTCAGGACAGCTTTCACCGTATCATGTAGGTTTTGATATGTTGTGTTGTCATTTTCATTAGTTTCAAGGTAGTGACTGATTTCTTTTGAGATTTCCTCCTTGACCCACTGTTTGTCTAAGAATGTGTTGCTTAATTTCCATATCTTTGTGCCTAATCTGTTTCTCTGGCCCTTAGTGATTTCCAATTTCATTCCATTGTGGTCGGAGAAATTACTTTGTATAATCTCAATCTTTCTGAATTTGTTGAGAGTTGTTCTGTGGCCTAGCATGTAGTCTGTCTTGGAGTATGATCCATGTGCACTTGAGAAGAATGTAAATCCTGCTTTCTTTGGGTGTAGTGTTCTGTATATGTCTATTAGGTCCAGGTCCTCTAATGTATTGTTCAGAGTCTTTGTTTCTTTATTGATTCTCTGTCTAGATGTTCTAGTGGTGATAATGGTGTATTAAAGTCCCCCACTATAATTGTAGAGGCATTTATTTCTCCACTTAGTTTTTCCAGAGTTTGCCTAATGTATTTTGAGACACCCCGATTATGTGCATAAATGTTTATGATTGTTCTCTCTTCTTGAGAGATTACCCCTTTTACTAATATATAGTGTCCATCTTTATCTCTTATAAAAGTTTTGCATTTAAAAAGTCTATTTTGTCTGATATTAGGATAGCTACTCCTGCCCTTTTTTGACTATTGTTTGCTTGTAAAATTGTTTTCCAGTCATTCACTTTCAGCCTCCTTCAATCCCTGGGTAAAAGGTGGGTTTCTTGTAGATACCATATAGATGGATCACATTTCCTTATCCATTCTGCCAATCTGTGTCTCTTGACTGGTGAGTTTAATCCATTAAAATTCAGTGTTATTACTCGCAATGAATTTCTTATCTCAGCCATATTTTCATTGGGTTAATATATGTCATGTGTTGTTTTTATTTCTCTTTTTATCTTTTTAGTTGTTCTTACACTCTCCTCCAACTCTCTCTCCCCTGTTTTTTCCTTTCAAATTGTAGAACTTCCTTTAGTATTTCTTGAAGTGCAGGTTTCTTATTGGCATACTCTCTTAATTTTTATCTGTGAATATTTTGAACTCCCCATCATTTTTGAATGCCAGTTTTGCTGGATAGAGAATTAGTGGCTGGAAGTTTTTTTCTTTTAGTACTTTGACTATGTCATACCACTGTCTTTTTGCCTCCATTGTTTCAGTTGAGAAATCAGCACTTAATCTTATTGTGCTTCCCTTGTATGTGATGGTTCTCTTTTCTCTTGCTGCCTTGAGTATCTTCTCTTTGTCTTGAGCATTGGAAATTTTGACAAGTATATGTCTTGGTGTTGACCTGTTGGAATTTATACTGTTTGGGGTGTGCTGTGCTTCCTGGACATATACATCCATCTCTTTCAATAGGGTTGGGAAGTTTCCAGCCATTATTTCCTTCAACACTCCTTCTGTTCCCTTTCCCTTCTCTTCTCCTTCTAGGATGCCTAAAATGCATATGTTTGTGCATTTTGTGTTGTTGGTTAAATCCCTAAGTCCCTGCTGGATTTTTCTATCTTTTTATCTGTTCTACTATCTGTTTGATTTCAGATGTATTGTCTTCCACATCACTAATTCTTTCTTCTGCTGTTCAAATCTGCTGTTATGTGAATCCAGCATCTTTTTAATTTTTTGGATTGTGCCATTGATCACCATCATATCTGTTATCTTTTTATGTATGTTTATTATTTCTTCAGTATGTTCTCCCAGTGTCTTCTTAATATCCTTAATCTCTTCCTTCACTTCATTAAGTTGGTCCATGATATTTGTTTGGAAACCTTTGATTAGTTGTTTGATGTTCTGCATCTCTTCCTGGTTTTTAGTTTGTTCATTGGACTGGCCCGTGTCTTCCTGTTTCTCAGTGTGGTTTGTAATTTTTTGTTGCCCTCTAGTCATCATTTTATCCTGATGGGTTTATTCAGTTGATTAGCTTCTCTCTCTGCTCTAGAGTTTTATTTAGCTGGTGGTTCTGTGTGTGTGTTAAGTTTTTTCTTTGACACTTTGTTCTTATTTTTTTTCCTTACTTCTTTCTATGTTCCCTTGAAGGAAAAAGATTAGGGCCAGAGGAATCAAAAGATGTGAGAAAGGAAGAAGGATAATAGTAATATTGATAAAAGTTAGAAGAGGGGCCATATAAGACTTAGTAAAATGAATATTTATCTTATGTAGGCAGTGTAAAGTAATAGGGAAAAAAATGAAGTACCTACAATGGACTGGGAAACCAAATAGAGGAAAATATATATATAATGATTTAGAAGGCCAGAATGATGAGGAGTGAGAGAAAGAGTAAAGAAAGGGTTAAAAGGAAAAAGTTAATAATAATAATAAAAAGAAGAAAACAGAATAGATAGAATAGAAATGAATACCCTTGAAGTTGTGGGCTAATGGAAAAAGGTGGTATGTAAGAACTACAACAGAAAGTAGAAGGTAGAAAGATGAAGGAAGGAAAAGAGATAGCATTGGGAGACAAAATCAATATAGACAGCGAATGGGGAATCATGGAATAAAAGCAAGAAAGGAGAGACAAACTAGCAGCACCTAATTTAAAAAAAGAAAAGAAAAGAAAAGTGGGGCCAGGGAGGAAAGAGGAAAGAAAAGCAAGAGACAACAAATAAACAAAGAAAAACCAAACAATCACACAAGCAAGCAGTCAAACAAAGCTAAGGAAGA
>JAKSZT010053784.1:5826998-5959642 GCA_026826555.1 Tolypeutes matacus | reverse complement strand
CTTTTTTTTTTTTTGGAGAAATAAGAGACCCAAAAGAAGGCCTCTTCTAGACCAGCCCCTTCACCGAGGAAACCCTAAATAGTCTCGTGGAAACTAATCAAGCACTTCCCACTTTCTGGCTTCCCGAGGGGAGCTCAAGGTCTGATGCTTGTCAGTACAGAATGATAAAATTGCCTGACTCCACCCCCTCCAGAGTCAAGCCTCAGTATCACTGGGCTGTTAGGTAAATCAGGCTTCCTCAGCAGATTTGCCTCTCCCCTCAGCCTGGTGCTTCTTCAAGCCTGCTTATTTGCTCCCCAAAGCTGTGAGGGGTTCCAGGCAACCAAACCCACAGAAAGGAAACCCCTCTCCACCTTCTGGCAGAACCCTCCCACTCTCAGAGAATGCTCCTTCTCACCAGGTTGCCAGCGGGACTCGGGGCGTATCCCTGGGCAGCTAAGTAAATCAGCCTTCCTCAGCAGATTTGCTAATCCCCTTAGCCTGATGCTGCTTCAAGCCAGCTATTTTGTTCCCCAAAGCTGCAAGGGGTTCCAGGCAGCCAGTTCCATAGAAAGGAAACCCCTCACGACCCTCTGCCAGAACCCTCCCACTCTCGGAGAAATCTCCCTCTCACCGGGTTGCCGGTGGGAGTCGCAGCTCATCCCAGCCTTTTTCGCTGAGGGTGGGACTCAGCCATCTGTGTCAAGTACCACAGCCAGGGGAAAAACTCACCATTCTTTCCTGAGCAATCCCCCTCACCATCCAGCTCCCTCCAGACTGATGTCCCCAAGGTTCTACTCTGTGCGCCCCAGCACAGACAACTCAGGCAGGATCCTGTCCCCAATCAGCTGTCCTCTAAGAGTGAGTTAGTAAGTGCCCTCCTAAACTGATGCCATCTTGTCTTTCCCTCCCTAGACTTGCTTTCTTTAGACTAAAAGTGGTTAAAGATCAGAATAAAAGACAATTGAAGGCAATTGGTTGTGCTTATCTCCAGCAGAATTGCTGAGATGTTTATAAATTCAAGCTCAGAATGTTATGATATGGAATATGTGTAAAACTTCCAGTTTTTATTACCTTTGAATAAACTCTGTCATCTTTTATTAAGTATTTGCCCTATTCAGTCCAAGGAATTAATAAGAATCAATTAGTTTTACTTTAAAAAAATAATAAATTAAAGTAGAAAACCTTAGGAGTTGAATGGGTAAATGACTCAAAGAGAGTTTGACTAAGCCTAATTGATACACAAATATAAGTAATGTTGAGTTTTGCTATGAAGGACATGCAAAATAAAATAAATAAATATAATTTCTAACAATTATAGTTTTTTTTAAAAATTGCTAAAAATGACAATGCTCAATAATGGGGGAAAGGGTGGTAAAGTTAGATATATTTTTATTTTCTAGGTCTCTATACAAACCAGAATTCAAAGAACAGTATAAATGAAACATATCCAAGGAAGAATGTCTAAAAGTATATTACAATGTAGCTGGCATATTGAAGATATCAAGGATAGAATACAGATTATCTATGAGATAATATTTAAAATTCAGGAAAACTGGTAGTTAAGTACTATATGTAATCAATAGGAGAGAGGAATCAAATAAAATAAAGATAAAGAAATGAGAACTGTAAAAAGACACAGAATTAGTCAACTAAGTGGTCATCAGATAATAAACCACGGGAAATCATTCTCCCCAAAATATTTCTTGGACATGTGGTTTTCTACTGCAAACTCAGTTTAACCTGATCTCTGATACTAAAACCTCACCTTTGGCTGGAAAGATTTAAGCACAATAGCTGGGCTAAAATTAAAGTCCCTTTGTTTCCCACTTACACTTATGGGTTCCACATTATATACCAGTTAGAGCACAAAACTTCTCTCAGTTTCCCTGTGCCTGGTGAACTCTCTCCTTATTTGAATTTTTTTCTTAAACTATGAACTCATGCTCTCTTCCTGGATTTATTGCCCCTGAATCCCAATCTGATAAAAATCTGCTCAAATCCCATTGTTACTAGACACCCTGTTTCTTTATTCTAAGAACAGTTTGGAACACTCTGATTTTTCTCAGCTCAGACCACTTACCTCATTCATGCACTTGGGACAAACTAATCCCAAAGATATAATGATCATTTACTTCTGAGTGAAAATATGCAACCACTTGCTGATTTGTTTGCTCTGATGCTTTCTAATATAGCTTTGACGACACGATTCTGTACAAGTATACCATAAATGAGCTTCATTTAACAAAAGTAAAATCCAAGTTCTTTGTCATATACCTTTTATTTTTGCCATTGGAACTAAGACTGTAAACATTCAACATAACTGCTGCTTGTCCATCTTTTAGTATGTAATGTAACTTAAAGAATAGGGTGGGGGATGGATATGATTTATTGGGAATGGCTTCGCCATCTCCTGATAACTCACCGGAGAGACCCTATTTAGAAAATAGACTGACACTATTCCTCATGGTGAGTTCATGATGGGTGCACTTTAATTTCACAATGGTACAAGTTCAAATGATTTGGAGGAAATTTACTTTGCTGAATTATGAATCAGAATCTATAAAATAAAACCACATTGCTAGACAGTACTTTTGAAGTATTATATGCAGTACTTGGTATAGTGTCACACACCCTTTTAACAGAAAACAAAAACATTAAATATTCATGAGGAAATGGGGTGGCAAAATGACTCCGACTATATATTCAGGAGTACAGAAGAAAATATAGCTTTAAAAGTTTTATGTAAACCTGAATTCAAAAATCCCTATCTCCTTGTAAAAAGAAGGTAAGAAGGAAAACAACTAAATGTTAGTATAATTCAGTCAACTCACTCTGAGAATTATCCAAAAATTCCTTAAGAGATATGTTCTGTTCTTTTAAATAAGATGCTTAGTTTCCAAAATCAGCTGCAATCTCTCTCATATCACCTCTAAAATGGCATCTGAATATGTATGAGGTGTGGATGATTGAAACCTTTTGGTGGCGGGAAGAAATGGGCCCTTGAATCCTTAAGGGGCCCTTTCCTGAATACCCTGGCCATTGATTTCTATGGCAATGCCCTGAGAGTTAGCTGAAGTCTTGAAAATCAATCTCTCTTTCTCTTTCTTTCTTCCTTTTTCTCTGTCTTCCCCACCCCTCTCCATCCAAAACTAGCTTTCCAGATTACTGCCTTGGTGTAAAATAATAAGTTTAAAGCACTCTAACTAAAACCTTCTCAGGTTCAATGGAGATTTGCAACTCCTGTCCTTAGATGACTCAAATGTGCATAGGAAACAGAGTTTAGAAGACGGGAGGCTGATGTTTACTATACAGCCTCTTGATGGTACAATTGAATCTCTCTTTTAGAATAGATTCTAGAACAGCTATGGAGATGTGACATGCTATCAGTTCATCAAAACTATTCTCTAAATAAGGATTCAAGCCCAAAAAACATAGCTAAGAGGTGATTTTTAAAACTCTTATCTAAAAACTAATAATCCATATATATTAAAACTGCCCTAGCTTCTCATCAGACAGCCTAGGAAATATCTGGTATTATAAAGCATGGAGATAAATCTGATAATGGAAACACTAGTCTGTTCCATCCAGCTACTTTCACTTCACATGATTCCTCTCCTCTGATATGTAGATGTTTAGGAATTTGAAAAATTGAAGTGTTTTTGTTCTGGTTTCAATTAAAATGTTATATCAAATCTTTAAGCAGAAATTGCACTAAATCCACCTGTGCTGTGCCTGTCTTGAATCAGAATATACAAGGCATGCTTCCAAATGCCAAAGTCACCTTTTTTTATTCCCAAGAAAAAAGAAGAAAATCACTGAGGAACTGATCAATGAATAAAACCTATATATGCTGTACAAAATAAAATGTTCAACGTAATATTCTTTTTGAGTAAATTTCTTCTTAAAGAATCTATTTCTTTCAATTTCCTGTAAGTGAAATTAAGAAATGGTGGTGTAGATCTGACAAAAATTGGCCAAAGGTGCAGTGAAGCATGCCACTGTGAAGCGTGGAAACAAAACCATTCATTATAGACTCTTTGTCTGGGTTAAAAAGAATGAGCGGCCCCAGGGGAGAGGCTCAAAGGCATAGCATCTCCACAGCTCAGTAACAAAATACAATCAGCAAAAGTTTAAAAAAAACTTCTATGAGGGAAATATGTCAAAGTGAAAACTGAATCAATGACTATTGGTGTTAAGCAGTAGGTTAGATTAGAATTAGTAATCTTAACTATTGACTTTTCATCTGAACTTCAGTGGGAAGGGGAAATTTGTTCTCTTTCAAATCATCAGTTTCCAGGGTGCAATTCCACCTATTGTTTATAGACCTCTGGAACATGTGGTCTATGGAAACAGAACACAATTTATACATTGGCACTGGTCTTTATTTACACTGTCAGCTTCTTGCCCCTAGAGTTTGGGATCTCTCTGATACTCCTGGGCTACTCTTTGCCCTTTCTTTCTTTATCTCTCCCCACATCTTAAGTTGCTCACTCTCAATTAATTTTGTAAGGGAGATGGTGCAGACTTTGAAGTCAAATCAACCTTGATTTCAATCCCCTACTATGCCAGTTAACAGCTGAATAACTTTAGGCATATTACTTTACCAATCTTATTTTAAATTTTCTCTTATTTAAAATGGGGAACAAGATTGTTGAAATGATAAGTGAGATGATAATTGTAAAATCCCTGATTTATATCTATTAAGTCCTTAAAGTGTGGTAGTGAGTATAAGTATTTAAGATGTATTATGTCTTCATTTTCCTGAGCTGCTATGATAAATACCACAAATTGGTTTTGGCTTAACAACAGGAATTTATTGGCTCATGATTTAGAGGCTAGAAGGTTTGCTTTCTCCAGGGGTCGGTAGCATTTTGTTTGACTGGAAATCCTTTGATCCCTTGCTTTTTTCATCACAAGATGATGTTCTCTCCTTTCTCTGCTGATTCTCTCTTCTCAGTGGCTTTCTCTCACTCTGCCTTCCAGTTTCTTTCTCTTTATAAAGCCTCTAGTAATCCAGATTAAGACTCAACCTCACAATTTATCTTCAATTAACAACTTCAAGAGATCCTATTTATAATGAGTTCACACCCATAGGAGTATGAATTAATATTAAGAATATGTCTAAATCAGCATACATAATACAATCTACTACATATTGCAATAACTAAGGTATCCCTTAGGTCTTTTCTATAATGACTCATTAAACAGCTGTATGTTGCTGAACCACAGACTGTATTTTTGGGTGAAATAATGAAGTATGGCAAAGTACTTTACTTGAAAAACTATGATTCACATAATCTTGCAATTTTAGAGTGACTTTAATATAATATTTAGTCTGATCCCCAAAACATAAAAGCAATTTATAACTATAAATTATCTGAAATTTTAAATGCATATGTGTTTGATTATAATTTGTTCAACTCTTGCATACTCAGTTAAAATAACAACTTTTAAATAACTAAACTTTATATTAAGGGTTCCAAATCACTTTTTAAATTTTGGTAATAGCTATAATAATAATATGCACAATTTAATGACTTCCTTAAACGCAAAAATAAACTAGAAAGGTAATGAAATAAATTCCCATTCTTAACAGCAACAAAATTTTTAAAAACTAGGAATAAACTTGATAAAGGAATAGTAATTATTTTCCTAAAGTTATCTTATATTCATGCACTTTCTATCAAACTACAAATAGGCTAATTTGTATACTTCAATAAAATGTTAATAAAGTTGATTTGACTAAGTAAACACATAAAAATGCCAATAATATATCTGAAAAGGGAAATTAGTAAATAGGGTATATTCCTACAAGATACTAAACATAGTAAAAATCTCCAGTGGTTACACAATGTGGGATTGATATTGGAATGGACCAGTAGGTCACTGGAAGGAAATAAGGAGCCCAGAAGTATATATGAAAATATGTATGATAAAGAGGAAACTTCAAATTAGTGGAGGGAAGAGTTGTTGGTACAACTGGCAACATATAGTGGGTATATGGGTTAGGCTAGAGCCCTACTTCAGTTTTCATACAAAATAAATTTTGCACATATCTAAAAATTAAAACCATAAAAAGAAGCCACCTAAGTATGAAGAGAATATTCAGATTATTTTCTAAAATAACCTTGTGGGATAACAGATATTTTAAAGTTGATATGAAACTATAATATTCTACAATATAAAAGAATAAAGAGATTGATAATACCTAATATTTGGTGAATATGTGGAGAAACAGAAACCTTCATATACTATTTTTGAGGCAAGTAAATTCATAGAACCTATTTAAAAGTCAATATCAACATGCTTATCACTCAATGACCCAACTTTCAGGAACATGCTCAAATATAAAGACATCTATGTACAAGAATATTGATTGTAGCATTATTTGTAATCACAAAAATCTGAAAACAACATAAATATTCATCAATAAAGGATAAATTAAATAAATGCAATAGCATGCAAAGCATTCAGTAAACAAAAAAAGAGATACATCAGTATACCTTGAGGTACATGAGATACTATGGGAAATTGGTGTGTTGCAGATAAGTGTATCTAGTATGACCCCATTTGTGTAAACAAATGTGTGTGTGTGTGTGTGTATATATGTATATATATATATATATGATATGTTTAGAATACATCTGAAAGAATTACAGCAAACTTTGTGATTATCTCTGGACAAAGAAATGGGTGGTGGTCAGAGGACTGATTTTATTTTTAATTTTTACTCTATACATTAATTTTTAATGAACAAATATTACCTATGCAACAAAATAATGTAAAAAGGATTATATCTCTAAAACATAGGACATGAAAAATTGGAGTATTCTATTGTGAGAAGAGTTGTTTTCTTTGACTAACTGTTGGAAAGAGGCCAACTATGTTAATTTTAAATAAAATTGTACAGGTTTTCAGTATCATTTCATTTGAAAATATCTCTATATCTGCTAAAAGGTTCAGAAGAAACATGGTGAATATTATGTCACCATATAAGCTAAATTATTGTTTTGATCAGAAAGCTGGAAGAGCCTTAATGACTACTGTCAATCTATAGATAATGTTGGTTTTTATCAATTTATTTGTTCTTCAGTCACACCAGAGTTATAATCATTACCAACATGTCATCCTCTTGCTAGGCAGGTTATGACATCCACACCTCATCTTTTTCTTACCAACAAATAATTCAGGGCTGTCAGTTGTCCCTGTTATTATTTTTTTAAGGTAGGTTTTTTCAAGGATTCAGGTTTTTATGTATTTTACTGCCTTTACCCATTGCCACTAAAGCAGCAAATGGCATGAAATTCTCACAGCTCATTTCATTTTTACCCCTAGGAATTTCGTTTTGCAGAATGGATTCTAATTTTTCTCTTCCATGCGTCATGTCAAAAGATCTGATTAAGATCCTGTTGAGTTAATAGCTGGTTGAGTTCCTACAGGAAGTCCTAGGGAACAAGGAAAAGGCTCATGAGGGTTCATATCCAGCTACAGAAGTAAGCCATATTTAACTACCTAAATATCTAAAGCAATGGGCTAAGAGTTTGTAAAATATCTCAAATATTTTATTAAAAATATAGATTTCCATTGAAAATGGCAAATTGAGAATATACGTTTACATTCTCTACTTCTCAAAGTTACATTTTGTAAAGAACATACAATTTATGTCTCGTTACAGCCAAGGTTTCAATTAAACGACACTAACATGTATGGAAATAAATAACTTATGATCACAGAAAAACAGTAGGGAAATTCAATAGGCTAGAATTTACATATTTCTCTGTAAGATGCAAATCTGATTTGAGGATATTACAGGTGAAGTAAAGTGAAAAAAAAAAACAAGATTCATAATATCTGCAGAACAACGCAGTGGGATTAGCAGCTTATCTGTCTTACAGACATCTATAGACACTTTGGATTCAGATACGGAAAAGAGCAGGAGAGAAAGTAGAGCAAAGAAAATAAGGGATGTACAAGAAGGTCTGTCTTTTATTGGCTTGCTAGGTTCCTAATGAGAGGAATATTAGAGAAATGAACTAAGTGAAAAACAGCAAAAGATGCCAATAACACATAATTACAAATGGGTCTTCCAACAATGCAAGGCTGACTCCAAATTGACCACATTAACCGTATTAAGAAAAAAAAAAACATGATTATATCAATTAATGCAAAACAAATTTAACAAAATTCAACATCCATTCATGATAAAAAAAATTTCTCAAAATACCAGGAATAGAAATCTTTTTCAACCTACTAAAGAGTATCGACTCAAAATATACAGCTAATATCATACTTAAAGCTAAAAGACTGCACACTTTCCTCCTGGAATTAGTAACTAAGCAAGGGTGTTCAATCTCGCCACTTCTATTCGGTATTTTACTGAAAGTCCTAATAAATACAATACAGGTAGTAAAATAATTAAGTAGTATTTAGGTTTTTAAAGGAACAAATTAAACTACCAGTATTTGTAGATAATATGCCTCATGGAAAATCCTATGGAATCTACAAAAAGTTCACAAAACAACAAATGAGTTTAGCAAGGTTTCAAGATACAAGAACATTGTAAAAAAAATCCATTGAATTTATGTACACTTGCAATGAATAAAGGAAAAATTAAAATTTAAAAACACAATACCATTTACAATATAAAAATGCAATATTTAGGTAAATATCTAGCAAAACATGTGTAGGATCTGTGTGTTGAAACTGCAAAATACTAATAAAAAATTAAATAAGGCCTAACAAAATGGAGCAGCATCTGTGTTCATATTTTGGAAGTCTCAATATAGTTAAGATGTTAATTCTCCTCAAACTGGTTTTTAGGTTTATTACAATCTCACTCAACATTCCAGTAGGATCCTTTGTATATATACACAGGTATTTTAAAGGAACTAAGTAGCTTGATTTACTTGTGCTTATTTATTTTGATTAAGAACAATGTTAAAGGTTCACTCTGTCTTACTATAAAGCTTGAAATATAGTTACAGAAGTAAAGACAGTTTGGTATTGATGAAAGGATAGACATATAGACAAGTGGCATAGAATACAAAACCAAGAAATAAATCTACACAAATATTAAGTGATATTTTACAAAGGTGCAATAGAAATTCAATGGAAAATTGTTTCAACAAATGGTACATCTACACCTGGACATCCAATGGCTAAATAAACAGATAAAATTAAACTCTAACTACATCATATACAAAAATTACAACAAAAAGAAAGGATCACAGACCTAAATGTGTAATGTAAAACAATGAAATTCCTAGTAGAAAAAATAGGAGAAAACCTTTCTGACCTTTACTTAGGCAAAGAGTTCTCAGATACAACAAACATATGCTTCATAAAAGAAAATATTGATAAGTTGGACTTCATTAAAAATAAGAATGTTTGCTCTATGAAGGATACTGTTAAAAAATAACTAGAAAAAACAAGGCTCAAATTAGAGAAATATTTGAAAACCACATTTTTGATAAAGATACTGTATCTACACAGAATATGTAAAGAATTATTAAAGCTCAACAATAAGAAAAAAAAAGCAGTAAAACAAATTGGCAAATCTAAACAATTTACCAACGAAGATATACATTTGGAAAATAAACACATAAAATGATGTTCAACAACCTTAGTCACTAGGAGAAATCAAATGAAAACCACACTGAAATATCATGGCACGCATATTAGAATGACCAAAATCAAAACTAAAAATACCAAGTGCTCAAAAGGTTGCTGGGCAACAGGAACTCCCGTACATTGCTCTTGGGATTGAAAAACGATACAACCACTCTGGAAAAGAGTTTGGCAGTTTCTTATACAGTTAAAATATGCTTAGCATAGACCCAGCAATTCCATTTCTAGATATGAAGCCTAAAAGAAAACTTAGAGGAATGAAAATTTGTTCACAAAAAAGCTTGTAACATGAATGTTCATAGCCACTTTAGCCACAATCACCAAGGACTAGGAACAACCTAAATGTCCTTCAGTGGGTGAATGTATAAACAAACTGATACATCTCCACATTGCTGTACTCAGAAATAAAAAGGAGCACATTATTGATGCACACAACATGAATAAATCTCAAATTCATTATGCTAATGATAGAAACGGTCTCAAAAGGTTGTGTATAGTATAATTCCACTGTTCAGCCATTCTGCAAAAGGCAAAAAGGTGAATACAGAGAACAAATATTGGTTGCTAAGAGTTAGAGGTGGAGGAAGTGTCTGAAAGCAAAAGGGCATCAAGAGTTCACTATTTGGAGCTTTGGAATTATTCTGCATCCAGTCTGCAGGCACAAGAATATGTGCATGCGTGAAAACTCACAGAGCTGTACACCAACAAAAGTGAATTTTATTGCACACAAACTTTAAAATTTAAATGAAAAATCAAGAATATCGATGTAAGTATATTGTTTGGAAATAAGGAGGCACATTCTAGAAGAAATAGTTCAAAGAGTTTAAAGAGATTACCTCTGGGAAACCGACATAGGGATAGAAAAGTGGGAGGCCAGGGTACTGATGTGGGAGAACTATTTAACTCTTTAATAGATGCCTATGTGTTATTCTCATACAGAAAAAAAGAAAATGAAATGGGGAGAAAATAAATCCACAGTAACTTGTTCTTGATTTGTGTAAACTATTTCTTTCCTAATCCCCTTAAAGATATTAAAATTTAATATAAAATGTTTTTGGAAATTATGCTAAGCGAAAGAAGCCATTCAAAAAAATATCACATATTGTGTGATTCCATTTATATGAAATGTCCAGAATATGCAGTTCTATAGAGACAGAACTTTTGCCTAGGGTTCGGGACTTTTAAGGGGCAACAGAATGACTGGTAATGGGTATGAAGTTTTTTTCTTGGGTTATGAAAATGTCCTAACATTGATTGTGGTGATGGTTGTACAACTCTGTGCATATACTAAAAATATTGAATTGTATACTTTTCAAAATGGATGAGTTATTTGATACATATGAATTATATCTCAAACTATTTTTAAAAATGCTTTTGAGATATTTCTGTTATTTTCATTCTCCTGGAAGTTAACTCTTGTTTGTTGAGATTGCTATCTGTCCACATTGACATGGGTTCTTCTCAGATGAATTGGAAATTTAGTTTGCAAGTTCATCTTGAGTTGTAATTTGTTTTTTTGTGCGTGTGTGTGTTGTGTCTTATCTTCTAGCTTCATGCTTTTCCATGTCTGGAGGTTTTACTGATGTTTACAACTAATTTCCTGTAGTCCTTAGTTTAGATTCATGAATTAATTGGACAAATTGGATTTCTCATCTCTCCAAAATAGCATAAATTCAATCTTTGACATCAGAGGAATGGGCCTTATTATGCCCTTGTTGTTTAGCTGGGTCTGCTTCCCATTTCAACTGTCAGGTCAATACATCTTGTAGATTTTAGCAGTTGTTAATTTTTTTATTCTCACTTCCAGGGAGGAGAGCACAATCCTTGACTCTGTTTAATGAAGTGAGCCAGGATCAAGTATCACAGCACATGTTTGATACTCTTGCTTACATTATCTCTAAATTGTTGAACACCTGGAATTTGGGTAGACTTTTGGCCCTGTAGCCCATTGATCTCTGACTTTATTCATCCACTTCTCACTCAGAATTTTTCTTGTTTTTGGACAAAGGAGATGTACATCTTGTTTTTAATCATAGCCAATTTCGCATTTTACCTTTCAATATCTGATCCATTTTGAGCCGCATTTTATATAACGTGAGGTTTAGGTAGACGTTCACTTTTTTATAGATTTTCAACTGCTTCAACATCATTGTTGAAAAGGTTATCCTTTCTGCATTGAATTGCTTTCAACCTTTTGTAAAAAGTCAATTGAGCATATTTATGTGGATCTACTTCTGGGTTCTCCATAGTATTCCTCTGGTTTATTTGCCTGTCTTTTTGCCAATACCACATTGTCTTAATTATTTTAACTATATAGCAAGCCTCAATATCAGGCAGAGTAATTCCCCACACTTTATTCTTCTATTTCAAGATTGCTTTAGCTATTCTTGTGCCTGTGTCTTTCCATATAAACTTTAGATTAAGCTTTGTCTATGTCTACAAAAATCCTTGCTTGGATTTTGATAGGAATGGCATTTAACCTATACATCAGATTGGGGAAATTTGACATCTTTACTATCTTGACTCCTCCTGTCTATGAACACAGTATGTCTTTATATTTATGAAAGTGTCCTTTGATTTCATTAATTGGCATTTTATAATTTTTAGCATAAAGTTCCTGCACATGCTTTTATTAAAAGTATACTATTTCATCTATATCATTTTCCTTAGATTATATGGTGTGGTGTTTTTAATTTCAGTTTCTACATATTCGTTGTTAGTGTATATAAATACAATTGATTTTTGCATTTTGATCTTGTTAGTTCTAGGTGATTATTTTTGTAGATTTCTTGAGATTTTTCTATGTACACAATCGTGCCATCTACAAATAGGGGCAGTTTATTTCCTCCTTTCTATCTGTATGACCTTTATTTCTTTTCTTTGCCTTATTCCAGTGGCTAATACTGACTGGAAGTAGTTGAGGAATAGTGATGAGAGTGAACATCATTTCCTTATTCCAAATCTTAGGAGGAAAGGATTCAGTCTTTATGATTAAGTGTGATGGTAGCTGGAGGTTTTCTAGAAATGCCTTCTATCAAGTCAACTCCAATCTAGTCCTAACTTGCTGAGAGATATTTATTATTTATTATGGCATCTGATTTTGGATATTGGATTTTGACAAATGCTTTTTTGTCATCAATTGATATGATTTTTCTGTTTTGCTTGTTCATATGGTGAATTATATCGTTTACTTTCTGAATGTTTACCATCCTTGCATAACTAGCACAATCTCCACTTGGTCATGGCGTGCAATTCCTTTTATACATTGTTGGATTTGGTTTGCTAATATTTTGTTGAAGATTTTGTATCTATGTTACATGAATAAACTTCTAGATTATGGTATCCAGTTGTTAGGTCAAGCAAGCCCTGGCCTGATTGTTATTATAAGGTTATTTTTTGGATAATCAGTTGATTGCATCTATAGTTGATGCATCTATACTCAACAAAAGATATTGCCCTCAGCAATGAGGGGAACCTCCTCATCCAATCAATTAAAGCCGGAAGTGAAGATTTCAGAAGCCAGAAAGAAGAATTTCCACCTTTACTTCAGCCAGTCAGCTTCTCCTGTGGAATTAAACTTCACCTTTATTGGAGTTTCCAGCTTGTAGCCTTCCCCACAGAATTTGCGCATGCCAGCCCCTACAGTCGAGTGAGCCAATTCCTATAATAAATCCATATATAGAGATGGAAATAGAGAGAAATAGAAATAGAGGTAGTGATAGAGATAAACAGATTCTGTTGGTTCTGTTTTTCTAGAGAAACTTGACTAATATATATGTTCATAAGTGATATTGGTCTCTAGTTCCTTTTTTGTACTGTTTTCTGTTAATAGTATCAGGATAAATCTGGCTTTATAAAATGAGTTAGGAAGTATTCCCTCCCCTTTATTTTCTGGGAGAGACCGTTTAAAATTGGCATTAATTCTTCTTTAAATCTTCAGTGGTATTCTCTAAAGATGTCATTCGGTCTTGGAGATTTCTTTTGTGGGAGCTTTTAATTACAAGCTCAATTTATAAAAATGCTTATAGGGCTATTGAGATTATCAATTTCATCTTGGTTAAGTTTTGTTAGTTTTAGTTTTAGAGGAATTGGTCTGAATTGCCAAATTCATGAGTGTAAAGCTGTTCATGGTATTTCTTTTCTTCTCTACCCCCACCCCATACCCTGGTAACATATATTCTAGATTATTTATTATCTTTTTAAGGGCTGCAGGATCTCTGGTAATATCTCTTAATTCATTCCTGACATTGGTGATTGTGCCCTCTTTATTTATGCCAGTCTTTCTAGAAGTTTATCAATTTTATTATTTTCTCTGAATAGCTTTTTGTTTCACTGTTTTACTCTACTGTTTTGCTATTTTCAGTTTCATGGATTTCAGTACTTTATTTCTTTCCTTCAGCTTGCTTTGAGTTTATTTTGCTCTTCTTTTTCTAGTTTCTTTAGATAGGGGCTGTGGCAGTTTGAGATTATTTATGAATCCCAAAAAGAGAAAGATTATGTTTGTAAACTAATCTATTCCTCTGGGTATGACATCCTTTGATTTTATTAAATTCAGTTGCTGGGCCTTTGATTAAGATTACTTGATAAGATCAATTTAGGGCTTTTGGTTGGGCTACCTCAGTAAGGTGTAACTTAGGTTGTGTCTCCACCCCCTTGCTGACTGATATAAATAGAAACACAGAGAAACACTGACTGAGATAGACATATGGGAGGAGAGAGCTCTGTCATTTTTGACCCAGCCATGTGCCATAAAGAAGGCCCAAACAGCTGAAGCCCCAGGGAGAGATGAGACATTTTGCCTGATGGCTTACAGCCGAGATCCGGAAGAACAGCTGAGACTGATACAGTAGGCCAGGAAAGAAACAAGCCTTATGCCAGGAGAGTGAGGGACCCAGAGAAAGCCAGGAGGGGAGGGAGTTACCTTGCAGAGATTAGCGGCCATCTTGCTTCAACACATGGCAACTGATTTTGGTGAAAAAGCAAAAAAACGTGAGTTGGACTTTTTACAAACTTCTAACTGTAAGCTTTTACCCCAAATAACTACCCTTTATAAAAGTCAACAGATTTCTGGTACTTTGCATTGGCAGCCCTTTGGAAGAATAATACAGGGACTTAGATTATGAATTTGAGAAGTTTCCTCATTTCTAATGTAAGCATTTAGTGCTCTAAATTTCCCTGCTTTAGATTCATCCCACATATTTTGATATGTTGTGTTTTAATTTTTATTTGGCTCTATGTTTTCTTTAAATTTCATTTGAGACCTCCTGCTTGATCTAAAGCTTATTTACAAGGGTGTAGTTTAATTTTCATGTGATTAGAGGTTTCTTGTTATCTTTCTGTAATTCATTTATAGTTTGATCCTATTAAGGTCAGAGAACACACAATTTATGATTTTAATTATTTTTAATTTGTTGAGGTTTGTTTTATAGCCCAGGATGTGACTAATCTTGGTGAATGTTTCCTTTGCACTTGAAAACTATGTGTACTATTCTGTTGTTGCGTGGAATATTTTATATATAAATAATATGTCTATTAGATCCTCTTGGTTGATTGTGTTGTTCAGATCTGTATGTTTGCAGATTTTCTTCTAGTAATCTATAAGTTTCTGGGAGAAGGATGTGGAAATCCCCAACTATAATTGTGGATTTGTCTATTTCTCCTTTTAGCTCCTTAAGTTTTTGCTTCATGTATTTGGAGGCTCTGTTGTTTGGTGTATATATTTAGGATCACATGTCTTCCTGGTGGATTAACCTTTTTATCATTATGTAATGTATCTCTTTGAATCTAGTGATTTTTTTTTTTTACTCTAAAGTATTCTTTATTGGGTATTAATATAACCAGTTTGGCTTTTCTGCTTTTTAAAAAATTAATGTTGGGGGGCGCATGTGGCTCACATGGTCGGGCGTCCGTCTGCCGTGTGGGGGGACCTGGGTTCGATCCCTGGACCTCCCAGTAAAATATATATATATAGAGAGAGAGAGAGGGCGCTTGGGCTGCCAGGCTCTGTGTGCCAGTGAGCCGCCAGGTCCCGGGAGCCATGCAGCAGGATGGTGACGTGGCGGGGGAGGGGCACAGGGGAGGGACAGGACGAGATGCTCCAAAAGCTCCGAAAACCAGGAGCCGAGGTGGCGCAGGTGGCGGGGCGCCTCTCTCCTACATCAGAGGTCTCCAGGATTGAATCCTGGTGGGGACTGGAGGAGGAGGATGGGAGGAGACGGCAGGAAACGGACACCGAGAATTGCCCAGCGAATGGACACAAAACAGCAAATGGGGAAGGGGGCCGTTTAGGATGGATGAAGTAAATGAATAAATCTTAAAAATAAATAAATAAATAAAATAAAAATAAAAATAAAAAATAAAAAATTAATGTTTGCATGGTTTCTATATCATTGAATTGGTAGCGAGTTTCTTGTAAGCAACATTTAGCTAGGTTATTATTTTTTAATCCATTTTGGTATTCTCTGTATTTTGATTGTTGTACTTATATCTTTTAGAGTAAAAGTAATTATTGAAGCTAGTGCTTAAGTCTGCCAAATTTATTATTTGTCAGATATTTTAAATAATTTAAAGCATATGTTATCTATCAATACTTTGTATTTGTAGATGGAGGTAAATGAGTGGGTAATAGGTTTTCAATATAAACTCAGCATCATGTTGCCAGAAGTCCAAGTAAAAAGTGCTTCAATGAAATAGTTTAATAGTTTCCTGTAGAAGATGAAATAATGATTCTTCAGATAGAAATGGGATTTAGTAAGTTGCAAATGGCATGTCTGGAAAAAAAAACAAACCTAATCCTAATGCATTGTTTCATTATATTTTATTACCCAATAGTTAAGAGAAGATCCTAAAAATGTCCTGAAAACAAAACAGAACAATAAAAAGGAATGAGAATTAGACAACCATTAGCAACAAAACTAGATGTTAGAAGACAACTGAATACACCTTCATATTTCTGAGAGACTTTTTAGTCCAGAATTTTATGCCAAGCAAAAACTATTTTTCTAATATAAGGGAAAAATATATTTTAGACATACAAAGACTCAGAAAGTTTACCTCTCACTAAATGTTTCCAAGCAAGTTTCTGGAGAAGGAACATAAGTAAAATGAAGGAGAAAACAAAAGACAGAAGGGAATTTGAATTATAGCCTCAAAATGATCAAGCCTTGAAGCAAACTCTAAGTAAACTAGGGAAATAAAAATCACCATTAGTATAAACAAGAAAGGCCGTTGAGAAAGGGGTACCAAATTTTCACTAGTTACTCTGAGTAGGTAATGTCAAGAGCCTAAGTTAATTCTTATCATAAATATGAGCACCATTTCATCTAAAATAGTACATATGCCTGCCTTCAGCTGGAAAACACTCTCCCTTCTGGAATTCCTCCTATGACTTCCCAGGGGTTGGACTTTCCTGATTGATTCTAGGAAAAGCTGCCCCATCTTCCAGTCAATGGAAGCACACTGTCATGCTATGTTGCGAGAATGACCTTTTCATCTCTTTTTCATCTCTTCTTTTTTCAGAGTGAGAGCCTAATGTAATGCTCTCTTTAGATAATTTAACATATCAGCAAGGAAAATCCTCTGCAAACTCAACAGATGTCTGAAAATAGATAGTCCCCACAAATTGGAGAGGTTGTACTTGGCCGTTTCTGTTTGTTATGCCAGGAAACATAATTGTTCTCACTGAAAATAAAGACAAGTTCTTCAGAATTTTTCTCCCACAAGATGAGGGTTTCTATTTTCTCAGCAAACATCATTCCACCTGATAGAGTTCTTTGAACTCTAAACCTTGGCTCTCCTTTGTCTTCTAAGGCAGCCCAAACATCCCTTATCCTACCATATAAAACTTTTGATTTTAGACATACTACTTTTTTCCAACACTCAATCTAACATAACTTAAATGAGGGCATAGAGGTTGTTTGCTGTTCCTTTTTTTAAACTTCCTTTTGAAGGGTTAAGAAAGCTCTATCTGGTTCAATTCTTTAAACATTTAGAATTCTCCAGAAACACCAAACCTTGAGATTTCTGGAAAGGCTACCCACTGTTAGCTATTGTATAATTTGTGGAAAATCTAATCTCTTAGTGGTTTAGCCATTTCCAAAAATAGAGTCTCAAGTCAGTGCTGCAAGCAAAGACCTAGCTGTGCTGTACTCGTTAATGCTAATGTAGGTAGCACAGTTAAATCACATTGTGCTGAAAATAATCACAGGCTCTTAAGGAGCCTTAAGTTTGTGAATTGGGCAAAAGGAATGATATAGTGATATTGGGACTTGTATGTGTTTCTATGTTAGTCACATTTGATGGAGAGTGGATATTCAGCTTAAGCGTAACGTATATGAACAACCTTCCTTGTGGAATTCACAAAAGAAACATACGAAAATGAGAACTTGCAAGGGAAAGCCAGGTGTGTTTATGCCTTTTTCTTTTCACATGTAAATATTTTGATACTGTACTTTTTGTTTCTTTTTCCGTTTTGTTTTCCAAAGAGAGAAAGATATTGGTAGGTGACAATTCTGTCTAAATTGAAGACATTGAAAGATTTATATTTGGTCTCCAAAAATTCATTTTACTCTAGATGTGTTAGTTTCATTTGTGAATCTAGAATGTCAATAATTTCCAAGCAATAAAAATGAGAAGCATGATTTAGTATTTAATATTTAGCATAATTTAGTCACAACACTTTTCAGGATGGCTTATATGTCAAATTGGACTCCCATTTGTTACATGAAACAAATGAGGTCTGTGGGCACTTAAAATTATTGATACTTATTTCAATAAAACCTATCCATGGAACATTACTAAAACTGGCATTTTTCAGTTGACACAGTCAGGGACTTGTCCAGATTTCTTTGCATCTCTTTTATCATTTCTGGGCATGCCTTCCCCAACTTAGATGTGATTTCATCTCTGATGGCATGCATCTACCTTCTTCAGAGGATTTCCCTCAATTAGCAAATGATTAATGGGTGAGGATTCTGAAAATGCACCATGCTTGCCTCAGGTTGGGAAGATTTCTGAGGCATTATTTACTCACCATAGTTGCCCTATTTTTGCTTTTGCTTTTGCTTCTCCTCCTCCTCCTCTACAAATCTCCACATTATAAATCTGTGATAAACATTGCTCTAATTAGTTACTCAGCCCATCTCCTCTATCTCAGGGTCTAGCATCACCATCTACTCAGTAGCCCAAACTGGAATTATGCTCATGATGTTTGACTATCACCCTCCCTCATCAACATCTACCCCCCATATCTAATCAATAATAAGAAGTATTGATTCCTTTTTCTAAATATATTTCAAATCTGTTCACTTATCTCTGTCTCTTGCTATTATTTTATATCAGGTAACTATTATCTCTTCCCTAATTGCCTATTTAGGGTTAGGATTCCTCCTTCACCAATTGGATGAATAGGAGGGGGTCAGAACAGAACCAATGATGTTTTTAAAATGTATAAGCAAATGAAACTGTTGCAAGCTTCATCAGTGCCTATCATGGATAAAACTCTTCATTGACTTCCCACTGCTCTCAGGACTCAAGTCCCTTCAAGGTCTGGAAATCTCTTATGCTATACTTCCTTGCAAAATCCACGAGAAAATACCATGCCAACCTCTTTATCTGCTTTTCCTTCTCATTTACCAAACCTTTGCCTGGCTAAATCGAGACCAGTAGAAACTGTTTCAATAAATATGTATTGACAATTTAAGGATTACAAGTATTATACTATAGGGGCATAGGAATCTTCAGCTAACAAGATTAAAGTCTTTATTTTCGATAGGTGTGATGTTTAGGCTAATGTGTTAACTCGGCCAGGTAATTGTGCCCAGTTGTTTGGTCAAGCAAGCAATGGAATAATTGTAATACAGGGACATTTATGGACTTGAGTTACCAGTGAGTTTACTGCATAGATAGCTGATTACATCTATATCAGCCAGGAAGTTTTCCATCAGGAATGAGTGACACTTTATCCAATCAGTTAAATACCTTAAAAGAAGTGATTTCAGCATTCAGAGAGAATTTCCCAGCTTGTCTTTGGACAGCCAGCATCTCCTGGAAACTCATGAAGGACCTTCACTGGACTTTCATCAGAGCCCCTGGTCTGCAGCCTGCCTGTGGAACCTGGACTTGTGCATCCCCATGGTCATGTGAGAGACTCTTATTAAATCTCATACTATTTACAGATATCTCCTGTTGATTCTGTTTCCCTAGAGAACCCTGACTAATATAATAAGCTTGCAATTTAATGAACTCTTTGTGTTTAATTTTTCTAGGAATTTGAGTTGAGCAGATCATATTCTTGACATTATACAGTAAATGGTTTGTCAAAAGATAATTTCTCCGAGGAAAACATATTTCTCCAATTTATAACAGCTTTGTTCCTATAACTGAAGGGGAGCCCCTTGTAATTTTCCTGTTAGAAAATAAGACATATTTGTCATGAAGCATAATTCCTGAAAATAAAAATTGCTATATTGGGGAAACTGCTGAGCATTCAGCTAACAAATTTCATTGGCCTTACTTTTGGTTAAAGATTTATGTAATAGGACTTGATCACTTGTATGTGAAACAGTTTCCACCAACACAAAAGTAGTAGTTTCCAGCACTTTTCCCCTCTACACTGGATTTTTCAATCACTTTTAACCTGAGGCCTTGAAAAATAGCTTTTCTTGTAAGAACAAAATGCTTTGTGCTTTTCCCATAATTTGTGAGTGCTCTAAAAAGGAAATGGTTGTTAAAAGCAAAGTTTAACTCTACTTTATTATTCTATTTACTTATTTACTTCATTTGTTTGCCAAGTAATCTAGTACCAAGGCTGGCCGTTTGGCAAAATTGTTCAAGAGATATGAGCTTTTGCCAGACCCCATTTCACTGCCTTCCTTTATACAGAGGAGGCCAGGTTCCCATGTTATATTAGGTTCTCCCTGATCTACAATTGACCTGAGTGACTTACCATTCACCAGTCATTTACTCTTTCTTCCTTTCATTAAAATGTAACCTTAACAGGTCATAATGGGTGATAATATTTTAGATGCACAGATCATTGATATATTGACCACCTCATGATTTATTTTTCCTTGGTAACAAAATATCTTAATTCAATTAAAATAATCTGTCACCTTAAGGAACAATTCTCAGAATTTTAAATAGTTTAGCAGACAAATAGGGCAGTATTTTTGTGGCAAACTGTACTTTTTTTTAACACCACAATAAAATGTACCCATCCTGTCTGCACGTAGTGATGTAAAAAGTCATGTGGTTTGAGCTTATGGGAAAAGCAGAGACTTGATTATAGAAAACTTAAAATTCTACTTTCAGTTAAAGGCATTTACCAAAAAGAAAATTAGTCTTCTAATTGAATTTTAAATAAGGAATATTTGGGAAGTACTCACAGATTGTATTGTTGATCACAAGCGATGAAGTTGCTATAATTAGTACCAACCAGGATTAATATGTTGGATATGGACAATATAAGTCATAACTGAAATAATATATCAAAATAAAAGCAACTGTGGGGCTCTCTGTATGGGTTTGTATTATTTTGCAGCTGTTCTGTAAGTTTGAAATTATTTCAAAATAAAAAGCTTAACATTTTAAAAATTACATAAATAAAGGTGATAATAGGGGAAATTTTAGGTTGTATGTATACAATGAATTAAATTTAAGAAAACATAGCACTGCACAACACAAACAATATACCCTAATGTAAACTATGGACTATAGTTAATAGTACAGTTATAATATTCTTTCATCAATTGTAACAAAGGTATCAAACTAATGCAAAATGTTAATAACAGATAGGGGGTACATTAGAACTCTATTTTCTGCATGAATTTTGTGTAAACCTACAACTTTGCTAATAAAAAAAGGGGACTGGGTCTTTGAAAATTTGTAGCCTGATATTAAATCACAGGTGTTTTTCCCAGGGTTCTGTGCACTGACCTTTGGCTGAAGCAGGAGAGTCTTTTTTTCTTCTCGTCTTTCATACCTGATTGGTGCCTGATATATCTAATTTAGTTTCAGGTTAGGTAATCTTAGCTTGGACTCCCCCAGAAGCAGATGCTGAGACAAGAAATCAAGTACAATTAGTTAATTTAGGCGGTGCAGGGAAAGGAGACAACCTCTAAAATGTCAGTTATTAAGCTAGCTACTGTAGTAGGCATTCTGGAAACTGTGTATGTAAAACCCTTGCCTCAGAATTTTCCCGCCCAAATGACCATAGAACTGCTTTATTTATACACCATTTTTGGAGTCGGTTAGAGGCTACTCTTAGGAGATGTTAGTTCCTTGGCACATCCCACCTGCTCTTAGATTGGAAATAAATCCTTCTGAAATTCCAGGAAAAGCCCTCAAGCACAGAGATATGAATACTGGAAGTGGGAGGTTAGCCAGAACACACTGGAATAGTAAAGTCTGAGGGAAATGGGTGGTGCACTCACAGAATCTGCTCCATTTGGGAAATTCAGACTTCCTTTACTTTTTATCTGTCACCATGAGGCAGACAGTGCGTAATTCAATTTTATCAATTAGAATTTTTTTTTTTTTGCATGTAATAGGAAACTTAACAACTGCCATATCTAGTAGGCAGTCCAGAGCTTCTTCAGCAGCTCAGTATGTCATCAAGTATCTAGGATTTTTCTATCCTTCTGCTCAACCCTTCCTAACATATTGGCTCTTGCTCCTCATACATAGTGCCATCTCCTGATTGCAAGATACCTACTCTTACTATAAAACTAAACCTCATTACAAAAAATGTGAGGAAGTAGGGATGGATGGGGAGGAGCAGAGGAGTCAAAAAAAAAAAAAAAAAAAATCCCCCCCCCCCCCCCCCTTTTCTTTGATCAGAATGCAAGGTTTTCCAGAAGACAGCCAGCAGACTTCCAATAAACTATGTCACATGGCCAACCCTAGCTACAAAAACAAGTGTCTGGCTATATCCATCAAGGTCAGTGTAGGAAAAAAAAAAAAGCCATTCTAGGTATTTTTAAGCAGATTTAATACCTGGATTAGATGCTTAAAAATTGCTGGACAGGTGTAGGAATGAATTCTAATCTTGACTTCCAAAAATGATTCCTATAGCTACTTAGCAGAATTTACCCACCAGGGTTATGATATGGACACAGTCAGGAAACTGAAAATATATAAGAATACTATGGTAACTTATGAGTTTAGGAAGACATGCCCAAAGTATAATCCAGTGATTAGGAAGTCAGGATCAGTTGAAGCAACACTGTGGAGACCACTGCAAGTATATCTCAATAAATGCTGGAGTACTGCTGTGAACAAAACAAAAGACCATGTATCCATGTGAGTAATTACAAACACTGGCTGCAAAGGAAACTGGGGAATACAGAAATTGGAATGTGATTAACTTGACCTGAAGAGATCAAATCATGGTTCTTCCTCTAGGATTAAACATTTTACATTTCCCTGAAAAATCAAGATTCTATTAGCAAGAAAAAGTTAGGGATATTAAAAGGCCAATTAATAGTGCTGATGTCAGCCCTCCTTCCAAGAATCCCATGGGAGGTTCAGTTTTCACTTAACCTGGTCAGGATATTACTACAAAGTCCTCAATTTCTTCTACATCAAAGTCTTTCTCCTATAAGAGTTTAAACCTCTAAGCTTTGATAATGAATGTAGACAAGGGTGGCAAAAAGAGAAGGCTATAATAGAATAGGAGGTACCCCAATGAAGATTATACATTTTGACTGGATATAAAAATCAATTACATTTTTCCCTCAGAATTGGGAGTTTTCAAATATAAAATAAGTCATAGCACCAATTACAATTTTTGTTCTTATTCAATACAGCTCAGTTGCATTGAAGCTAATTTTACCCTGGAAACCCACAGTTATTTTAATTAAATTTGTGCAACATGAAAAATAATATATGAAATACATTACAAATATATGATACCAAAGCATTCATGGAAACATTAGATGATTAATCTTAATCTTTGTGATATATTTTAGACAAATAATAGCAGATGCTGAAATGTAACTGTTTATTATAGAGGAAAAGGGGCAAGCAAATCTCATGCTATTCCTGTTGTAATTTCCAGTCAGGCAGTTCAATTTAACTACAGCTTATTATAAGGCACTGAAATATTATGGAGAGACTCAGTGAAAGTGAGATCGTTTTGAAGGTAAACAACACTGACATGTTATGAAAACCCCACTAGCATTCTGGATCTAAGAAAGGTCTGATTGTACACACACAGAAAAGTTTTTACAATATACATTTCTCTCTCTTATCATATTCAGTGGTTTGTTTCACTTGATAGCCAGAAGAATGGCAAAGTCCAAATAGTATGCAAAATGCAATAAAAAATAAATATATATATATATTTAGCATAAATGATATATTATATGAGAAAGAATTATTATACATTCCAGAAGTTTGCCTTGAGCTACTAGTAAGTTTACTCAGGGATCAACTTTGAATTTTCAGGGATATCAAAAACCTATCACAAAATAATAATTTAGATTTTAAAAGAAAATATCAAATGACGTGTACTAGGGGTTTTCTATAAATGGGATTGTTGATTCACATAATGCCACTAAAACACTGAGAAGAATCCAGAAGCTGAGCTATAAGGTTTTAGTGTGGCAAAGCAACAGCAAGTGGTATATCACAACCACAGATCCTTTCTCTGAATTTCAAAGAATGTCTGCACTCAAAGCTGGAAAAAAATCAGAACGTGTCTGTGCATTTATGTGTGTCTGTTGTAGGGTAGAAGAAGTGATTGAAAAGGATAATACAAAATGATTACTTATTTAGCAATGTCTAAAGTTTATAGCCAGCTTTTCACTAGAGAACGATTCTGGGATTCATAAGTTAATATTACCACACATTGCAACTCTGCAGTTCTATTACAAACTATATATTTCTATTTGTGATAAACAGGGCATCTTAATTTAAAACAATTTGACTTCTCTATTACACATCTCACAGCACACATTACAATCTGTAACTATTTTGTTTATATTTTAATGTGTTTTTATTTCAAAATAAGAGTAGCCATAGCACTTTCACTGGGACTTTGTGGTTAATGTTTAGAATAAAAACACCAGCTATAAAAAGAAAAGAGTAACAGTCAGTACCAAAGAGCTAAGCCAGTGAGTTAACTTCAGTTCTGATTTTGGATAAATTGGTATGCTCAGAGTGCTTGGACTGTGGTCATCCTCACAATACCTCCAGGACCAGAACACTCTCCAAGCCACTTTGTAAGAATGCTGAGAATATATTAGAACAGTACAACCAGGTCATCAGAAAACTGGGAAACTCCACAATGGCAATTTATTTTCAAAGGAAGCATGTCAGGAGCAATGGCAGCATCCCTTCTGCGATGTCCTTACCAGCATTTAACATCCTGTTATAATACTACTAATGATGATAATGTGACAGGAATAAAATTGTTAACATACCACTACATGTTATTACATTAATATATCAACACAGAATTTCTTCTCTCCTTCTAAGGTAGCTTCTTAACTGTTTGCTTGTTTGTCTAAGGCTTCTGTTGAACTGTCTGGAGGTAACAAGTGGAGTACAGACCTAAAAGGAACGGAACGAGGAAGCAGTTCTTGGAAGGGAGAAATACAACAGGAGGACAGGAGCTACCAATAGATGAGGCTTTTGTAGATTGTACTGGGCCAAGGAAAGAGAGAGAATTTTGAGACATCCTGTGGTCTTTGGCATGATAGATGGCTAAAGAGATATTGGCAAGCATTTCTGTGGGCATTGCAACTACAATTTCTCCTTCAGTAACATTTTCGGGAGACTTTCATTTAGACGCCAAGTCTTTTGAAGTGGATGCTTTAAAATGAGAATTCTTAATGAGGCCAGTAGGCGGCCATGTTTCATTCATGTTATAGTAAAACAATAGCCATTATAATATCATTAATATCTTAACATATCACATCATATATAAGAAATTTTCATGTAATATTAATGCCAGGCAAAGCACAATGATGTCTGGGTATTTGGGGTATGCCATATTGAAAAGCATGTTCATGCTCATTGACTAAAAATATGTCTTTTTATACTCTATCACCTCACTACAATTTTTCAATTAGGCACTATTTTAGAATCACTTAAAAAGCCAAGAATTTGAAATATTGAGACATCAATTAACTTGGCTAAGTTCACATATCTAGTATGTATTAGGAAGTGTGAATTCAACTCCAGATGTCAGACTCCAGAGCCCGGTTGGCCAGCCACCTGACTGTATCCCATGTGCACAAACGTGCATTCTAAATGCTCAGAGGCACGTGCAGAGATGAAGCCAATCAGTGACTTCGATGTATTGCTATCATGACAATAACATGAAAGATGAATTTTAATTGTGTTTCAGTTATGTCTGGATATGACAGTTTTTCAAATAAAAACTGCAGAGATTAATAGTATATAGCACTATTAACAGTACTATAAATAGTATATTGATAAGGGTCAGAGGCAGCGGATCATTTGTGTTAACACTCTCGTGGTTCACCCATATAAATTTAATTCTAAGAACTCTGCTGGTTTATTACATTTAGAAAATAATGGCCTGATTTCATATGTTCTTTAGAGCAAACTCCTGACATTATGCTAATTCTACACTCAGAAACATTTTATAGGACTGCTGCCAATTGTTCAGCAAAGAAAAAAAATCACTGAAGTAATTTGTCCCAGAAATCAGACTTTTAAAATTCCCTAAAAATTCATTTCTTTTTATTATGGAATCATATATCCCCATTCTATAGGACAATAAAGAACAAGTTCATGTTGACTATTGCTGAAAAAATGTTTTAGAGAAAAGAACTGAACTCTCTACTCATGTTCTAATTCTTGCATTGTGCCAGTCTAGGCTGTTAGATATCTTTTTCAGAATCAAATTATAATGTAGATAGGATACAACTGGTTTGTGGGAACATGTACTACATTCTGTTTGGCATGACCAGAAATAACAGGGAGGCAAATTAATGGATCTATTCTCTTGCACTCAAGCTGGTAGAGGTTCCTGCTGTGATGACACTATCATTTGGGTAAAGAAAGTAGTACTGTGGTTTGTTATCACAGGTTGGCAAAAACTGGGCATTGAGTTATACCATGTGGAGAAAAGCATTCACACTTATGGATTAAGAGGCTGCAGGGCAGGGGTAAAGTTGAGTTTTTTGAAGACTGTAATCAGAAAGTCATGAAGCACAGGTGCCTGGCTGTGAAATTTCAGGGAGATAATGTCATCCTTAAATGAAAAGAACAAAAAGTAGCTTTAATTTTACTACTGGTTAGAATCATGGTATGTTTGGATCTCAAAAGAATTTTAGAGGTTATTTAGTCCAACTTCCCCCCTTTCATAGATTGATACCTGAAATTCAACGGGTTGAATCCTAGTCGGAAGCTTATCTAGCTGGCCAGTGGCCCAGACAGGAATAGCATTCCCAGACTGAGTGTGCCTACCCAAAGCAGCCAACAACCTTCCAAAACAAGAAGAGGGTCCTGCTTGGAGAAACCGGCAAGAAGCAGCTCTTGCATTACTACAAGAATATTTGTGTAGGCTTCAAGACACTGAAGACCACTGAGGGTACCTTCCCTGGTAATGTCTCTACCCGAGGGCGGATCCTGTGTTGCGCAGTAAACATGTGACCCGTGCAGAGAACCGTTGACACCCGCGGGTACCACCTCCACTACGTCCACAAGTACAAACGCTTCGGGAAGCGTCACAAGAACATGTTCGAGCATCTGTCCCCCAGCTTCAGGGACGTCCAGATCGGCGATATGGTCTCAGTGGGTGAGTGCGGCCCCTGAAAAAGACCGTGCACTTTAACTTCTGCTCAAGGTCACCAAGGCTGCCGGCACTAAGAATCAGTTCCAGAAGTTCTGGGAGGAAAGCATGCCCGTCCCCCCGGCTCAATATAAATAACGTTATTTTCCCATCCAAAAGAAAAAAACAAAACAAAAACCCTGGGTTCTGCTGCTTAGTCCCTCACCCTCCAGGCCTGCTAACTCCTAATGTTATTTTACTATGCAACAATGTATCCACCCTTTCCTCTCTCAACGCACACAGATTTTACCATATATGAATACCTCCAATTTGCCACACATATTCAGAAGTGAAGAGACAAACTTCAGCTTGATGCTTATGGAGGTGATTCCAATACCCCAAACTCTCCGAGGCATCCCAGACACCAGGCATAGAGAGAGCATCAAACTACTTTTGGATCTCAGTATATGTCTAAGCTGGTGCGCGATGGTTCATTTGTCCCTGATCTGACAACTATGAAGCAGTGTTCAGGAAAAAAGAACTAAAAGCAAAGATAGCATAGTACTTAGGAGCTGGAACCTTTTTCTTATCTTTCCAGCTTCTGGCTAATCCTTACACCAACCTAGCAGAAAACCTGACTCTGCTATGTCCTTAAAAATGGCTGCTACCCAGAATTCACTGCCGTGAGTGCCTTCCTACCTAAACCTCTCTGCCATCCACTCCCAACATTAGATTGCTTGGATATCCATGCTGACCTGGATGGTTCCCAAGTTCATTCGCATGAGCTTTGATAATATTTAGACTTAGAATTGGATTGGGAGAAGTACAATCCTACTTTTTCTTAACAGGATCTAATCCTAAACTCATTTTCCCATCTCTCAGGGCCTGGCATCTTAATATGCGTATTTTTCTTGAGTTCTTGGTTATATTTTTCTAGGGTCAAAGCCCAGTGCACTAGAAGTTGCCTGACCAAACTAAAGAGGAATGAGTCACAGGCCTGCCTGAGGCTAGGCTAAGAAGTGGGTTCTGTATGGTTCACGTGCCAAAGTTTAAAAACAAAACAAATCGCTCTTCTTTGAGTTTGATTTTTCACTTTTAGCTCATTTTGACCATACACTTAATTTTATTAGTTTTCATATTTGTCACCAGCAGGAACACTCATTCAGTTACTTTTACTTGAGTCACCCAAACTTTCCATTTCATTGATCTTTTAAATACATTTATTTTAAGAACCTAACCTTTATAAAGAAAAATAGTTCCTTAAAATAAATAATGAAAAGAATGGCCATCTTTAAAAGATGTTATTTAAAATACTATAGTAGTATTATATAATAGTGAAATGAGATGACATTGCAATTTTGATCATAGAGCAATATTACCATGATGTTGCTTTATAAATTGAACAGTATATAATTATGATATAGTTGGAACATAACTCAGCAATCAAATAGTCCATTGTCTTTCAACATCTTTTTTTTCTACAAGTAACCTTGTTGGATTTATGCAAAACAATGCGTTAATGAGTGAAACATTTGGCCCATAATCAAATATAATATGGGATGAAAACAAAAGAATAAATTGAGAAAATGTTATTAAGGAAGAATCAACTTACCTGACATTTGATGAATTGTCTGACATTGCACTTCTTCTTTGGAAGACTTTAAATGCTGAGTCAAATGCTTTCTGCACTTGGAGCTTGGTGTAATCTTAAACCTTTGTAATAGTTGTATTCAGTAAGAGGCTTCATGCATTACTAAATTAAAACATTCTTTTAAAGTAAAGTTTTATGATGCTGTTCATGATTTCTAGCAAGACATAGCCATTACAAGATGAACAAATTCCCCTGGATACTTTGTCATATTTATTTTTAACCCTTATTATAGGAACTCTATTCAAATGTAAAATCCATGCAAATCTATTTTGACAGATAGTTTGTTTCGTTTCAGAATGTGTCCCACTCTCTTTTGTGTGTTCTGTGTCACGTGTGGGTAAAATGTCAATTTTCTTTACACAGCCTCTAAAGTGCTATTCTGGTCTTCCCCTATTATGTTATCCACATGACACGCCTTCACCCTGCAGTTTCTGCACTGCTGTAGTGGGAGGGGTTAGGGTTGCTACCTCACTATGTAGAGAAGTGGGGGATGAGAGGATTCTGCCTCCTGGCTTCACCAGGGAAGCTTTACTTTGGGGAGTAGGAGTCAAAAGTCTGAGTTCCACCCAAAGACCCCACAAGAGAGGGATATCACCTTATCACTTCAGGGAAAGTTAGGACAAAATTCTGTCCATTAATTCCAGTGTTGCAGCATCCATGCGTGTATATGTATGCACTGTGTGTTCATGTGTGTGCACATGAGAGTGTGTGTGTGTTTGGCTTCATCTCAGAATGATTAAAAGGTTTCTGTCCTGTTAGGCCACCATTTTCCCAGTCCTTGGCTAGAGAGAGATGGTTTTCCTTGATACTGTATTTTTTCTGCTTCCATTGGTATTTCCAGATTGCAGGATTCTTTAACACCCAGGCCATGGTATATAGGTTGTTCCGCAAGTCCCAGGTTCTTAGCCAGTTTATCTTCTTTTCTCTACCTTTCAGAGTCTTCTGGTAAGGATTTAAGGATTTTTTGTTGTGATTAGCAGGATGAGTGAATTAGAATGTGTTTATTTTATCTTATCTAAAATCAAACACAGTGCTGCTTTTTTTTTTATTACTGTTAAAATGAGGTATTATTTTCCATCCTTTTACTTCTAACTTGTTTGTATCCATATCTAAAGGCGGGTTCTTTTCGACAGTGTAATAGTCAGCTAAAGGTGTGCTGATACAAAGTACCAGAAATCTGTTGGCTTTAAAAAGGGGATTTATGTGAGATAAAAGCTTACAGTTACAAGGCTTTAAAGAGTACATATCAAGGCTGCTTTCTTATCAAAGTCAGTTGCCATGTGTTGAAGCAAGATGGCAGGCAATCTCTCCAAGGGTTCAGCCTTCCCTTTTGGGCTTCCTTTCTCTCAGCTACAGGCTGGCATAGGGCTTGTCTTCCTCTTGAGGCTCCTTGGGTCCAGCTTCTTCCCAATCTCAGTTATAGGCTACCAGGCAAATGTCTCATCTCTCTTCCCAGGGCTTTAGCTCTTTGAAATTTCTCCTTTCTGTCATGTGGCAGGACTGAAATGACCAAGTTCTTTCCTCTTCCTTGTGTCATCTTCTTTGTGTTGACTTAAGTGAGTGCTCATTTCTATCAGCCCACCAAGGGGGTGGGGAACTCAACCCTGAGTCATGCCCTACTGATGTGGTCAAATCAAAGCCCTAATATTTTATTTTAATTTTTTTTCCCCCAAACTAATCAAGGTAGTGTTTTCACAGTTTACTACATGAATTCTGTGTTTTAACATTGTATATAAGTCAATATCAGGATATAGCAGTGAATAAATCATGTATTTCATTTAGATTTAAAAACTCATCAATATAGTGTTTTTTTTTTTTTGTTTTTTGTTTTTTGTTTTTCTGAAGTAAATTTTTTTAAAAGATACTTAGATTACATAAATGTTACATAAAAACATAGGGGATTCCATATGCCCTGCTCCCAACCCTCCCACATTTTCCCCCATTAACAACATCCTTCATTAGTGTGGTACGTTGATGAATGCATTTTGGAGCATTGCCACTAAGCATGGATTATGGTTTACAATGTAGTTTACACTCTCTCCCACATAATTTTGTAAGTTATGACAAGATATTTAATGGCTTATATCTGTTATTTCAATGTCATTCAGGACAACTCCCAAGTCCCAAAAATATCTCCATATTACACCTGTCTTTCCCTTTCCCTCCCCTCAGAACCTCCAGCGGCCACTGCCTCCACATCAATGATAAAAGTTCTTCCATTGCTAGGATCACAATAAGTCTATACTAGAATACCAGGAAGTCTACTCTAGTTAGTCATTCATTCCTCAATCCTGACGATTCTGGGATGGTAATGCCTACTCCATCTCTAATTGAGAGGGGACTTAGATCCCATAGGGCAAATGGATGGGGATATCTTGCTTGTAGTTGCAGATACTCTCTGTTCCTTGAGATGGTCGTTGTCCATCATCATTTCCTTGTTAGTTGTCCTGGGTGACCCCAATGAACTGGAGAGTACAAAGCCTTAATCTTAATAGGTGATTTAATCAAGACATATTAGCTGAATCTAATGCATTCAAAGGGTATCACACCAAGAGGAACATACCAGTTTACAAAAAATCTTTTTCTTTTGGGGGATTCATAAATAATATCAAACTGCCATACTCCACCCTCTGAATCCCAAAAAAGATATTAAAATATTTCCTAAAATCCTTATTTCAGTAACAATGCTAAGTACAAAATCACATCACAATCAATTTATAGAAATACAGTTTGTCTTGGGGCAAAGTCCCCTCTGGCTATAGACCTGTGAAACTTACCGAACAGTTTATGTGTTTTCAATATATAAAGGGACAGACACAGGATAAACATTTGCATCACCACAAGGAGAATTTGGGAGGAAAACATGTCACTGGTCCCCAACAGTACTGAAGACTTGTAGGGCATACTACATTAGATTTCAAAGTCTGAAAGTCATTCTTAAGATGATGGTTTCTTCTCTTTGGGGCCACATGGGGGCCCACCCTTACCACAGGCTTGCCCAACAGCTTTTTTCTTGGTTCCACACTCATCAAGCATCTAGGTGGCAACTGACCTCCAATCCTCACCCTTCAAGAACATTGGAGTGATGGCTACTCTTTCCCCAATCTCTGGGGTACACTCTCAACCCCCTTAGTACAGTGGGGTGGTGGCAACATTCTCCCCAATCTCAGGCATACAGGTCCAACTTTCACATAACAGTGAGGTGGTGACCTGGCCTTCCCTAATCTATGGAGAACAGGCCCACCCCTCTCAGAGCAATGGGGTATTGACCTCACTCTCTCCAATGTATGGGGAACAGGTCCACCCTCTCAGAGCACTGGAGTGTTGACCTCACGCTCCCCAACCCTTAAGGAATGTGTTCTACCCTCTCAATAGTCTGGGTCAGAAAAACTCTCCCTGAACTGGGGGCTGGAATATCCACCCTCTTCAAATGCTAGGGCAAACTCACCCTCTCTGCACACTGGGTGGGGCTCCTCTCTTGGCCCAAGGAGAAGTCTTAATTCCAGAACTCAACTTCCATGGTTTTCCCAAAGCTGTTTTCCTTTCTGTCTCTCCTCTCCCTGTCCCTTTTAGTCCAGGCTGACAGTGCTTTTGTTCATACAGCACTCTCAAAAAGCTTGAGTTTAGCATGCAGGAAGCAGCAGTCCAAGCCATCAGACAGTAACACTTTCCACAAGTTTTTCCTAGATAACTGCAATTTCAATCCTGATTTACAAGTTCCAAGTTTAGTTAAGTCCTCAAATTGGACACTATCATCTGGAGGCTTGATTTCCAGAGGCTTGGAATTTCCAGAATCAGTTTTTTATTTCTTTGTGCCCAACAATTCAGTTATCAGCTTATCTCTTTCCTCTAACATTTTGCTGTAAGCTGTAAGGAGAAGCCAAGCTGCATTTTTCCACATTTAGTTTTGAAGGAGAAGCCAGGTTGCATTTTCCACATTTAGTTTGGAAATCTCCTTGACTAAATGTCCAAGCTCATAATTTTCAAATTATGCCATCCATATAACATCAGGAGTCAATATTGCTAAGTTCTCTGCAACTTTAAAATATGATTGCCTTTCCATCAGTTTCCAAAAATAGTTTCATCATTTATTTCGAAGGCCTTGTGGCAGTTTGAGATTATTTATGAATTCAAAAAAAAGAGATTATGTTTGTAAACTGGTCTGTTCCTCTGGATGTGATCCCCTTTGATTATATTAGATTCAGCTGAGATGTCTTTGATTGAATTATATTAAGATTAGGGATTTGATTTGACCATGTCAGTAGGGCATGACTTAGGGTTGAGTTCTCACTCTCTTGGTGGGCTATATAAAGAGACACTCACTCAAGAAGTCACATAGAAAAAGACAAGGAAGTGGAGAGAACTTGGTCATTTTGGTCCTGCCATCTGACAGAAAGGAGAAGGCTCAAACAGCTAAAGCCCCAGGGAGAGCTGAGCCATTTGCCTGATAGTTTGCAGCTGAAAAGACCAGAGTCCTGAGCAGCTGAGAAGGCCTGGAAATAAACGAGCCTCCTGCCCATAGCTGAGATTGGAAGAAGCTGGGCCTATGGAGCCTTAAGAGGAAGAGGAAGTCTGAATACTTGCAGAGATTGACAAGCATCTTGCTTCAACATGTGGCAACAGACTTTGGTGATAAAATACCTCTTATGGTAGCTTGAGTTGGACTCTTTATGGCCTTTTAACTGTAAGCTTTTGCCCCCCCCAAAATACCCTTTTTTTAAAAGCCCCCAGATTTCTGGTACTTTGCATCAGCACCTCTTTGGAGCCCCTGAGTACCGGCCTCACGCTCATGAGGTCCCAGTTCAATCCCCAGTCCCAGTACCTCCACACAAAAAAAATGTTATCTTGGTATATATATGTGTGTGTGTGTGTGTTTCATATTTATAGAAATATATAGCTTTCTACAGAAAAATCCTTAATCTTCTCAATTTGATTTCATGTCACAGTTATACAAAGGATCAAGATTATATACACAACTTTTTCACATCATAATATTTATTTAACATATTTTTGGTAAATATTTGTTAACAACTTACTATAAGCCATGTAATATCCAGGCAATAGAGCCTTAGCAAAAAAAAATTTCAAAGTCTCTATTCTCTTGGAAATCTTATTCTGGGGTGAAAAGATAATAAGCAGGTAAAAAGTATCCAATTGTAGTAAGTGCTGTGAAAAAATAAAACAGAATATGGTAATAAAAACTAGGTGGTGGGAGATATAATTTCAATTAATGTCTCCACACATTTTGCTAGATTTGAAAAAGGACATCCTTATTAGTGGTGTAAGTGAACTTTGAAGTTTGTTTTTCCTGTAAGTTTGCTCTAAAAGCAATATACATCGTATTAATTCTTGGTAGTGTCAATCCTCATTTGAATGAATAAGGTTGAAAAGACATGTTCCTCACTGTCAAGTTACTTGTCTTTAGAAAATGAATATAGCCAATATCTAAAACCTTTCTCTGTTAGAGTTTTACTATCCTTAAAATCAAAGTAGCCAGTAAATAAATCAAGTGTTTATGATAGAAGCTCTAGGAAAAATATAGTGAGTATTTTCATACCTGACTTTAGCATTGTAGCAGTTGAGGAGGCAAACCAAATATTTAAGGTTCCTATTTGCACTCATATCTAAAGAGACTATTAAGCTGAAGTGGAACTAATGGATTCATCATGATCTTTTAAATTACATGGAATATTACAGGGATTTAATAAGTGTTTGTTGGATAAATAAATGACGTATTGGTTCACTTAAAGTCAGTGAAGGTACCTGGATTTAAAATATCCAAATAAAGCGATATAAAATTAAATGATAGCCATGAAACAAATATAACTTTGCCTGAAAGGTGGTGACTCTTTCTGTATGTATGGGTAGTGTTAATGGGCTTAATATCTATGGCAGGCACTAGATAGCTAAAGGAAATATAAAATTCCTCCTCTCAGTAACTTACACTCTCTTTGAGAAAGCAAAAACAACTTGGAAAAGACAATAGGGAACTATATAAGACAGTAAGTACACTTCTGATTTTAAGTTATGAGTTTCTGACTCTGATGTTTATTATATTTCTTAGTTAATAAAGGTTTGACTTTAGGAGAAGCAATGGCAGTTGAAGAGTTATGTCAAATAAACTAAAAGGAGATAACATTTTCAAACTACAGTATAATTTAGAAAAACGAAATGCAAACTTCAAGCAACACTATAAACTTCCTGTGAGGGAAGTTGCCATTGAAATTAGACCTCAAATATAAACACACATAACTCAACTTCAAGAGATAGCACATATTCACTTGCAATTATCAGGTAAACTAGAAAAAATTTCTGTTTTAAGAAATCTTAGCACTTTTTAATTCATAACATTAACAATTCCAGTTATATGTGTTGTCTACTTTGGGTCAAACATCCGATTCCAAATGGAAAAATAATGTTAACCAGATCTTTTGAATCTTGGAATTATATAGCATCAAAAAGCTAAAACAAAACAAAACAATATGAGAGATTTTATTTAGTCTGATGTCATCTACTTTTAATCCTTATTACATTATGAGTTTTGAGTACTACTCTTGTTGTTTCCTAAAGAACTACATTGGAAAGGAGATTTTTAATTTTGGCAAGAGTTTCTAGTAGTCAAAGTAGTTTCTTCTTTCACTCTTTACAAAAAGATTTCCTGGTTTCATTTTTGTGATACAACAGATATAGGAACATATTTTCAATGCCCGTAATAAAATTCTTACCATACCACAGATCATTAGTTTTCTGAAACTTTGTTTAGAATTTTCACTTTAAACTTGGAGCTCTGCAATTCACCAGAAAATTTTCAGAGCCTTTCATACAAACAACTTGAAATCCACTATTCTTTTGAATTTTGCTTTTGCATCCTTTTTAGAATGCTGAAGGATCAAAACAAATTAAAATATTAAAGTTTTATTTTGAAAGACTTTGAGTTGTAAAGAATTATTCACAGACTGATTGAATCTTGTGTGGCGGAACAGTATCTTTGAATGAAATTATCATTAATTTTATACAGTTTATAATATACATTACCCCTGCCTGATCATTGGATTTTGAAGGTACCTAAACCATTGGTGGTATTGTTAGGCTCCTTAGGCAAAATATAATGGACTTCTCCATATATATATTCAAAGAAGAATTTTAGCTTGAGTCCTTAAACTAAATAAGGAATAATATGGGTTGGTAATTCCTTCATACTATTAAATAAGAATGTCACTGAAGAAAGTGATTTTGATCATGTTCATTCAGAATTGTGAAAATTAAGGTAATGAAATTCATAAAAACATTTTCAAAATAGCAACATGACTATAAAATGAATTCCTGTAGGAAGAACCATGTTCTTTTTTGTTGGTGTTTATTTGTGTTTTGTTTATTTGTGTTAACCATCTTAAACTTTGCCAACTAATTTCAGCTTATCATTTAACAAGCACAAAAATGTAGTTAAGCATCCCTGAAATCAGGTCAATTTTTTACTATTTCTTTTGCATAGGAAATATCATGGCATTCATGATTATGCCTAAGAAGAAGGAGATATTGGGGTGTGTTTGTTTGTTTTTTGGCTTGCACTTCAATAAACAGGTGATTCTGACAAGCAAAAAGAGTTTTGTCCTCACCAGGACAAAAGAGATAATACTTTCTAAGACATGAGGGCTAAGAAAGCTCAAAGAAAGAATGGGTTATTATTACTTTGTAATTTGATAAATAGGTTTATGTTAAGGTAATTACATGCATTATTTAATATGATGAGTTCATTCATTCTTAAAAAGTCTTTTTACAACCATAAGAAAAATCTCAATATAAAGAATATCTTTAGCAATTTTTAAATAGCTGATTTTAAAGGACAGTGACTATCAGAAACAAGAATCTAGTGCCTGATATTGTGTTTGTTTTGTTTGGATATCATGCTTTTTATTGAGGTATATTTTGCCTATAGTAAAATGTACAATTATTAATTGAATAGTATGATGTCTTTTTATATGTTCATATACCCATTCAGATAAAAATACAGAACATTTCTGTCACCCCAGAAAGATCCCTCATGTGCTTTTCCATCAAAAATCTCTTTACCAGAGCTAATGCTTTTCTGATCTCTACATACATGTTCTTGAACTTCACATGAATGGAATAATACACTATGTACTCTTTTATTCCCCAGTGTTGAATGTTAAAGTCTGGCTATTTTCATCAAAATAATATTCGTGAAGCTGTTTTAATAGAGCATGCTGTAACTTAAACCCCTCCATACTAAATTTGCTGGATTTTTCTGAGGAATATATTAGCTTATAAGGCTAGCCAGAGACCATGTAAGACTAAGGAATAGAATTGAGGTCTGTTTTTTCTAATCTATCGATTTACACCACAATGCCTTTCTTCCCCAAATGCTATCTATCTGATTGGCTTTCACTTGGTTTTCAATGAATATGTGTGGAGAATAAGCAATTATCAGTTACTAGAAGGCCAGAGGGATCTTTGCCTCTTCTATGCCCAGGGCTTGTATTTCTTCTGCCCTATTTCCAGAAAAGGGCGTGGCTTACAGCAGGCCCACAGTGGATATTTGTTGAAGGATGGAATGGCTGACAAACTCAAAGGACTTTTTTTTTTTTTTTTAACCACTTTTCTGTCTAGGTATCTTTATTTCAGGGCTATTGAGAAATGCTCATAATATGTTTTTGGTTGATAGTAAGACATTGGACTAACGTGCCATTGAAATGAGAACTACGTTTAACAGAGCACATCCGGTCAGAGCACAGTGAATAGTGTCCCCCAGGTGAATATAATTGACTTAACTTTTGGGAAGAACTGCATGAAGATGGAATTCAATGGAGAGTAAATTTAATACCTGGTATTAGGTACCAGAGAAAATGGAAGTTTAGTTTAGTGGAAAGAACATATTGAAAAGGAGCTGAATCTGGGCTGTGAGTGTTTGCTGAGATTTCATTATAGTTTGGCTCCCTGACCTCAGACCAATTGGCTCCACTGTTTAGTTCTTAGCAGGTCTCCTTCACAAGCCACACACCCATAGGCACGTGGTGAGAATCAATAGAGACCTCTTTTAAATAATACAGGAGAAATTGAAGTTTAAATTTGAATTCAGTGAAAATTCTTAAAATATATTTTCAACGATTGGGTCATGACTATTTTGCTAAATTGTCTCAAAATGAAAATCTAGCTTTGATGTCTAGAGGGCATTAATGGTTAAAATGTGCCCGTTTTGCTCTATGCAAACAAGAAGCATCTTAAGGAATTTGTGAAGTGTCCTTCATATTTCTTCATTTATTGTTAGTCCTAAGGAAATGTTCTTTAGCAAAAGTATGTATGCTGCAACATGCTGCCTGATTGGATACATTTTAAACTGAATAAAAACAGCAGAGCCAGCATGAGATGTCTGAGCCTTCTCAAGTGTAAATCTTTGAGCTAATGATGTTCCCTAAGAAACCTGGTTGGATTTAAGTAATAGACAAATGTAGATTTAAAAAATCACAACTAAAAGTAGGGTCAAAACCCAGAAGTAGCTGCATTGGGATTGATTTGCTGTAAACTTACCCACACAGGTGGGTGAGTATAATTGCCCATGTAATAATGCCTTTGACTGATAGAAAATTTATTATTTGGCTGCTATGCCTCCTATACCCTCACCCCGCCCAAAATCTTGCTCATATGTTTTAAACCCACAATGTTTAGGAGAACCTGTAATTGCCCCAAGCTGTTACTGGTCTATAAAGTGTAGAATAAATAACATGCTTTATTTTGCCAGAGTTGACTTCAGGGCTCACCTTAAAAAGCAGGAAACATCTTTTCTTTGCCTTTCAAATATTGTCCCTGTATTTCTGTCTTTCAGTGAGTTTTTACCCTGCTGAATCCAGATATGATTCACATTTTGTTTTGCTTAGGCAAAATGGGATATTTGGAATGTGTGTCAGGGAGATGTAGGATATTTTTTTCTTCTTTTTTCCATTTTAACTCCCAAGGCTGTGCAGTGCTTGCTCTGTGTAAGAAGAATCTTCTGATTGCTGGGTGACAGGTGAGTTGCCATGGGTGATGACAGCAGGAAATGCTTTTACAGACCTCGAGGTGAGCTTTTCTTCTTGTTCACTCCCTGCTTCCTATGGCGCCCACTGGTCAATGTGCATCACTTTCTTCTTCCATCGAGTGTTAAGGATATTTAAAATTTGTTATGCTCTCTTTTCCTAACGGCCTTCAATTACTTGAAAGCACTAAAGGATGACTTATTCTTCAACATCTTTGCTGTATATAGTACCTAAATTGTGTTCTGAAGCACATTGCTTTGGATGCTAGTGTGCCAGTATCTGGTACACCACTGGCTTCCGACTCAGGCCACCCAATACAGCCTGTTACATGGCCCATCTTAGCAAAAATGAATCGCAATAACACTTTTGCTTTTCCTCCTGTTTCTGTTTCTTTTTGAACCCATAAAACGATATATTGGACAGGTAATAATGATATGTCATTGCATAATAGCTATCTTTTTGTTTAAATTTTGAAAATATGAAACTTGTTTTGCATGTTATAATTTAAAGGCTGAAGCCCTGTTAGGCAAAAGATAAACTTTAGACTAGCCATTAACAAATAGTTGGTTTTCTTTCAGCCACATTATGGTATTATAATTAACCACCCCTCTGAACTCAGCTGTGGCCTTCTGGCCTTTCATGGCCAATAACATGCACATGGAAGTGGTATCTGTCACTTCTGCACAGAAGCTTCAGGAGTCCGTGTGTGTTTTGGCATTTTCTCTTTTGCAACAGCTCTGCCCCGGAGAGTGGTTGCTCTGTTAGCTGGAGTACCAATGAGAGGTGGATGTAGAACAGAACTTGCAGCAGCGCTCTGTAGATATAGTATGAGCAAGAATTCAACCTTTGTAATGCCAGAACTCTGAGATTTAGTTTCTCTGCTTTCATCACTTTGTTCCAATAATGCATACTATCTAATTTTTGCACATAGTGTCTCTAAATGATTTCTAAGAAAAATTACAGGTGTGCCCATGGTTTTCAGGTAATTTCCCCTGTGAATCCAGATAGAAACCCAGAACGTTATTGGAGGAGAACACCTCATTTACTGTATCCCTATGGTCCTGAAGGGATATTTTAAAGATGTTTTCCTCAAATCAGGTCTTCTCTTTCCTTTCCCACTAAGCTTCCTCACCTTCATTCAGGCAACTCTTGGAATTTCTTATGTACGAATATCTAACTCTAAAAGCAGAGGGGAGAACATTTTTATTAAGCAAAAAATTCAACTGCCTTTTAAAAATAATCTATATAACTATATAACTAAATTTATATATCCCATTACTTATTCACAACAAAACTAAATTTGAATAGGAAGCGACTGTCAGAAAAACTTGTGAGAATATCTCAGTTTACCTTCACACATTTACTTTCAAGTTCTCTGTTAAATCACCTATCATTTTATCTAATAACAATTTACTCATAAGTGAGAACTCTCCAAAATAATAAGTTCTTTTCCCAAAACTTAACACAGTGTCTGAGAACCATATGATGCTCAATTGGCATTCCTCAAATAAAAGAATAAATCATTTATTTATTTGAAACTACAAAAGGACATGAAAGAACAAGTCCAATAAATATTCCAACTCATCATTACGTAGAAGTGTTACTTTTGTTTGCACTGCAGAAGCACACACAATGCACAAGCATACTCTTTCTTTTTCATATGAAACATGTACAAGCATACTCCTCCTTTTTCATATGAAACATCAGGACAAGTTTTCTCTTCCCCCACTTCTTACATCAGAGATAAAGAATCCTGTCTTCTGGACACCCTACATTCTTGAACATGACCTTGAATGTTTATGTTGCATCTTGGTTTTATTTTGCTCAAGTATATCCCATATATGCAAACCCCATCAATGATTTAGTGTCAATAACTAAAGGAATACTCTTAGCATCTGTCTGAGTTGGTGAATAGATCAGTCATAGTGATCATATTTTAATGGATCAATGGGGTAGTCATCTTAGAAAGGAGCAAAGATCTGCAACTTTGGATAAGGGCCAATAATAAAAGGTTTGATTAATGTTACAGAGAATATGTTCAAAAAGATGAGTCAACACTTATCCTAGAGTCTTCTCACATCATACTTGAGAAGAATCATTTGAGGAGAATCATAAAATAATGAGAGAGCCCTGACTTACTTCCTGCCACATGTATTTTGTTACTGCCTTCTGTACTTATTGCTTAATCTAATACTCCCATTTACTCTGAAAAGGATTGTGGGGCTATTGTTTTTATTTTCAGCAACAAAGGATTAGCTAATTTACGTGTTCACTAAGCAGTAGCTCTAAAAGAGGACCCTCCTAAATCCCTCATAAGAGAGTAAAATAGGGGACTAAAGCCATGAAGCACACCCTTTGGAAATTCTATGGTAAAGAGATTTAGTAGCAATAACATAAGCTCCAGAGCCAGCAAACCTAGTTTCAATTCTTGGATCTTACTAGCTGGATTCAGATAGATGACAAACCTCAATGTCCTTACTTGTAAAATGGGGCTAAAACTGTGCCAAATTTATTGAGCTATTTTTGAAGATTACATGAGAGAATGCTTGTAAGGTGTTGAGTAACTGTTAAATAAGAATTCATAAAAATGTTAATGTTAATGTTGTTTTATGTTCATTATCATTATAAATAAAAGTCTGACATCAGAGCTGGAACTACTCTAGGAGCTAAGCCAAAGAGGGGCCTCTGGTCCTTTATGCTAAGAGCCATGGTCTAGGGTAGATTCATGTAAATAGTGTCTCTCTCACCTCAAAGATTGTGTGATACTGTAAACAATCAATAACCCCCAAAATTGTCATGTGATACAAATAAATAAAAGCCCAAGCATGATCATTGTGAGTTAAAGTTAGGAGGTAGGAAGGAGGAATTTTAGAGATGGCAAGTTCTAAACCTAAGAGAATGTCAACAGCTTAAATAAAAATTCCTAGAGGGTAAGGGCCCTGAACTTGTTTTTCAGACTGTCGAGTTATAGAGCATAGAGCCTGAGAGTGTGTGTTTTTGACAGCAAATTGTAATGTCAAAAATATTTCAAAAATTTTTCAAGTAACTATTAAACTTGGAAACTAGTATCTTCAGATAGCTGGCTATATAAAATCTAAAATATTTAATGATGAATACATGAACAATTGGATTCCTTGCTGATGTGATGTGTGCATATGTTTGTGCATTTAGTAGGATAATTTCATGAATATTCTGAGATTCTGAATTCTCATCTTGCAGCATATACTTGTATTATTTACATAATGATAAATATCTTATTTCATATTGCATTGTGACAACAATACCAAAAATGTCATGTGTTCAGATGAGGGCAAAAATAATATGGGTACAGGGGTTCAATGAAATAAACATTCAGAAGATAGATGAAAACTAAGGCAATGCTACAAAGTAGAGGGGCAGATTTCTACTCTCACCATTGGATCTCTTTCAACTAGAGATCACTTTTACACTTGCACCTTTCTTTTCCCACATAGTAAAAGAGGCTTCAGATCATTGTCACATGTTATCATACTCAGGTCATTTTCTAAGAGTGAACTTCAACAAGGGACAGATATTATCTTTTATAACATATATAATACTCTGGTAAATTGTTTTTCCAAAAATGGCTACAACGAAAGGTTACCACATGGCCTTTTGCAAAGGGAAATTTCTACTCAACCAAAAGAGGAAGTTTCTTTCTCCTCCCCTTGAACCTGGCATGGCTCTATGACTTGCTTTGACAAATGGAATGCAGCAGGATAAAATTGTTAACTTCTGACGCTGAGCCTTAGAACAGCAGCTTCTCCCTTTACATGCTGGAACCCTCCTTCTTGGAATCCAGCTACCATGTGCTGAGGAAGCCCAAGCAGCCATGTCAAGAGGCTTGCATGAGGAGAACCAAGTTACCCGGCCCAGATCCCAGCTGAGTTCTTTGCTACTGCCAACATCGACTTTCAGGTATGTGAAGTGGAGTCATTTTAGGAGTTCTAGGCACAACCACCATCTAACACATGAGACATCCTAGATAACACTTGTGGAACAGATCTATCCAACTTGGCCTTTGATGAATTCCTGACCCTCAGAATACTATTCTATAAAACAGTAGTTACTTGAAGCTATTAACTTTGGATGTAATTTACTCCACAGCAATAAATAACTGAAAAAAGTACTGTATTGATCAACACTGCTGCTACCTTATAAGCTCCTGAAGACATCATAAAAATAATCCCAAAACTAGAGCAAGGAAAAAAGATGAAAGTTTTCCAGCTATTTGAAAGGTTTCTATATGAAAGTTATCCAAATATCTGAATGTTCTAAGTCCAGTACTAATATCTACAGTTTTCTTTAACACCTCTAAGAATGCATGAAACAATTCATATACATACTATATCCACTGCCTATGGTCCAGGTCATCTAAGTAGTATAGCACATATTCAAATCATCTTCCAGCACCTAAATTAGCCCTGGTAGTATTTGATATATTGCATAAATCTTCCACTTTTTCTACTTGAACAGCAAGTACACCATTGTTATTGTGGCAGTTTGATATTATTTATGAATTCCAAAAAGAGATATTATGTTTGTAAACTGGTTGGTTCCTCTGTATCACACCCAGATTGTACTAAATTCAAAGGTAATGTTTACTTGATTACATTAAGATCAGGGCTTTGATTTGGCCATGTCAGTAGGGTGTTGAGTCCCCACCCCCTTGGTGGGCAGACACTCACACAGAAAAAGACACGGCAGAGGAAGAGAAACAGCTCATTAGACATGGCAGAGGCCCCGGGAAGAGAGATGATCCTGATAGTCTACAGCTGACCTTGTGAAGAGACCAGAGCAGCTGAACCCGAAAAGAAATGAGCCCTGGGGAGAGAGATGGCCCTTATGCCAGCCTACAGCTGAGATTGGAAGCAGCTGGGACCATGGAGCCTTAAGAGGAAGAAGACAGGCTGAACCCTTGCAGACATCGCCTGCCATCTTGCTTCAACACATGGCAACAGAGTTTAGGTAGGAAATAACCTTGAATTGGACTCTTTAGGGCCTTGTGACTGTAAGCTTCTACCCCAAATAAATACCCTTTAAGCCAACAGAGTTCTGGTACTTTGTATCAGCACCCGTTTTGGCTGACTAAAACAGTTATCATAGCTCCTTAATTTAGGGCTTTCTTATTATTTTATTTAAAAAAATATTGTCATCAAGGAGAAGAAAAATAAACTTAATTAGTGCTCTAAAAATTAATTTTCTTGAGTAATATAAAAAGGGCTCAAATAAGTTTGCAAACGCTGAATAATATACCCTTGAATAAGTCAAGATACATATTAGCATATTAATGTGTTCAAAAAGTTCTAGAGAAAAAATTTAACTTTATTTTGCCTGGTGTTTGCCAAAATGAATATGACCACACAATTGTCATTTCATAGAACATGCCAAGGAATATAAATGTTTATTCCTCTATAAGGTGTGTTAATACAATATCAAAATTTTTCATTATTTTGGAATTTTCTCCCAAAAATATTATTAAAAATTTTCTAATTTCTTTCTCACACAATCATAATCTGTACTCCTTGGATGCTAATAACTGCATGCTTCTACTGTATACATAATATCCTACCAATATTGATAAGCAATTATCAGGCAGCTTCCAGACAAATGAATTAATACCTCCTGGGTAAAATCAAACTGCTTGAGACATTTATGTCCCTGAATTCTACATGGCTGAGGCAAGAAAGGGAGATAGAAAAAAAACTCCTAGAAGAAAATGTAGGGAAACATTTTCAAGATTTTGTGGAATGCAGAGGTTTCTTAAACCTTAAACCCAAAGCACAAGCAATGAAAGTAAAACAAACAAACAAACAAAAAAAACTAAGTGAGACTCTCTCAAAATTAAACATTTTTGTGCTGCAAAAGACTTTGTCAAGAAGGTAAAAAGACAGCCTACTCAATGGATGGAAATCATTGCAAACCACATATCTGATAAGGATTTGATTTACATGTTATATAAAGAGATCACACAACTCGAAAAACAACCCAATTAAAAATGCATAAAAGACTTGAATAGACATTTTTCCAAAGAAGAAATACAAATGGCCAAAAAGTACACGAAAATATGCTCGACATCACTAGGTTTTAATGAAATGCAGATCAAAACTACAATGAGAGATCATCTCATACCTTACAGAATGGCCATTTTTAACGAAACAGAAACTACCAGTTCTGGAGAAGATGTAGAGAAATAGGATCACTCCTTCACTTTTGGTGGGAGGATAAAATGGTACAGCCTCTGTGCAAGACAGTTTGGCAGTTCCTCAAGAAGCTAAGTATAGAACTGCTCTATGATGTAGCAATCCTACTACTAGAAATATATTCAGAAGAACAGAAAGCGAGGACATGAACAAATATTTGTACAACTGTGTTCGTAGAGGCATTATTCACAATTGCTAAAAGATGGAAACAACTATGCCCATCAACTGATGAATGAATAAACAAAAGGTGGCATATACACATGATGGAATACTATTCGGCTGTAAAATGAAATGAACTTGGGATGCATATGACAACAGGGATGAGACTTGAAGGTTATTATGTTGAGTGAAATAAGCCAGACACAAAAGGGCGAATATTGTATGGTCTCACTGATATGAACTAAATATGATGAGTAAACTTATAGAGTTAAACTATAGAGTAAAGGTTAGTAGGAGACAGAATGTAGGTTGAAAAGGGGGAGCTGATACTGAATATATGTAGAATGTTTAATAAGGTTGATTGCAAATATGTGGAAATAGATAGAACTGATGGTAACATACTATAATGAGTATAACTAACACTGCTGATTTATAAATGTGATTGTGTCTGAAAGGGGTAGTCTAGGGAGGTTGATGTTAATTAAAAGACAGCTAGAGGGTAATCTAGGGACTGTATAATATAAGCTTTTTGTGGTAGATGAGGATTATGGTTAATAATAAAAATACAAGATTGTTTCTCTATTACAAGGTCTTAAGAATATGGTGATACATGGGAAGATACAACTAATGTAACTTATAGACTATAGTTAACAATAATATTGTAATATTTTTGTAGCAAAAGCAGAGAAGGTACTATATCAATGCTAAAGGTAAAAAAAAAAAGAATATGGGATTTAATTTTATGAGATGTGAATATGATCAAGCTTTTTTTTTTTTTTCATTTTTTTCATTAACAAGGTGACCTTGGTCATGTCATTTAATTAATCTGTGCTCATTTATTCATCTTTTGGAACACTGAAGAAACAATTTAGTTTATCTTTAGGATTACTTAAACTGGATGTACCTGGGCAGGATTTTTAAAATAATGCTTCCATAATTTGTTAAACTGACTTTTGTCTATTTTAGTTTTTGAAGTTGAAATAAGTTTCAAAAAGAAAGAGGGAAATTAACATGCATGGAAATAGGAAGGGGACAAAGAACAAGTGGACTGGGGAGTTAGAGTGGCAGAATTCCTGTTAACCTTTTGCTGTGTATGGAATCACTTGGAGAGCTTTTACAAATCCCAATGCCCAAGCCACATTCCAAACCAATTAAATCAGAAGCTCTGGCCTAGGTAAGTATATGTTTTAAAGCCTCCCAAGTGAACAGTAATGTGCAGCCAAGGCGGATAACCACTTTTCTAAAGTGATTAGGATAATAGAAGGAACATAGGGAAAGTCATATGCAAACATTCTGCCTTAAGGAGATAATGCCAGATCCCTGTGTTGGACACCATGGGCAATTTAGAAAATTTTCTTACTTATCTGGATAATTCATGTCTATTTTCTTTAAACACTGGGTTCCTTATGATAAACATTACTCTTCTCTAAATAGGCCTTAGCAAACTTGATATATCTTAATGCCTTGAATGCAAAAGGACCAGGGCATGGATTCTCCAGTTTCTAGGCATTTAAATTTCACTTGGGAAACTGCTTCAGTTACTTTCTAAAATCAGGGGTGAATTTCTTATTTTTAAGCAAGAAGGCAGAAATTCTATTACAACTAAAGGTCTCTAGAACAGTCAAGGGCATCTTCTGCTATCACTTTATTCTTTACCCCAGATAATATTACACTATATCAATGCATTGGTTTTAGCCTTCTGTATGTGAGATTTCTACTCTTATTTTGAGAGTATGATTAGATCTGCACCAGCCCAAACTCACTTCTAGGGAAGATAGACCAGAAAGTTTTATCAACAACTGAGTGTTCTGTGACTTAGGGGGAAAAAAAGGTGTTACGGTCCTTTAAAACCTCTTAGGTAGAATTGATTGGAAGTCATAGAGTCTAATCATAGCTTCATTATCTCATTTTTGTATTAATAATAAATAGCAAACAAATGATTTTAAAAGGTGATTTCTCACAGGAACATGTTGAATTTTTTTAATAATATGAATTTTTACCTCTCAGAGAACACAGATCTGTAGTGTGACAAGCTTGAAAACAGGAATTAAGAGATTGAATTTTTAGATTTATCTTTTCCCCAAAAAAGGAGAAAAATTCCCTAAATGTATGGTGAATATCAGGAGGCTTTAAGTATATAATATAGAATTTGAACCAGAGTATCATGAAACAGCAGCTTGTGAAAAGGAAGATTCCTGAACCTTACTCCTATGTCTGGCTGGGGTTTAGAATTCTGTGTTTTTTTTTAACAAAGGCCTCAGAAATTCTCACACTGAAGGTCCGTTTCAGACATTTTAAAGATGCAAAAGCTGAGATACATGTAGTGAGTGTCAAAAGAAAAATCCATATGCTTAACAATATTGGCCTCTTAGGTCAAACACTGGCCCAGTAGGAAATAAGAGAGGAAGAAGAAGAAATGTGCTAATAAAGCAGCACGGCAGTGATAATAGAACAAACAGACAGGTGATTGAAATAGAAGTGCTAACTGAAACAGACATATATGAAATTTACCTATTAGTTGTATCCATATAACATGTACCTTTAAAAAAGTTATGAATAAAGTAATAATGTATTCGATATTTATACATATATTCAATTATAAACACAATGAAGTTTCCTTACTTTTGTATACAATACATAGTGAGTCTAATATCAGACTCTTGCTTGAGAAATAAGTAGTTGTCCATGATTAACTATATATTTCAGAAGATTGACAAGGAATAATAAGATTCACTCACAAGCCTAATCCTATAACAGACTGAGAAGCATGTAAAAATTTATGACCTTTTTAGGCACTGAATTAGTTTCTTAGAGTGTTGTTCACACCTTTATATTTCTCCTGCACCATTTTATAGGGCTGAATGAGTGCTGGCTTGTTGAGGAAGCCATGGGCAGGGAGAGTGGGAGTGGGGCTCTGCTAGGCCTGAAGCTCCCACACTCCAGCAATCACCTTCAGCCTAGCTGTATATCTCTTAAGGACAACACTTTTGCTCCTCTCCAACCACAGCTCCATCCCCTCTATTCCAGAGCAAAGGGAAAGGAAGGGAACTAGTTACAGGGACCCTGGCTAGGTCAGGGCAGAAGCATGTCTTCCACATAGTATGGGAAACTGATTTTTCACCACTGTGCCCAGGACCTAAAAAGACAAAGAGGAAGGGAAAAACTAAAACAAAGTTATCTAATAGTAAGGACTGCTAAGGGAAGTTTAAAATTGTTCTTGTTGAATTTGAAAGCACTAAATTGTTGTACCCGGGACATTCACCAAGATATCCAGCAGGTTCTCACTGATAAGGCAAAATGATTTACAATTCCATTTGAGAATTTGCTTTTTCTCTTTGTTTTCCTAACTCTGACATGTATTGTTTAAAGAAATACTTCATATGACAAAATGCAATCTGTGCTATCTTTTCTTTATACAAAAAATGGGGAGGCTGAAGGCTCACTTGAAGCCCTGGATCACCCAAGAAGTGAGCAGAAGAGGGAGAAACAAGGAAAGACTGATTTTCTACCCACAAGGATTTAAGCCAAACAATTCAGGTAATACCTGGAAATAAAGTGTGAGAAGAAAGGCCTTCCCTTCAGAGAAGGTGCAGAACAGAGAGGAAATATGTGATTTCACAGTGTGGATAGATAAACTCCCTAGATGACTGGACAGATGGAATCACTGAGAACTTGTCTTCCACCTTATCTCAGAATTGCTTTGTTTTGCTGCTTCCTGAACATGGAGCCTTACTGATCAAGGGGAACCCCCCCCCCACACACACACACACAGCCTGACCCAGTCCCTCCTAGCCCTTCTCAGCTTCTTCTGCTAAGCACAATGCCCGTGGGGCAAGTTGCTGGCTCCAGAGCTGGCCCACACCCTTCCCACAGTCCTGTCATCTCAGGCCAGACATCAGTACCTCCCACAGAGAGCCTAGGGATGAGTTAGCACTCTATTCCTGCCACAGATCCTGCCAGGGGTAGGGCCTGGCCCCCTCCCAGGCTTAAGGAATGCCCTTCTTGATGTGCTAATCCCACCTCAGTAACACAACTGGGCTCTGGATGGCCCCTGGTGGGCACGTGGACTAATTAATGGATTGACTGTGATTATGGAATTAAATTGGGTACAGCCGTTAAAAATTGCTTTGAGTAGCATTTAGCAACCACTTTTAGTGCAGAATATTCACTAGACTCACAATTTCTATTTCCTCCCCTATGCTCCCAGTTTTATTACAGAAATAATCACATTTTAGAATACAGTTATCTATTTAATGGCTGTACCTGCCTTTCCTCCTTTCGCTTGAGTACACACATGGGAATATGCCCATGTAAATATTTCATGTGTACATATACACAGAGCAGTGGTAAGCTAGAAATGAAGGAAGTCTGAGATTTACCCTACTTTCAAGCCAACAAGTTAGCCTGCCACAGTTTTTCAAATGTGTTTATATACATATATATTTATATATATATATATGTATATATGTATGTGTATATATGTGTGTGTGTGTGTGTGTGTACAAGACTCCTGGGTCAGAGAAATGGGCCATAAATTACTAACAGCCCATCTCAGAGCAGCATCTTGCATTTATTCCCCATGCCCTAATCACTGCAGGGTGATACAATGAGGGCCAGGTGTTTACCTGCACGTGCAGTGGTGAACACCACAGGAGAAGAACCCCAAATGTAGGAAACTGAGCTCTCAAGAGGCTGTTGGCATATGGACTTGTCTACCCCTCCTGTGGGAGGAAAAATGCATTAGCCTGGAATGTAAACCAATGCCTTCAGAGAGAGGAAGGAGGGGGCTTTATCTTTACTTCCTTGAGAAGGCTTCAGCAAGGGAGAGGGCTCTAAATCTTTCTGGTAGGATAGATATCTCTGGATTCCAAAGTTATTTGCTATTCAAACATGTCCTTTGCTAAGAAGGCCTGGACCCATTTAAGAACACAAGAAACCCATGGAGAATTTTGTCCCAAAAATTACAACCCATGACTTGTGTGATAATGATGAGTTAAATTGATGTTTGTTGAGTGAATGAATACCTCATAAGGAACTCACTGTTCAGTAGGAAGTAGGAAAACTGTAAGCAAAAGGCATATAACTACTACACTCAAATTATGTATAAATTGTTATAGGAATATTGTTGAAATAACTCAATCTACTATGGATCGTCTAAATACAGATGATGTTAGAGATCCACTTATACTGGCCCTTGAAAAGTGATAAGATATTCAAGCAGGAAAGAATAAAAGGGTTTCAAATACAGGCATAAAGATTCAGGGGAGAGAAGGTATAATTAAAGAGCAGAGTTTCTCAAAAAGTTTATCTTACATATCCCAAAAGCATTCCCACATATCATTAATCATTTCTAGCCTGTAAGCCAAGATGTATTATCTACATTATATTGATGATAAAACTGAGACCCACAGAGCACCTCTCTAATCTCCTGAGCATCATAAAATTCAAAGTTGTAGATCTTGATACCCCCTAGTTAATATACCCACTGATGCTTGAGTCACCTTGATGACTTACTTAAAAATCTGCTCTCCATTCAAGGATTGAATTTCAAGGAATTGGAAATTAAAAAAAAAAAAAAAACACCTAAAGAAGCCTATTTCTTCCTTGGGTAGCAGTGACCACCAGAGTATGTGCCTTTATCTGAGTCCAAATCCTCACCATCTTTAGTTCTACTCCTTGGGGCCATGGAAGATAAGTATCGACTATGCTGTGCACACTAAACCACTTAGGTATTTATTCCTCCCTTCACAACTCCACCTTTTCTTTTAAAGACTAAACATCCATGGGTCTCTGTCCCTGCAATCCTCATTCAGATGACATAATTTTTAATCCTCTATAGTAATTCTTCTCTAAACATGCTTGCTAAAAGAGGCAGGTCAACTGTAGCTGTCACCCAGTCTGGGCAGAGCCATTGCTCTGACATTTATTGCTTTAGCAAATCAACATATGGGCTTTGATTGCATTTGGAATCAAATCACACTGATAAATAATTGTCAGCAGATATCCCAAGGTTTGTTGCTGCATACCAATAATACATAGTCTCAGACATGATGACAATAAATAAAGGTCAAAGGAAAAGGCAGAATGACAGATGTTTCTTAATGATGAAAGAATTGTCATCATTGTATCATCAGATAAAATAGGTGAGCCATTCTTCTAAAAACAGGCAATCAAGTATATCCTTCATATACAAATATATAACGAATAAATTTTTGTACAACAAGCTTAGAGCAGGCTCCTATTTGCCTTTTATTGAGCCTAACTTTGTAATCAAAGAATAAACATCCATACCATTTCACTGCATGGCTTCTGCACATTCCAGAAGTTCACTCTGTCATCACCATTGTTTTCGTTATTATTCAAATGCTCTCTCTCTCCCTCCAAAACATATAGTATTTATGAAAGTTGGAGACATTGTTTATATATGATGCAGAGAGTATATATCCAATTAAGGAAAGACAATTTTTTCTCAGTTGGTGTAATAAGTATTGTAGCCAATAACTTAATATGAGAAAATGCTTAATTCTGCTTAAAATTGGAACTCCTTCATTTAGGAGAAATGAAGAATGCACCCATTCTATGTCATGCAGTGCTCTTGGTGCTGGCTAGACTCTGGCCTTGCCAGCTCTACTCCATTCCTCCTAGCCTCATAGGTGGATGGACATACCCATGCACTGGGCATCTTTACAAAGTTGTTATGTAACTACTCATGTGTTATGCTTGGTCAACACTATATGCTATATTTATCTGATCAAGTGCAAGATGCTTATTTTCCCACACATTTTATTATTTATAATATTTCTGAAATCTTAAAATTTTTGTTAGCCAGGCAGCAGTCAAGTGGATTACCTTTTAAAATTGCTAAATCTCCAGTATTCTTGATGGCACAGGGGATGATACTGAGTGAAAAGAAGCATGTCATCATTCATTCTGAGTTGAAAAGTGACTCAAAGAATTCAAAATATGAAGATTTGTTAGGAATATTTCAGAGTAGTATATTTTTCTTTTCAAGTAATCACAAGGTTGGTATATGATTAAAATCTCTTTCTAAATACATTTTTTATATAAGTATAAAATAAAAATTCTAAGTGATAAGGTGGTGATGTATTGTGATTTAATTGACAGCGGTTCTTCCACCTTAGTAGTATATAAAGTGTTATATATTATCTTAGAGTTGAAATAAAAATATATAGTACAGAATGATATTGGGAACTGTATTAATCAGGGTTCTCTAGGAAAACAGAATCAACAGGAGATAGCTGTACATAGTATGAGATTTTACAAAATTCTCTCACGTGAGTGTGAAGATGGACAAGTCCAGATTCTGCAGGCAGGCTGCAAACCAGGGATTCCGATGAAAGTCCAATGAAGGTCATTTATGACTTCCTGGGAGATGTTGGCTGTCCAAAGACAAGTTGGGAAATTGTCTCTGAATGCTTGAAATCACATCCCCTTTTAAGGCATTCAATTGATTGGATAAAACATCACTCATTGCTGACAGCAATCTCCCTGGTTGATTGTAGATATAATCAGCCATCTATGCAGTAAACTCACTGATGTCTAAAGTCCATAAATGTCCTTGTATTACAATTAGCCCAGTGCTTGCTTGACCAAACAAGTGGGTGCAATTACATGACCAAGTTGACATATTAGCCTTACCATCACAGGAACATAAAACAAAATTTTATCTGAAACACAAATATTAGAGCCAGGAGACAAGTTTGCAAAAGGAAAGTTTAGTAATTGTACAAAGTAAAATCTCAGATTTTGAAGTGAGGTGTTTTGGGGTTAAGAAGTTTAGGAAATTCCTATCCATGGCTTCACTGATCTAGCACGACTTCACTCTATATGAGCATCTTCATCAACCAAAGTGTGTGTTTCTTGAGAAAACCTGAGAGGACTCAAGAAGCTGTGCTTACCTAATGACCCTCAGCCTATATACTGCTATGTTTTCCTGAAAATATATTCTTTGTGCCCAGCAGTATAAGATCTAATCCCCCTTCTTCATAATATTTTTCTGAGTAACAAGAGCACAGACTCTGTAGTCAAACTGCATGGTTGTCTATCCTAGCTTCATCATTTTCTAGTTGTATCTTCTTGGGCAATTACCCTCTGGGTCTCACTTGCCTCATCTATAAAATAGACATAATAATATGACCTAACTTATTGTGTTGTTATGTGCATTACATGAGTTAATATTAATGATATTTAAGTGACATGTGTTAGTCACTATATTAAACAGAAATACAAAGATGATATAATAGTAAAGTAGGTGGAAGAGTTGCTTTTGATTGGGTGGTCTTCAAGAAAAAGAAGAATACAAACATATGACACCATACTCACACAGAGCTCTGTCTTCTGCAGCATACAACTATACCTTGTTGCCATAAAAATATAGTATACTATATAAAATATAACCTTTCATTATTAAAATTTCACAGTAGTTCAAAGTCATCATTAGTATCAGTAATTAACTTTGTTTGGTTCTACAAATATGCATATAAACAGCCTTAGAGACTAGACAATGTAAATTGACCACTCATCTTATCCTGATCTGAAAGAAGCTTATTTCATTTTATTAAGCACTTGTTTGTGAAAGAAGGAAGAATTGAGGCTTCATTGAGGGATCAAGTTGAGTGGCCTTTAGTTAATTAATATTTATCAGTTTTCAGCTTTACTTATAGCAATACTATAAAATTTTGATTAACTGGTAACCAGTCTCAGGAACAGGGATCAGTCAAAATGTTGCACATAATTTCTTCATAGACATTCCCACATCTAAGTCAAATCATAGCCTATCTAACTTAATGTTCTAATATTTGTATTTCATTTTAGAATTGCAATAATGTGGTGAATATAGATAATCCTTAAAATTTATTTCATTTCTAATTCTCACCTGGAATAAATAATTTCATAGACTGTGTTGGCTGAACATACTGTTCCTCTCACCACCCTTCCTTTTTAATCTATATTCAGGGAAGCATTTGGATCTACAACAGGACAAAAATATAATAATGAGACCTTCATAAAAATAACCTTTTCCCAGTTGCTCCTCTTAGAAAAGCAAGAAGAGCCTTTGCCTCTTCTGCCCCTTTTATTTAAACCTATAGTTAGTAGTAGAGTTGATAGGTATATGTCCAAGAGACTTAAATCTTTGGGCTGTCCATTTGCCAGCTGGTCCCTAAATCTCAACAGAGTTGCAACACTTACTCTCCAATTAATTAGACTCACCCAGGACAACTAACAAGGAGACGATGATGGACAGTGACCATCCCAAGGAACAGAGAGAATCTGCAACTGCAAGCAAGGTGGTCCTATCCATCTGCCCCATGGGATTGAAGCCCCCTGTCAATTAGAGGTAGAGTGGGCATCACCATCCCTGAATCCTCGGGATTGGGGAATGAATGATGGCCTAGAGTAGACTTAACTGTTATTCTACTATAGACTTATTGTGATCCTATCAATGGAAGAACTCATCATTGATATGAAGGCAGTGGCCACTGGAGGTTCTGAGGGGAGGGAGAGGGAAAAACAGGCATAATATGGGGGCATTTTTGGAACTTGGGAATTGTCCTGAATGACATTACAATGACAGATACAGGCCATTATATATCTTGTCATAACTTACAAAATTGTGTGGGAGAGAGTGTAAACTACAATGTAAACTATGATTCATGCTTAGTGGCAATGCTGCAAAATGCGTTCATCAATTGTAATGAATGTACCATACTAATGAAGGATGTTGTTAATGTGGAAAAGTGTGGGAGGGGGTAGGGAGTGGGGCATATGGGGATCCCCTGCATTTTTTATGTAGCATTTATGTAATCTAATCATGTCTTTAAATATATTCATTCTTTTGCCTTTTCCCATGACCATTTCCACCTGTCTAATTCCAGTGCTAATGTAACTACATGCAAGAGCTTGCCCTGACCAACTCTCTCAACAGCTTTGGTTTTACCTCACTTTGTACTCTCTAGTACTTTGCATTTCTATGATTATGCTTATTACATTATATTGTAATGGTTGGTTTAATTTCTTGTCTTCTCTTTAGATGGTGAGGTCCTTCAGGACAGAAACTAGCAACTAATCCTGTGCATAACATATTATGGCCACAACAAATATTTATTGAGTTCTAGCTTCTGGTGAAGTTTACAGAATGGACTCAAAAATTTGGGAAAATGAAATTAAGATTCATTTGTTTTCTTTCATTCTATTTTTTTATTATCATACTCATCATCAAATAGTTACTTTCTGAAATCAGTTTTTATTTTTAATACCTCACTCTCTTTTCTCCTACTAACTCATTGCTTCTGCCATAGTGTGCAGAACTGTCTCACACTATGGCAGTCCTGGTTAGTCAGACAGTCTAACCAGGACTGTCTCTTATGAGTGATTCTGAGACATATTAGTCTATATTATTCATACAAGAGCTCCAAAATGTTCCATTTTATATGGTAAGCAAAATTCTCTTTGACATCCATAGCTGTCATTTCCCACAAACCAAAGTCTTTTCATCAGCATATATTGCACTGATTTTCAAATTATAAGGATGGTTTTTGAACACTACCAGCTGAGAAGGGATTTCTTTCTGTGTGTGTGTGTGTGTGTTTAGCATCTCCTCCTTATCCTCATTTCCCTGTGAATTTTTCCTATTTCATATTTACTTTCCAAATCCCTATTTTGTTTTAGAATTTTATGAGCAATCATTCATAGGCTCATCACTGCAGTCTAGAAGGACATACAGGAATTATCATAATCAACCTACTTAAAAGGACAGATAAGGGCTGAGAAATTGCCTTTGAAAAGAAAAAAAAGAAGAGGATTTATTGATGGATGCTTTAATGCCTCTTTCTATTTGAAAATATTCTGTGCATATTACCACCATCTGAAGATGAATTACTTGAAGGAAGGAAAGGTATTTGTTTTTCCTTATCTCTTTAAACCAAAGCTGAATTTTTTAGATTGACCAATTGGTCCTATGTCTTTCACATTTGCTTTTTGAAGTACTATCATACTTTAGTTTATTCACAATTGCAGATGCATACAGCATACTTGAGGACAAATGAAACAACTTATTTGTGTATTGAATCTTTAATGATATTCTTGGAAAAGACTTCAGAGGGGAGTTTTGAAAAGTCACCAGTGTCACAGTAATGAAATGTTGTCAATAATTCAGAGGTGAACTGGACAGTGGAAATAAGCAATTGTTTTGTACAGAACAGGATACTTAAAAGCAATTGCCAAGGAATACTTGTTTCAAAGTCATCTGCACATTTTTCCAATATCAATGTTTAAAAACTTTCTCCTCAAAATCTCTTCTTTTTCTTCTAATGCACATCCTGCAATTATAGTGTTTTAATAAATTATCATGTCTTGTCCAAAAAGAGTTTAGTTTTTGCAACTTTTAAATTAATTCATTCCTTGTCTGAGAAATTGTTGGCTTTCTTAAGAGCAGTGTCAACATGGTTAAATAGTTTTTGTTTAGCTAATATTTCATACCAGGTTGAACCATATGAAAGTGCCATTTTGTGGTCAAAAACAGTTGAATATGAGCAGTTTCATATGTTTAACCTAGTGTGTGTGTATGTATTTTGGATTATATATTTTAATCCAATATTGGATAAAACATTCAATAGTTCAATAATTTATCAAAGAATATCTACAACCAAAAATATCAATTTTCATAAAAAAGACATCAAATGCCTAAAGTCTAATATTAAAAATTAAATGAAAGCTGTACTGTGTATGTTTCTTTTTATGTATTTAGCTATAATATATTAACTCTTATATTTACTTATATCATATTTTCTAAACTAATGGAAGCTGACAAGCTTCCTCAGAGACTTAACCAAATTAAGTACAAATCTTATTACAAACATACTGGCAAAAACCCTTGGTAATATGGTCATACTCCTAATTGGCAATGAATTGTATAAGCATGTATAAAATGACATATCTTAGTTTGCACTTGGAATTATCTTTGCTATATGGTCATATAAATATGACTGTTGTGAATGTTTTTTCTTTTTTTAGTTGCAAATGTCTTTTCTCCCAATACTATACCACAATATTAATAATGACATTTTCTATATGAATTTCATTTTTTCCACCTTCAATTACTAGGAACACAAAAATCCTTAGAGGTAGACTGTGGGGCAGAGAAAGAAAGCAAGCAGCAAAGATGGCGATAATTTGCAGACTGAAAGAATGGATGTTGAAGAGACAAAGGTTGATTTAAACAAGTTTGTAAATTAGTAGTAGTAGCATTAATAAAAATTATGATAAAAATAGCCAGGTTGGTTATATTCAAACCCAGTACTTCTCAAGAAAGCTGAATATTTTCATCAAATTTTAATTCTTTTTAGTCTAGCCTGATGAAACTAAGCCAGGATTCTGAAAACAAAATGCCACTGATTTCTACGGGCTGATGAATAATGGTAGATGTGGTGCTGGAGTCACTGCATATTTAAAATCCTTTTTGCCAGGTAAAAAAATGTAATCGTATATAAGGATATTATCTGAAAGTCACGGAAATCACTCTATAATTTTATAGCAAATTTCCCCCCAGAACATGTTCAGAAATAAATAAATCTTAAAAAAAAAAATTAGAAGCAAAAATAAAGTGCCCAAGTCATCCTTAAGAACCAAAGATAATAAGCATATTTACTCCCTCAACAAATATTTGAGTGGCCAATAAATTTTATAGCCAATCTCAGGATGAAGGTCCTACTTGTACATTAGTAATAAAATAAAGGTCCATCTTGAGAAGAGCACATGGTGTTGGGAAGAAGAAGTCGTACTGGCTCTTAAGAGCCAAAAAATGAGTCACATAAATTCAGGAGGTTCTTTCTCTTGGCTGTTGCTATTTTTTAAAAAGTTGAATTTAGAGCATCTGATCTAATACTGCCTTCATAGGTCTCATACAGACAATTTAAAGGTAGGACTTTACTAATGTTCTGTAAAGCTGGCAAACCATAGCTACCTCGTATTTGAAAGTCCTGCCATGCAGACCTGGCTGAAAAAACAATGAAAGCAAAAAAATATTCTTCTGCTCATCAATGCTGAAAAGGTGTATTCCCTGACTCAATCTTCTGCATAGTGGGTCAGACCTAACAGTCGATTTTAATGTCAAGCTGCATTCACGTGAACATTATAACCTTTACAGTCAGCACTTACTAAGAACAAGGCTATTTAAGAGTAGCCCCCAATCAGTGAATAGCAGCCACACTCACCTGTTAGGATCCACTGAGATCAAAATTACCCACTCATGAAAGCCTAAGAACTATACTATCTTCCCTGACCAGCAGAAGTCTCATGCTCTCCATATTCGGTCCCCATATCCAAATCCATGCCTTTTTCCAATATTTTTAACCCATGCATTAAATTATGGAATTCTAGGAGTCATTGAATAATACCCCAGTTTTTCCCACACAATTCAGAACTGAAGAGAGAGGACTGGAGGTCCTAAAGCAGAGATTGGAAAATCACCCCTATTACCACAAAATTGCTTAGATAATGTTTCTTATTTGTACTATCAAATGGACTGTGTAACATTCTCCTCTGCCTTAGCTGGGACTTCCCACTTGGAGGAACATTTAGGTCTAAACAGAAGATAAAATTACCAAAGAATGCTGACTAGAATCACCTGGGGTAGAAAGAGGGAAGAGATAAAACACCAATAATTTATAACTTCTTATTAAATTAGTTCCACCAAACTGAGAAATGTGTACTAATGTCCAGAAAGGTGCAGGCAAATTGTCAGAAGTGCTATTCTGGTCCAGGTCTTTTCATGTGAAAAGAGGAGGAGTGGTGAGAAGCTTCTTACAACAATGCCTACATGGGGTTAGGCCTAGAGATATAAATTCAAGGAGCTGGTATAGTACTTTCAGCAGTTAAATTCCAACTTAGCTTGGACCTTGGTTTCCATGGAGATTTCAAAAATTCTTAATTTTATTCCTTGATTTTCATAGCTGGCCTCTTTTATTTCTAAGAGTAGCCAACATACTACTATATAATTATGCTATAGAAAGTAAGCATAAAACATTAAATTAATCATGGGGTTTTCTATCACTGGTCATAGATGTCAATGCAAACACTTCACAAGTTGCATTAATTTATTTTTCTGTAGCACTTTCTTTTATTTCAGAATAGAGTTATTAGTAGGTTAAGAGCACAAATGCTGCTAACAGTTATGAAGCTCTTGTTTAGGAACCTCTACATATCATAGGTTACTGTCAAGGTAGAATGCATTGTTAGGAAGGCTATATATTTCTCCTAAAAGGATACATAAATTTTGGGGGATTTCTATATATAGGATCAATGTCATCTGCAAATAATGACAGTTTTACTTCTCCCTTTGCAATTTGGATGACTTTTATTTCTTTTTCTTGCCTAACAGTTCTGGCTAGAACTTCCAGCAAAGTGTTGAATAACAGTGGTGAGAGTGCATATATTTGTCTTGTTCCTGATCTGAGAAGGAAAACTTTCAGTCTTTCACCATGGAGTAAGATGTAAGCTGTGGGTTTTTCATATACACCCTTTATCATGTTGAGAAGTTTCCTTCTGTTCCTATTTCAAAGTGTTTTTATCAAGAGAAGATGCTGGGTTTTGTCAAATACCTTTTCAGCATCAATTGAGATGCTCATGTGGTTTTTCCCCTTCGTTTGGTTCATGTGGTCTAGTACATTGATTCATTCTCTTATGTTGAACCACGCTTGCATACCTGGGATAAAACCCACTTGGTCATGGTCTACAATTCTTTTACTGTGCTGTTGGTTTCGATTTGCAAGTATTTTCTTGAAGATTGTTGCATCTATATTCATAAAAGGAGCTGGTCTCTAATTTTCTTTTCTTGCGGTATTTTTATCTGGCTTTGATATTAGGGTGATGTTGATGTCATAGAATGAGTTAGGTAATGTTCCCTCCTTTCAATATTTTGGAAGAATTTGAGCAGGATTGGCATTGATTATTCTTTGAATGATTGGTAGAATCCACCTATGAAGCCATCTGATCCTGGGCTTTTCTTTGTTCGGAGGTTTTTGGTGACTGATTCAATCTCTATACTTGTAATTGGTCTGTTGAGATCTTTTATTCCTCCTAGAGTCAGTGTAGGGTTTTTGTGTGTTTCTAGGAATTTGTTTCCTTTAGATTGTCTAATTTGTTGGCATACAGTTGTTCACAGTATTCTCTTATGGTCTTTTTTATTTCTTTTGCATCAGTATTAATGGCCCCCTCTCATTTCTGATTTTGTTTATTCGCATCTTCTCTTTTTTTGTTCTTTGTCAGTCTATCTACAGGTTTGGAAATTTTATTGATCTTTTCAAAGAACCAAATTGTGTTGATTTTGTTAACTTTTTTAATGCTTTCTAATGCTTTTTACTCTTAATTTCATTTACTTCTGCTCTAATCTTTGTAATTTCTTTCCTTCTGATTGTTTTAGGTTTAGTTTGCTGTTCTTTTTCTATTTACTCCAGGTGTGCAGTTAGGTATTTGATTTTAGCTCTTTCTTATTTTTTGAGGAGGTGTTAACAAATCAAATCTAGCGATATATTACCTGATAATATATCACTACCAAGTGTTATTTATTTCAGGAATGCAAAATTAATTCACAATTTTTTTAAAAATCAAAGAAATCCACCATGTAGACAGATTAAAGAAGCACACCCATATGATCAATTCAATAATTGCAGAAAAAGTATTTGAAACAATTCAACATCCATTCGTGATGAAAAGTATCAGGAAACTAGAAATTGAAGAGAAATTTCTTAACATGATAAAGGACATCTGCAATAAAACCTACATATAGCATTATGATGAAAGACTGAATGTTTTCTCTCTAAATTGGTAATACGACAAGGAACTCCACTCATTACTCTTAAGCAATATCGGTCTGGAAGTCCTAACGAGTGAAATAAGACAAGAAAATAAATAAAAGGAATACATGTCAAAAAGAAGAAATAAAACTGTTTCTCTTAACAGATGGCATTATTGTCTTTCCTGATAATCCCAAATAATTCAGAAATGCTCCTAAAACTAATAAATATGTTTGCAACTTCACAGGATACATAGTCAACATGCAAAAATCAATTATATTTCTAAATATTAACACTGAACAATTAGAGTGTGGAATAAAAAAAGATCAGTTACAGTAGTTTAGAAAATGAAATAATTAGGTGTAAATTTAACAAAGATATGCAGGATCTATATCCTGGAAACCTTTAAATATTGATGAAGGAAGTGAAAGTAGACTTGAAAAAATGGAGAGATATACCTTGCTCATGTTTTAGAAGACTAATTTGTTAGGATATTCCTTTTTCCCAATATGATGTATAGATTCAAAATTCTAGGAGAAATTTTAATAGATATTAATGAGTGAAATAATTTGGAAACTCCAACTTTGTTGGAGGACTCACACTACCCACTAAAACGTTATAGTAATAAGGATGATGTGGTCTTGGTGAACAGTTAAATACAAATCAAGGGAACAATGTAGATGATCCATAAATAGACACACACAAATATGGTCAACTGATTTTCAACAAAGGTAAAAAGACAAAGAGAAAAACATAATGTTGATGCTGGAACAATGGGACATCTATAGTCTGAAATATATATATATCTTGAATGATTGAAAAACACTCAAAGGGGATCATAGATCTAAATTTAAACACAAAATTATAAATCTAGAAGAAAACCAGAATGATTTTGGGTTAGGTAGAGAGGTTCTGATATACCACCAAAGCATGGCCCATAAAAGAAAAATATATATAAATTGGAGTTTATTAAAATTAAAATCCTTTGTTCTGTAAAAAGGCACTGGAAGATAATGAAATGTTAAGCCAAATGGTGGGGCGTCCGTCTGCCATACGGAGGGACCTGGGTTCGATCCCCGGGACCTCCCGGTAAAATGAAAAATATATATATAGAAGGTGCATGGGCTGCCAGGCTCTGTGTACCGGTGAGCCGCCAGGCCCCGGAAGCCATGCAGCAAGATGATGATGTAACTGGAGAGAGACACAGGGGAGAGACAAGACGAGATGCTCCGAAAGCTCTGAAAACCAGGAACCAAGGTGGTGCAGGTGGCAGAACGCCTCTCTCCTTCATCGGAGGTCTCCAGGATCGAATCCTGGTGAAGACTGGAGGAGGAGGATGAGAAGAGATGGCAGGAAACAGACACAGAGAACTGCCCAGCGAATGGACACAAAACAGCAAATGGGGGAGGGGGGGTTTAAAATGGATACAGTAAATCTTTAAAAAAAAAAAAAAAAAAAAAAAAGAATATGTAAAGAACTAACAAAAAAACACCTCCCCCCAAAAATGAACAAAACATCTGACAAACTCTTTACCAAATAAGGTATACAGATGGCAAAAAGCATGTGAACAGATTCAACATCATTAATCAATCCTTTGTGAAATGCAAATTAAAAGCACAGCAACTGACTTCCAAGTTTAACTCTGATGGGTAAAGAGTTTGGAATTCATCATTCCTGCCCTTATACAAAATAAAAAGCTGAAAACACTGAAAATCAAACACTTTTCTTGGACTCATTAGATTATTGAGGATACAAAGCCAACTGCCACAGGGAAATCTGGAGAGACAGGCAAATACAGATAATTACAGCTAAATTCTGCTTACCTGGAAAAGAAGCCACTGGATCCAAAAACTGGTAGGAACATTTAAATGGTAATTTTGATTAATTTTCGGAGGCTGAGTGATGTGAAACTCCTGGAGGTCACAGTCTTAAGGGGATACCCATGCCTTCATAAGTTTTTCATGTAAAGAGCCAAGAAAAATCACCTTATGTTTCTGATGTGGGAAGGGGAAGAGGAACCATTTCGAAATAAACTCAAAGCATACTCCATAACAAAGGCCTGCTGTCCAGAGGAAAGACTGAACCAGAGCCTCATCCCACCTGGGGAAAGGATAATTAACAATCTTCAGCACCAATTAACTTTCCTTTTTCACTTAAACGGGTGGGGGAATATTAAGAAACACTTGTGAAGTCACAGCCCAAGGACCCAGGCCCATTGAAAGATGAAGTTTAATCATAACATTATTGAATGCTTCCCCCACCCCTACATTTTACCACTACACCAGTTGGGGTCCAGTATACAATAAGACCTGTTTTATGTGAACTCAACACACGTGAATTCAGGCAAACATGATAGGAAATGGAAAACAATAAAGGCAGAAAGAGAAAATTGAAAATTTTAAAATTATTTCTATGATTAATTTTGTTTACTTATTGTGACTAGAGTGTTTGCCTTATTTATTTTTAAAAGTCTGATAGTATGTCCATATAATAAATGCTTACTAAATAATAGAGTTCACTATTATGCAAGATTTTCAACTTATGCAAGATGTCTTGGAACGTATTGGTCATGTAAATTGAGGGCCTACTGTACTAACATAGGATTACAGATGAAATAGCTATAAGACACAGAATTTTTCTGAAGAGGAGTACTTAGGAAAGCCCAGAGTGAAGAGGGGAGACAAAAACAAGGCCACTAAAAGAATTTGAAACCTATGACACCTATAGCTATAGCAAATATTAACATAAAAGTTCATACTAAAGAAAGATTTACCTCAGTTCCTATTATATAATATATCATGTCCAGACTTCAGCAAAAATTTACAAAACACACTAAAAGGCAAGAAAAAATATGTAGTTTGAAGAGACTAAGCAAAAATCATAACTAGAGTCAGATATGACCCATATTTTGGAATTAACAGATAATTTAAAATAACTCAGATTAATATGTTAAGGGCTGTAATGGAAAAAGTAGATAACATGTAGGAACAGATAGATAATGCAAATAAAGAAATATAAACTCTAAGGAAATATCAAAAAGGAATGCTGGTACTCAAAAACACTGTAAAATAAATGAAGATTGCCTTTGATGGCATCTCAGTGAGGAAAGATTCAATGATCGTGACAATATGTCAGAAATGCAAAGAGAAAAAGAAAAGAGTAAAGGAGAAAAAACAGAATATAATGTCCAATAACTATGAGAATTTCAAAATATATAGCATAACCCATGTGACAGTTGAAGCTTATTGTGGACTCCAGAGAAGATCATGTTCTTGAGGCTAATCCATTCCTGTGGGTATGGGACCCTTTCTTTGATTGGATTGGACTCAGTTGGGGGAGGGGGGGGTCTTTGTATGGATTATTTCAGTGAGGGGTGACCCATGGTGGGTCTTGGTCCTCTTGCTAGGGTCCCTTATAAATGGAGGACTGAAGGCAGAGACACTCAGAAAAAACCCTCAGAGACAGGGGGAGAGGTCCCAGAGGCCAGAGACTGGAATCAACAGCACAGCTCACAGCTGAAGAGACGAGGCCTGGAGGTGAGGGGAGAGATGAGCTGATGGCATTTTGTCCTGCCATGTGCCTAATAGCTCACAGCTACAACTTTGGTGAGAAAACATCTCTTGATGCTGCCTTGATTTGGGCATTTTCAGAACTGTAAACTTTCAACCAAATAAATTCCCAATAGATAAGCCAACACATTTCTGGTACATTGCCTTGGCAGCCCTTAGCAAACTAAAACTATGCAGAATTGGAATACCAGAAGGAGAAGAGAGAAAGAACAGAGCAGAAGAAATATTTTAAATTCTAATGGCTGAGACTTTTTCAAAATCAATGACAAATACCAAACCACAGATTCAGGAACCTCAGAGGACACCAAGCAATATAAACAACAAAAGCCTGTAACTAGGAATATCATATTCAAACTGCAGAAAACCAAAGACAAATGGAAAATCTTAAAAGAAGCCAGGAGTGGGGAAATCCCCTACCTATAGCAGAACAAGGAGAAGACATACATCAGACTTCTTGTAAGAATCCATGTAAGCAAGAAGAGTGTTAAAATGTTGAAAGAAAACACCCATCAATCTAGAATTCTTATCCAAGAAAATTATCCTTCAAAAGTCAAGGAAGAATAAAGACTTTCTCAAACAAAACGTGAGAAAATTCTTCACTAGCAGACCTGTCCTGCACAAAATGTTAGATGAGTCCTTCAGGGAGAAGAAAAATTATATAGGTCAGAAATTCAGATGTGTGTAAAGAAAGGAAAAACATCAGAGAAAGAATAAATGAAGATGAAATATTTTTTGTTTTTCTTATTCTTAATTGGTCTACTAGATTATTGTTAAAAGTAATAGTAACAATGTATGGGGTGACTGTAGCACATGGATAAGTGAAATGAACAACAGCAATATAAGAGAAGGGAGGGAGGAGTTGGAATAACCCATTTTTAAGGTACCTGACAATCTGTGAAGCAGTATTGCTATTTGAAAGTGGACTTCTAGGCACGAGTATACATTGCAAACTCTAAGACAAACAGTAAAAAACTTTTAAATAGTACAATTGATAGGTTGAGAAAGGAGAAAAAATGGAATATTTAAGTAAAACCAGAGAAGGCAAAAAAAGAGGGGAAAAAAGAAACAAAGAACAAGTATAACAAATAGAAAATAGTTGCTAACATGGTTGATGTTAATCTTGCTTTATCAATAATCACTTTAAGTGTGAACAGTCTAACTACACCAATTAAAACACAGAGATTGTCAGAGTGGATTAAAATAAAAAAACACCATATATATGTTGTCTACAAGAAACTCACTTTATAAAATGTATAGACACAGGGTAAAAGTAAAGAGATTCAGAAAGATATATTTTGCTAACACTAATCAAAATATAGTATAGCTATATTAATTTCAGACAAAGTAGGTTTCAGAAAAAGGAACAAGGATACAGTGGTCAATACTCCAAGAATACATAAAAATTCTTAATATGTATGCATCTACCAACGGAGCATAAAAATGCATGAGGGAAAATCTGATGATACAATTGCATGGAGAAAGGTCCCACTACACACATTTTATAAGGGCTAAAATAACAAAAAATGGCAATACAATTTGAGGATGCACAACAACTGGTCTCCTATAAATTGCTGATAAGGAAGCAAAATGGTGAACTCACTTTGTAAAACAGTTCAGCAGTTTCTTATACCTATCAAATACCTACATTCATACAAACCATTTGGCAGTTTCTTAAATGTAAACCTATCATATAATCCAGTAATAACTTCCCTAGGTACCTATACAAGAAAAAGTAAAACTTATTTTCATACAAAAACCTGTACCTGGTTGTTTATTATGTCATTACCCAAAATTACCCATAATTGAGAACACACAGATGCCCTTCTACTGTTGAATAAATTAAAAATGTTGTATATCCATACAATGGACTGCTACTCAGCAATAAAAAGGAATGAACCATTGATTCATACAACAAGGCAGATGAATCTTAAATGTATTTTGCTAATATGGAGGAAGTTCAACTCTATGATAAATTTGCAACTCAAAGATTAGTAATTAAAAAATTAATCGTGCTCCTGGTTTGAAAAATAACTAAATATTTGTATGTAATGAGAGCCAAATCCATGGTGTTGGAGATAGAAATTATGAATAAAGAAAAAGTGAATTCCAGATGATGACTGTCAAGCTGAATTAGAATCGGAGGTACGTGCACATTAAAAATCCACACACACACACATATCTGAATAAAGATACACAGATGGATGCCAAAATTAGGAGGCGAAAGTGTAAGCAGAAACAGGATATTTTATGGTATCAAATGTAGCTTTCCCAAATAGTAATTACAAAGGGAACAACAGTAACTTTGGAGAATCCTAAATTGGATCCTGGATCAGAATACAAACATTAGTGGAAAAACTAGTTTAAAATTTAAACACTTTCTGAAGGATAGTTAACAGTATTTTACAAAATGAATTTCCTAGCATTGATAATTCCTCTCTGGTTATGTATGATTTTATCATAAAGGAAGCTGGATGAAAATTTAAAATAAAAAAATAATTCCTGATTGTGCATACTTAAACCTTAAAAAAAAAATAAGTGGTTGATTAAAAAATATAACTATTTAAAATATAATAAAAATGTTAAAATGATTAAATGTAGATGTGAAAATTTAAAACAAGTTTATTAATCAGAGTCCTAGCAAGAAATAGAGGGCACATGAAAGTGTTTAAAGATAGTTTAATGAAAGGCGAATTAACAGAGATGACAGAATTAAGGGAACAAAGAGGAAGCCTTTGTTAGACCTATACCTGGAAGAGTAAGAAGTAGAATAGGATTCCTGGAGCTCAGATGAGAACAAAAACCTTAGAAGAAGAATTATGCCCAGAAGGGAGCCAGTGCCATATCCATGGAAAGCCATGGAGGAACTAGGTGGTATAAATACACTGAATTCTCTTGTCTCAAACTCCCCAAACTCCTGCTAATGTCTCCAACTGGCCAAACCAACTGGTGCAAAAAGGGTAAAGAAGCTCAAGGAATACTGCCCAGAGAGTTCAGCCATTCTGAACATGGCACAGAATGGATCTGGGAGGGGTGGGGTTAAGCAAACAGAAAAGAAAAGAAAAAAAACAACAGCACATATGACATGATTCTGTTCAATATGAAAATGTGTCATCAAGATAGAAAAGCAAAACAAGAAGAGAGACTTTGAATAAATTTTTTGAAAATATGAACATATTATGACATTATAATCACATCATCTCTACCTGACAGATACTCTGCTTCCCTTCCTACACAAACTTCTTAATTCATGCCAACACTACATATATTCGGATTTCTCTCTTCCAGTTTCTCAGCATTTAGGCACCAGTTTCTTAGTAAATGAAATTATTTTCAATATGTGCCAGAATATGTTTCTATATCTGATAATTCATGTGTCTCACTATAGCTTGTTCATTTATCTAATTCAGAATACCTGGGTGAGGTTGGAGTGAAGGATTCAAAGAAAGAGATATGTAGCACATAGAGATGGTTCAGAACCAGCTTTTGCAACAGCCAGACATTTTCATGTAGTACAATTGTGGGGTGAAGGATAATCAGTCAGGTTGCCCAATAATGGGCATTCCCTGGTCAGACCACAGTGTTAGTGGTTCAAATCTGAGGAAAAACAGCAAAACAACAACAAAAAGCAGTGACAATTTGAAGCCATCGACTTCATAACCTAAGCCTCTAAGCCTTAGTTTCTCAATGCCTAGAACACTGCCTGAAAATTAGAAGTAATCAGTAAATTTCTTAAATAAATACACTAAACTCATCCTTGAGGAGTTCTAAAGCAACCTCAAGTAGAGCTCAGTTTTCATTTTGGGGAGGAGAATAAGATTGGGGAGCCCATCAACTTTATGGCATTGGGTACTTCTTAAGGTGGAACTAGGTATTTTCCCCCTTAAAAAAAAGCAGTGTTCTTCTCTTATAGGGTCAGTGATGAAGAATATGGTTTGCACTAAAATAATAAAGGCTAATGTTTACTGACCACTTATCATGTACCAGGCACTTTATTGAGCTTTTTAATAGGCATCATCTCTTTCAAACTTCACAATAATTCCTGAAGTAAGTATTATTATAATCCCCAATTGAAATAAGAATTTGGAATGAAAGAAAATAAAAATAATGTGGAAGATACAAACCTGAAGAGAGGCAGTGGACAAGAAAGCCAAATCGATATAAAAGAAGATTGTTACTGGAGGCAGAGATATGGGGATTAAGAACAGACACCTCTGTATTTACGTCAGTGGTAGACCTCTCTCTCTCCCTTTGGCTCAGAACTGATTGAGATAGGCTGTTTTTGGAATAGCCATTGAAGAGAGTTAATTTCTATTGGCATCTCCAGATGTTTTGTCAGCCTCAAGCAATCAATTTCTTTGCCTATTAGCCTCAGACATGCCATGTTGGCATTGCTCAAACCCTTGGAAGGCCATACTTCACTAGAGAGCATTGTGGTCTTGCTTTTTTCAGAGCTAAAGTATTTCATGTTACTGTACACAACACACTACATCATTTTCCATGGCTGGGGCTCCCACATTAGGCAGGTATGCAACAGCTTTGACTAATATGACCCCAAAATGTACAAAGATGTATTACAAACAGAAAAATTTTGTGGGGGAAATGGATTTCCTTGGACTCAAAGATCTTATTAGAAAAAGTTCAGTTTGTAATAGTTACCACAGGATTTCTTTCCAGAACAGGAATCTTTAGGTAACATTTCATAAACTACAGTTTGTCTTCAGTTTCTTATGTGAACTTTCCAACTGTTTCAGTACTTCTTCAAATATGTCTGCTTGCCTTTTATAATCTACCAGCTGTTCTCTTACACACATGGAAATAGTTTAGAGAATTAGTCTTTGGCATTCTTGAAGGATATATCATTTCTTCATGTAATATTTTCAGTGTGTGAAATTAAAAATGCCCAACACAACTAATGTTAAATTGAAATTTAGATAGGAGAAAAGGTTCAAAATAAAATTTCCAGTCAAGGCCAAGCTCCAAATCTAGCATTTCTGTGAGACAGCATAAAATATTATATGATAATAAACATCATACAAAGTTTTGTTCAATGTTTTAACAATTTACAAAATAATGAGATAATCCCTGCAGTCAAAAAAATTAACACCAAGAGAAATTTCATATCCAATGAGGCATACACTTTAATATACTTTGAATTTATGAAGAATCCCTAAGGGAAACTTCATTGCTTTCCTTTGAGATTTTAAGATATTATTTATTAAAATACCAACATTAAATCAGTTAATATGACTTTTAATAATCTTAAATTACTATATGAAAATACCTTAATAATATCAGTTTATCACACATTAGAAAGTAGTATAACATCATTCAAATTACACTCCTGAAAAGTTACAGAAGAAAATTTTATCAAGTAGATGTATATGATCTGTGAAGATAGATGGTACTTAGAAGTTAGAAAACTATTTTCTTGATTAAGCAACCAAAATATCGCGTGAATTGTTGAAAATATCTGAGGCAATCTCAAAATCAAATTTAATTCTTTTAAGGTCTCAAGCAGTGCTTATTCAAATATATAAAACTGTCTTCAACAGGAAATCTTTTTTTTTCTTTCTCCTTTCTTCCATCTTTGCTCCTTCCTATGTTAAACCAATCCTTCTTTTCTGCATGTATGCCATATTTGAATAATGAAGTTATTACCAGGAAATCAAGGATCCCTATCTAATTTATTATAGCTCAATGTGTTGGGTATTACAATTATGATTGCTGAAGTCACTCTTCCTTTACTGACTCACTGAGAGATTCTGAATTAGTGTGAAAGAGAAGAGATAGTTTCTTCATTCTGAACATAGCAAATAAGAATTAGCAAATTTATAGAAGACTCACAAGCAGGATTCTGAGGGCTAAGGCATCCTTAGGGCCGTAAATTAAAGAAGGATGGATCCTAAAATCTGGAGGTGGGTGGGGGGGTTCTCTTTTAATTTCTTGGACCAAAGTGGAAGAAAATTATCCACCTGCAAAAATTAGCATCTGCTTTTTACATGCTACAAATAGGAAAATTTTCCACGCTTTCCCTCCCTTCTTGTACATTCTTGTCAGGTACATTCTAGAAGAGAAATTAATTAGTCACCATTTAGAAGTCATCTAAACATAAGCAGAATCATACATTTGCATACCAATCAGAAAGTATCTTAAACTTTTCTTGCCAAAAGCAAGAGTTAAGAAACAGTTGTGACATTTAAAGTTTGTAATTCATGCTTCCAACATACATTTATGAGTTATCTAACATATGCAAAGTGCTAATCTAGCTGCTGTAGGAGATTTAAAATAAAAAACTTGACACAGGATCTCTAGCTTAAAGAATTTTAGGTTTTGTATGGGAAATAAGTAAGGTAAATAAATGCTATGTGATATTTCAAAAATTGATAAATAAAGCATTATAGGTGATTAAAAGGACAAAGTTTATCTGGTGCCAGGGATCCTGAAAATATTTCCCTGGAGAAAGTAACATCTGAACTGGTCATTGATGGGTAGAATCTGAAACTCTGAAATGGAAGGAAAGGTGATTTCAAGTACTTGTACTGAGAAGACCTCTTGGCCCGGCAGAGAACGGTGCCTGATTGACTAATGCTGTCCGGATGGGATGGAAGAGGAGTACTGACTCATGTTATTTGCCAAATCCGGGGAGTGGTTGGAGCAAAAAAACTCATAGAAACTAGATTAGAGAGAAATTACTGGAGAGAAGGATTAGATAAAAATCAAATCCCGTTTCTCTGATTTTATTTCTTTTGCCTAATCAAATTCGACATAAAGAATTTGGTTGTTGGACGATAATGACTGTCCATGCAGTCCAAGGCCTTTAATAAATCCTACAGCCAGGATTCCAACCATCACAGTCTCTCACAACAAAGGCCCCATTAAACAAAACTGTTTCTTTTTTCAAACGTATTATGTTTTTGGCTTTTGCACATATTATCTATATAAGTTAGTTATTCCTGCATAACAAACCAAACCAAAATTTGATAGTTTAAAACAACAGTCAAATATTATCATAAATCATTCAGCTGGGTATTGTCTGGGGAACAGCTGATCTAGGTTGGACTTAGCTGATCTCAGTTTGGTTCATTCATTCATCTGCAAGTAGCATGGGCTCTACACTGAGGAGGATTAGCCAGGAACCTTTGCTATAGCAGTTCTGTTCCATGTGTTTCTCATTTTCTTCCTGCTACCAGTGGGGGGCTAGTCTAGGAATGGCCTTCTCCCTGAGATGGCCTCTTAGAGCTAATGCTCAAATCAAGTCATGTGATAATAGGCATTAATACTAGGAAAGGGGTAGAGAACTGGATTTTTAATACAAATAACTATACTGTTCTTATGCCTGTAGTATCCACATAGTTGTATCAGGTAATTCACCAGAACAAATGTTGTTGTCACGTCAATATATGGAACACCATCTAGTGTGCAGCAGAGAATAAAGAAGGCATTAAAAATAATGGCAGAGGGAAGCGGCTGTGGCTCAATCAGTAGGGCTCCCGTTTACCATATGGGAGGCCCCGGGTTCGGTTCCCGGGGCCTCCTGGTGAGGGCAGGCCCGCCTGCATGGCGTAGTTGGCTGACCCAGTGAGCACAAGCAGCAAGGGGGGGATAAATGAATAAATAAATAAAATCTTTATAAAAAAATAAATAAATAAAAAAAATAAAAAATAAAAATAATGGCAGAATGGGACTCTGAAAAATAGGAAAAGGCAGTAATGTGGACCAAAGGAGAGGGCAGAGAAGGCCAGATCATAAGGGGCCCCAGAAGAGGCTATAATAAGAGATGTAAGAGCTGTGAAGAAACAAGATGTAAAAATGAGAATAGGAGCTGGCCCCACTGCATGCAGGAACTGGAGATCAGGGCAGAGTTACTTGGTCAGCTCAGACTGAATAGACAATAAGTGTGTGGGGAATTTTTAAAATAAAATTAAAAGTTTCTGAGGAAACAATGAACATATTGATAGCAACAACTATATATTTGGTCTCAATGTTTGCATATTTTACCATTAGCAAAGCCCTCCCACACTTCTCAAAGTGACAGCCACAGGAAGAACAGGTAAGGGGGAGATGAGGTAGTTGTATAAATCTTTTTAGAAAATATCCATATTACTAGCACATCCAGGCCTTGGAAACATGCCTTTAAGAAGGATTTTAAGACAATGAAAATAGATGTTATGTAAGAAATACATCATCATAACTATGGAAACTTTGAATAAAACCTGCCTTAAAAATAAGACTTGAATTCAAACTCCAGAGAGAGACAATAAAATAGACACTGTGCAAATCTGAAAATATTTACTGCTAATTTCATCCAGAAAACTGTTAACTATTTGCTTTTCAAAGTACTTGCAACACAATGGCTTAGATATAAGCCCAAAGTAAAGAAATAGCAACTGCAATACTGTGTCCATAAATTTGCAGGGTGCTTTTGAGAGAGGGCAAGATATTTATGAGCAAACATAACATACTTGATGACAAATATTTTTGTTGGAAAACTCCTCAGGTGAAGTACATATGACTTTTAAATGGAAAAATTACAGACTGCTAAACAATATAAAAAGAAATAGAGTCATTGTCCACAATGGCAGGTTTGAATTTTCAGGACACTTAGCACTCATTGTATTTATTTCCTCACTGCACACATTAAGAAGCTACAGGACCAGGTTTATTGATAATCTGCTCATATATTCTGTTTCCCAGTAGGAGGGCAGAGATTGGGCATAGGTCTTGTGTACAGTAGACAAGGAAGCAGCCCTCAAAAATAAAGGATTTTTACAGAGGGAGTGGGTTTAGTTCCACACAGACAACCCTGTTTATCATTCCTCATCCTTTGTCTTGTTTCTGCCATTTTTTTCTTCCCAATCAAATTTCTAACTTCTAACTCTCTCATCACAAACTCCTCAACCATCATATTGCCTCCCCTTATTCTCTAATCAACGCAGAGCTACCTGCTCTGTCCTTGTTTAGCCACTAACACTGGACTAAGGAATCTGTTCTCATAATTCCACAATTCTTTTCATCCAAAATGCCTTCAACTCTCAAAAGCGTGGCCACACCTTGGGTCTCTAATCACTCAGAATAGCCCAACCTAAACCTAATATTTTCAAATTCTTCTTGCTGACCACAACCTCCATGCTTTCCAATTCTATCTCTTTATTTCATGTCTTCAAATCTTGACTTGTTCTTGTGGCTCAGTCTTTTGACTCCATCCTCATTATGTAAACGTCTATTCCTCTATCATGACGTTGACTTTCCTAACTGGACCCTAAGTTGAACTACTTCAAAAGGCTCTTCTTCTTTTCATTCCTGGGCCATTGAGGTAAACTGGAGAGAGACAGAGAATGGTGCTAATTGATTCTATTCCAAATTCTTGCTATTTGATTTCAAATGGGACCTCAAATATTTATTGTAAACCTTTTTTAAAAATCTGTCTTTGGAGAAACCCACCCAAAATGTTTCTAATCCTTTTCTCCTTTCATGCAATTTTTGGCTTTTCCCATGGGTTTAACTCCCAGTCTAAATAAATACTCCTATGGCTGTGTTTACAGATTAGGCCTACATAGCTATAGAACTACATTTCTCATAGCCTAATAATAGTTATCTCTAACAAGACATCTGGCACATACTTCAAGTACAACATGTTCACAAGATGTTTGCAATAAAACTCATTTCCTTTATCTCCAATTACAAATTCCCTTATATCTATGTTGATAACATCACTTGCTATAGCAGGGAAGTCATAAATATTTGAAATTACAATTAGCTCATTTTTCTCTTTTGTCCCCAAAACAAACCAGAAAAATAAGTTTGTGAGGGCCATCGATCCTGTATCTGGAATGATCCTTTGTCCTCCTCCTCCTTTCTGGTCTCACCACCACCAAGGGCAGGTCTTCTTCATTTCTTTCCTGTTCAAGTAATAGTATCCCAACAGGTCTCCTTATTCATAGTTTCTCCGCTCATGATACATCCAGAATCTATCAAAAACTGATCTGATCATGTCATTCCCCTCCTTGAAAACATTTAGTGGCTCCTCATAGACTGCTCAATTATTTTTAAACTTTTTTCTTACCTAAGAAGTTGTTTCTTCAAAATAAAAAATAAAAAGCCAGAGCCAGTCTGATTAAAGGAGTATTGGAGGCATCTGAAGCCCTGTCTACTTCCCAACCTCAACAAAGGTAATTTCTGAAGTACCACAATGGAACAACATGGACTTTTATAAAGCTTAACTTGACCTACAGAAGAGCAGACCTATTTAGTCATTTAGTAACACTTTTCCTTTTAAAGACTATTTCTTGGTATTTCATTTTGTGGACTCTCCATTGTGCACTGGGACAAAAACTATTTCTAAACCTGCCCTATGGTTACCTACCACATTGCCATCCTCGATACCAGTAGCCCTCCAGAGTTGTGTTAGTGGACTAGGGTAACCAAAAACCCTTAGGGGTGTGCCATAAAATGTTGATTAATGCGTAAAGTATATTTTTATCTCAAATGAGGATAAGTGCTGTTTAGCAAAATCAGTTAAATGGAACATCTGGTGCTATTCAGTGTAGAAAGCTAAGAGCAAAATGTAAGAACAGCATTACTTCAAGATGACATAATTGATAGAACATGACAAAACATTATCACATGAGAGTACACTCAGGACAGCAGAAATTCTACTAATAAATGAGAGTGCTAAAAGATGGTACATGAGGGCAATGCCTATGACTTAGTGTGCACACTAAAAGTATGCTGCTAAAGTGTGAGTGTTTGAGAATATGTCATGAACACAAAAAGTTGGAAATAGCGGCCTTAAATAGTACTCCCTGTCTGTACTGTCCCTTCTATATGTTTACCAGGTTTTTCCCATCCTTTTTTTTTTTTTTTAAAAGATTTTATTTATTTATTCATTTATCCCCCCCTTGCTACTTGTGCTCGCCGGGTCAGCTAACCACGCTGTGCGGGCGGGCTTGCCTTCACCAGGAGGCCCCGGGAACCGAACCCGGGGCTTCCCATATGGTAAACGGGAGCCCTACTGATTGAGCCACAGCCGCTTCCCTTTCCCATCCTTTTAAAGCCCCCTTAAATGCTACCTTACAACCGCAAAGACTCCCCTGATTACTAGAACAAAATGTGAACCCTTCTTCTCTGAAATTCTATAGACTCTTTTTAAAGTTCTTTGCTTAAAGGGACCCCAATGTATATTGTATTATGTTTATTTTTGAGCAAGACTGGCATGCATAAAGAAAATATAAACTTCTTGAGAAGTATTATACCTCGACTAATACTTGCCTGCCACAGTACTTAACACTGGACTAAAACTGTAGAAGCTCAAAACATAGAGTGAATGAATGATCAAAACAAAAAGATGACCCTGTAGTGGACAGCTATAGTTGATACCTAAATATTAAACAAACATAACAGAGGAGCCATTGGTTCAATCCCAAACCATGATTTACCCAGAAGTCTTCAATTTTTATTGCTACATTATCATCTTAAATAATGTTGAAGGCCAGAGATGTTTAAGACAGAGATCCTAATTCACAGTATATACTTTTCAATCTCCAGCATCAATGTTACTATGGAAGATACAATGGCAGTATTAAAATCTCAGGGAACCACAGATAATATGGATCACGGGTCTAAGTTCCAGAACTGAAATTGAACATATTAAGGTTCAAGTTCACCAGTCAATGATTGGATATCCATTTTCTTTTTCTCCTCTTTGCTCGACATACTTTATTTTTCTATATTTGGGAAACTAGCTAAGGGAAATATCAGCTATCCATAGACTTTTGCCCAGCTGTGGCCTATGTGAATGTACTACTAGTCTTCAAAAAGAATGTTTTTAGTGGTATGTTCAAAAACAGTGTTCTACCCAAGACGTTAGGATAAGATCACTACCTAAGAATAAAATTAGAAAGGATCAATACACAAGGTCATCTGTGGAAGCAAACTTCTCTAGAGGTGCTCACTACCAATGTTGCTCAAATGAATCGAGCAGTGGTCAAATGCAGTCAAGATAAGGGGAGGTATTCTCCAGGAAATCTTGACTGCATAGGCAAGGACCGTGCATGAGGGTAGGAGTGTCATTAGTGCACATGTGCCATAGAATAATACATTTCTCAAGGAAAAGAGCCATGTGACTCTAGCAGCAAATGAGAAAGAGGTTGTGCTAGACCAGGGGTTCTTAACCAGGGGTCCATGAGCTTGAATTTAAATTAAAAAAAAAACACATTATTCTTGTGAAGACGTATTGGTGCGGGTGTGATATATTTATTAAATAATACACAGTATAGTGTAGACTTAGTAAGGGGTCCATGATTTTCACCTGACTGGCAAAGGAGTCCATGGAACAAAAAGGGTTAAGAACTCCTGTCCTAGACCAAATGTTTGGTATCATGTCAGGTAACAGTGGCTTTTATCATTCCAAAATTATTGCCCTTGTTCTAGTTCTATGCTTACATAGTAAATATGTATTTATAATCTGTCCCCATTATATATACATACATGTGCATTTCTGTATGTTTTTGTATATATATTTTTATAGTTGTATATTTTGTTTAGTTTTGTTTAAACAAGGGAAGGAATCAGTTGGTGCTGGAGCTGCCTTATTTTTAAATTTTAAGGAATTTTGCAAGTCAGTTGACTTCATGGTAGAAGGTTGAAATGTCCCATGGTAGAAGTGTTATACCATGGAATTTAGCAAATGTTTCAAATCAGCTCCCCTTCAACCCTCTGCCCAAAACTTGTTGTTAAATCTTTATTATCATACCAGCATACCACAGCACTGAGAAAGTTCTTTGCTATCTGCTGGATTATTTCAGAGGGCACTAAAATGATTGAGTTACTGGGATCCATAAAGCTGAGGTCCTGAGGGTCCATGAAGAGTGTAATAAAGTAGTACAATTATAATAGTTATCACTTATTGAGTACTATTATATGCCAGGAACTTAAAACACATTCCTTTTTAATCTTCATAACAACCTAGCAAGTAGGTATTTATTTTTCCCATTTTACAGATGAGGAAATAGAGATCCAGGAAGGTTAAGCAGTGGCTGGAGTGCATATATTATCTCCATAGAGACCACATGTGAGCGATCAACTGGCCCCTATCTTTGACAAGTCTGGCTTTCTTTTATTACAACACTAAATTAATAGGCTTAATATTAAGCTGTAGTGGAAAAAATGTAATCTTTTATCTCTTTGAGAGCTATTTTGGTTCTTGCAATGCTTCTGGAATAACATTAGAGGTATCATTTCTTTTTCTGGGTCTTATTTTTCTCCTCCATAAAATGAATAGTTGGGGTAAGATGGCACTTTTGGCTGTAAGGCAATATAGTTTCATTTTTAGTATTATGGATGTATAGGAATGCCAATTCCAGATAGATTCTGTTAATACAAGCATCAGGCCAAAAGCTCTTATTTTACCTTAGTTATATAAGTTATTAAGAGAATAAATTTTGAAGTTAGCCTTGGATTGAGTATATCCTCATTTATAGCTATATGGGATTTGGGCAGTTTCCTTAACCCTGATAATCTTTAGTTATTTCATCTAATAAACAATACAATTCCTAATACATACCAAAATCCTTCCCAAGTTTGCTATAAGGATCAAATGTATTAATTGACGTGGTTTACTCAGCACAGTACCTGGCACAGAGTATGTCCTACAGAAATGGTAGCTATTATTTTGATTAGTTTGGTGATTTAGGGAAGCACATTACTTTGTTTAATCTGTGGAGGATAATTGTGTATATCACTTATGCATTATTCTCATTGTATAACTAATTAATATGTTGCCTCAATAATTTAGCACTGGGAAAGAGAAATACAAAACTCTTAAATAATTTTGAACTTAGAAAAAAGGGCAATAATGTTTTGATGTACAAATATAAAAATGACTGTTGACATGTCATAAATATATTTAAATACTTCAAAAGCAAGAATGTTTTCATAGTTTCTTCTGACTTCTTAATTGCCTTAGATGTATGTACATGAACTGAAATGACTTCAACAAGAAAATGATTAATCACAATTATCTTAAAATATACTACATAACTTAAATGCTCTGAGTTATCCTGTTTATTTATTTATTTATTTTTTTGTCATTACAATTTAGTTGCCTTGGGGCATATAGCCTCAGAAAATGCATAACTAAATATGTATCTCAAGGAGAGGGGGCTTAGAAAGGTATATTTTCTACATTTGAGACCTACAACTCGATGGCATCAGCAGTTTGCAGCATTTATTCAGAGATGCCTTAAAATGCCATATTTTACTGAATTTTCTCTTTGACTTACATGTGATCCTAAGACAGGGGTTGGCAAAATTTCAGAGCATCACCTTCCCTGGCTTAATTTATTTAGACAACCACTCTACAAACTGTTTCAGGGTGAGGCTATTGCCTAAGCAGAAGCATCATTACGAGAACAATAGGGTTAATCCACTTGTAATTTTTATGCTTTGAAAAATGGTATAAAGTAGTGTGCTGGAGAAGAGAGAAGGAGAGATGAGGTAGTTTCCTCCGGCTCAGACTCATCTATTTCTCTAATATTAGGAGTACATAGTTTAGATAACCTCTAATCCAAAACAGGAGAGTCAATAGAACCTTATGGCTAAGTATACAGACTTTGGAATCCGATGAACCTGGGTTCAAATCCAAGGTCTGTCACTCACTAGCTTTGTGATCTTGGGCAAATTGTTATAGTGCTCTAAGTTTCAGGATCTCATCTATAAAATGAGGATAAATAATAGAGCCTACCTCATAGGGTACCCAAGAGAATAAAATGGAATAAAGATTGAAGAGTGTTTAACAAAATGCTTTGCAGGTACATGGGCTAATAAAACAGCTATTTTTATTTCTTTCCACCCATCATAAATCAATTTTGACAAACATCTTATTAGGAGGCAGACATCCCTGCGAAGTGTCAATATCAAAGACTTTACCATATAATACATTATCTAGCAACAACCTAGCAGAGATTAAATGACCTAATTTAGCTGAGATTGTATGGAGTATGCACACGGAGGAGCTCCTAGTACACAGAGGCAGTGAAGATGGACCAGCAGGCTCCAATGACATCCCTGGCATATTTCACGAGATTGTTTGAGGCATGTCTTGACAAAGCCATTAAAAATCTCCTCAATTCTTATGACTGGCCCATTATAAATGTGTGCACATCTTAATTTCTTTTATCTTGGACTATCTGCAGAAGCCATAATGCTGCTGTATCCTTCATCTCCTTGACCACAGGAATGGAATCCTCAGGTGATTATCAGAAGTAGCCCAAACCAAGAAGATGGTGCTCCCATTGAAATAGCTGTAAGCTCAGGCAAAGGGGGAGGGAGTGTTTGAAGGACTAGCAGACGCTCTTCTCCATTTCCGAGGTATTCCAAATGCAGAGGAAAAAGTGAACCTTAATATTTATTGACTGACGCACTGATAGAGCAGAATACCAGGTAGATTACTCTCTAATGTAATGCTAAAATTTATGTAAAGAAATGTACTATATCAACATAAAACATTAAGTATCAATTCAAACTAATGCCAACTCTGGTTTTAGACAACCAGGTGTCTCTAATTATCTCACAGAGGGTTGCTAAATTTCAAAGAAAATATATTTTTGTTCCTTTTCATTAAAAAAATAGATATATCATGGAACTTTGTAAGTGTTGAGATGTATAGGAAACAAAGATGGGTTATTATAGCTCTATACAGGCAATTCTAAAAGAACAACATTTGCATCCACTCACTAATTAAATGCTAGCCATAAATCCATCATAAGAATTCATGCAGAAGGAAAAAAGAAACAAAGCCATAATTAAAATTCTTCCAGTGGCAAGCTATAGTCTCATGAAACACTGTTGCTCAGATAACCCTTAACTCAGCACTTATCAACGTTAGCTGCAAGTTAGACTCATTTGAGGATTATTTAAAAAGTATCTATACCCAGAAATTCTGATTTTAATATTGTCTGAGTGGGACATAGATATTAATATTTTTACTTAAAAAAATGATCTCAAAGTTACAAAATAAAATTGCAAGAATAATACACAAAAATCCTATATACCCTTCACCCAAAGATTCCATTTAAGTTTTGCCAACTGTCCCAATAATGTCTTTTATAACAAAATAATCCACTCCAGGATGATGTGTGGCCCTTGGCAATTATATTTCTTTTGTTTCCTTAAATCTGGAAAAGTTCCAAAGTCCTTCCTTGACCATCACAACTTCAATATTTTTGAAGATTGTATGCCAGTAATTTTTAGAACATCCCAGGATTTGGATTTGGCGGAAATATCACCAAGTGAAACTCTCTTCTCGCTGCATCTCATCACATGCCATACAATGTCAGTCTGTCCTATACCTGGTGATGTTAACTTGATCACCTGGTGAAGGTCTTGATTATAGTTTGCTAAAGCTACTTCCCTCTAAAGTTATGCTTTTCCCATTGTATTTACAAGGGTTTTTGTGGGGAGAAACTTTGAAACTATGTAAATATCTTCTTCAAACTTTTACCCACTGCTTTTAACATTCATTGATGCTGTTTTTTGGCTGAATTACCATTATGAGGTTGCCAATTGGTTCCACATTTATTGTTTGACATTCTATTGGAAGAGGTTTCCATTTTCCACATTTATGTGCTTCCTTACTTCACTGTGAACTCATAAATTTCTCTTTATATAATCCTCTCTCATTCAGTAGGCTATTACTACACATTACTATCAGCATTGATTTATATACTCAAATTCTCCCAGGTTTTGTAGTAGGAGCCCCTTTAACCTGTCATCTGTGACTTTTTGACCTGGCCCCATGATTCTCTGAGTATTTCCTTACTTCTATCATAACAAGATGTTCCAAGCTCATCTTGTAATTTTCCTGTCCCAGTCCTGTACTCAAGTATTCCTCAAAGGAACCCTCGTTCCTTCAGTGGGAAATGGTAGTAAGAAATCAAGGACTTGTCACATTACTACTGGGGTGTTATAGTCCCAGGACACCTTAGTGGCCAGAGCTAGACACAGAGATGAACATATGGACTCAAGGACACACACACACCCACACACAAATACTCAGCTTTTTATTTAATTTTTATATCTGTTTCTATATAGAGATATATAAAAACATGATAAGTTCATATCCATATCCATATCACTAATTCCAATCCAACACCAGTGTTCATTCTAAGTTTATCCCCTTTCATATTTGCAATTCCTTTTTCAGACAGTGAGAAACCTAACTTCCAGTATCCTCAATACATTTACTTATTTGCTCAGTTCTTCTGTAATCAGTCTCCAGATCCTGCTGGGCTGTTATCCTCATTTAGGCCTTCCTAGTACTAGCTTCATGGGCTGAATTGTAGGAAAGAAGGAAGGAAGGAAGGGAAAAAAGGCATTCATATTTTAAAAGCTTATTAGGTGAAACTAAAAGCTAGATTTGATATCTTTAGAATTATTCCTTTTACACCAACCCTTACCTGCATTTGGCTAAAAGTATTATCTCATCACCTTTTACCTTTTGTCATTTATTCCCTTTGTGTGACTTTCTATGGATTTCAATGTCAATGTAATATGCTAGTGTTGAGAAAAGTTTCTTTTTTCAAGTACACATGCCTGTCTAAATAACCAGATACTACTCCACAATTGCAAAGAAAACTCTCTCTATATCTGAGTCTGAGCAAATTGATATGCAAATGAATACACCTCAAATCAGCCCTATCCCATGTACTTAAAAGTAGCACAAATCTCTAAATGCAGATCAGGGACTTGTACTTTTCCCAGTACGGTTAACAACACATTGTTTCTTTTTTAAAAGATAAATGAGATATAATTATTTATTTTCCTGTTTCCTGAGAACATAGAGAAGAAAATATAATTTTATTTTCCATGTTATTCCCCTTAAAAATAAAACAACCTAAAAGGTTAGACTTGAATTTTGACCCAAGGAGGAATGTACTGGATTAAAAGCTTTCACACTTTTTCATTAAAGACATAAATTCTGAAATATTCTGTCATAATATCAAGAAAATATTTTTCCAAGAAAATCTATAGCTGGGGAAGAAAAGAACATTTAATGCATATTTCACTTCCTGAAAATCAGGGTAGAGTTGAAAAGATGTTAAACCACATTTTACTTATCATAATCCTCAGGGGTAATGGGAAAGACTGATTTATATTTACAGCTAAAAATGTTTCAGGGGTTATGCCAGCGAAATATCTATGGTGTCTTTGTTGGAAATTCTGAACCCTCCGAGCTTCACAACATTGAAGAATGTTATCAAACAACAGAATTTGAAGAACGACATTACAGTGATATTTTCTCACATTGCTCCTGCCCTGTTGGGCTACTTATCACTCAACTCTCTTCCAGAAATGCTATTGTTGCATCTATCCTTTTAACCTAATACTGACTGGAAATCCTATTCACAGTTAAAGAGTCAAAATCAATTGCTGTATGCTCCATAAAGTTTCCTTTGACTTTCCCAGTGGTAAGTGACTTCTCCTTACTTGTACCTCTACACTCATATTTTACTTTCCATTGCCTTGTTTATAGAACTTTCTGAAGTTTAGCAGCTATTTATTATTTTCTCTATTTTTAGCTCTCAAAAAACCCAGCACAATTGTTGAACATGGTAAAAGATTCGTAACTATTTTTGAAATGAAGGAAAATAAATGCCAACATAACATTTCATTCCATAGTCTGTCTGGTTCATTGTATCTGATCTCTCCAGTTACTTAAAGCAAACATTCATATTGTTGCTATGATTTTTTTATCTTCTAAATCAGACAAATGAAGGTGAGTAAAAACATGTAAGAAGAATGTTGACAAAGAAAGTTTGGGTCAAGCATTGTTTCAAAACTTTATAGAAGTGTTGAATAATATTCAACCTCATTGTAATTTTCCTATTTCTCACTCAATGAAGCATGAGGTATAACATAATATGAAATTTTAACTATTTCTGATAGCGTGCCCATATATAGAGACTAAAGGCAAAAAGACAAACATTGCTCAAGTAAAGGGATTTGAAAATATTGTCATCTAAAGGCTAAATCATTAGGCCCACAACTTTCCCTGCAATTGTGTACTTGGTGGGAAAAAATGTACAATGCCCCTCTAACCCTTCCTTCTCTATGAACCTTCACCAAATGATGAAAATATATGATAATTTCATCTTAACCTATTCTAATTGAACATGCAGTTCTCTCTTCAGTCACCTCTCTATTATTTCTCATCAAGACAACATATGAATATAACACCTTCTTTGGAGAGATCTACTATATGCCTACACATTATGACCTCAGTCTACACAATTTGGAATCATGTCATACAGAATGTATGCTTATGGCTTGCACACATACACATGAACTTAATAGTTCCAGTGGACAGAGTTCCTCTGTGACGTTTTTGGAAGGCTGCAGTACTCTAACTAGGATGGTGGTCTAGAGTGTTTAGCTCTCTACTTTGGGAGTGGGACAGGCATTAAAAAGGAGAGATGTAATGAAATTCATCAAGGTCACCTTCAGAAAAGACCGCCTGCCTCATATTTCCCTGTTGCATCGTCTCCAAGGTGAGAAGGTTGTTTAGTCATAAACTAAAATTTGGGACTATAGTTAGTCATTTTAGTTTTCTTTTCCCATCTCTTTTTCATAAGAAAGCCAAAAGCATTGAACATTCAGTTTTCATAGTACAAAAGTACTTTACCATACAATGAAGAATAGATCTGAGGGAGTTAATTTCTCAGTATGTGCAGCAGTTTGATGTAATTATGAATTCCAAAAATATAATTGAATCATGCTTGTAAACTGATCTGTTAATCTGGGCATGATTAGGTTAGGATTAGGGCGTTGAGCCCCACCCCTTGGTGGGTGGGGAATTGAATATAAAAGGCAAGGCAAAGGACAGTTGAAGCAGTCTTTTGAAAAGCAGTTTTGATGTTGGAAAGAAGGCCCCAGGAGAAGAGAAGCAAGCTGTTCGCCTGATCGTCTACAGCTGACCTTGGGGAGGAAATAGGAGCTAAGCCCGGAAAGAAACGCAGCCCTGGGAAGAGAGGAACCCCAGAAGCCTGAGCCCTGGCAAACGCCAGCAGCTGTCTTGCTCTAACACGTGGCAATGGACTGTGGTGAGAGAAGAAACTTAACACTTTATGGCCTGGCATCTGTAGACTTCTACCCCAAATAAATACCCTTTATAAAAACCAACCCATTTTTGGTATTTCACATTAGCACCCCTTTGGCTGACTAATACAGTATGATAGTCATTTATTCCACATGGCTTGGAAGAATGTAACAAGGGGACATGTCTCAAAGTTCCAACATGCTGTATTGTAAGCCAGGTGCATTATATTGCTCACAATGTCTGGCCTGAAAATATATCACTTATATTTTCTGAATCTGTCCCAATTGTACATCCTTATTTTAAATTATTTCTTCAATTACAGTGGTCCTCAGGTGACCATTTCCTCTCCAGCAACAACCAAATCTCTCCCTGGTATTAGGAAATCTTGGTCCCCTTAATTCTTTTTTTATCTGATCAAATTCAGGATCACTAAATAGTAACATTTTCAAGTGTTCACAATGATATATAATATCCATTAGATGCCAAGCTTAATAACTAATCGTAGCACAAGACTAAAAGCCAATGGGATAGTGTAGAATGAAGAAATAGACATCTAGAATATGACGTGGCAGGATTTTTTTCTATTTTGTTTAATAAAAGCTGTTTTAGTTATGGTTTATATTTAGTTAAGATTTATCTACAATGAAAAGGAACCACTGAAATTTGTTCCCTAGACCTATAAGGTACTCATGCATTACATTAGATCATTAAAAATAATAACTGATTAGGAATTCAAGGACCTATATGGAGTTCACAGATAAAACAAGGAAAGAATATACACACAAGGAAAAGGAATCATGAGGAAAATGTTGCATTGAAAAGTCCTACTTGCTAGGCATGTTTCCTATTGCTTTGTCATATGTGTGCATATACACATGCTCATATACATATTTTAATCAAGGAAAAGTCTTATGTTCACATTGATAAAACATTACTGAAATTTTATCTCCATTGTTAATTTTCTTTCTAGATCTATTTCAATAAGACCAACATTAATACAACTGGATAAGGAGTACAAAAGTTACGAGGGTAGAAATCTATTCACTAGCTGCTCAGGTAGGAAGTGGCAGGCAGAATGTCTCAAGGGGCAAGAAGAGTCCCTTGGTAGAGACAAACAGACAAAAGGTACAATTTTGTGGGTTCACTGAGTCAGAAATGTCTACTGTTTCAGCACTTGTCACAGGACAGCAAGTGTCTCCATTTATACCCACATCTATGGCTGTTTCACTTATTCCCACTCTATTTCATATCAGGCCTCTGCATCTAATCTTACATAAATCCCAAGTATATATGAAAATGCACACTAACCTACACGTTCACTTCAAATTCAGACTGGGCCTATTAAGTAGTAGAGAGCAGATCTGAAACATTTAATATACTCAGAGACATATCACATGGGGGAAAATATTGAAGCCTGAGCAAACCTCACACTGAATTCTGGGTCCAATTTTTAGCCTCGGATGAGTCACAGCATTTCTAACAACCACCATTTGTTGATTACTTATTTTTTACTAGACAAAGTACTAAATTTTTATTTCAGCCACAACCTTGTTGAAGTAATGTTTTCATTTCCAGTTTCACATAAGATGGAAATAAGATGTTGAAAGGTTACAAATTTTCCCAGGGCCACAAAGTTATTAAGGAGCAGAACTGGGATTCAAATCTGCTTCTGCCTCATAGGGAAGTCAGTGCTTCTCACCACCAGTCTAACTCAGTTTTCTCAGCTGTAAAGTGGAGATAGTGACAATACCAAAGTCACCGAGTCATGGAACACAAACGAAAAGCCACGTGAAGGTGCCTGAAAAATATTAATTCCTCAATAAATAGCCATTTGCTCATTATTCATTCTCCCTCATGGTCTTGATAGTCATGGTAAACTGTTTTGAGTCCCAATTACTTGGTGAAGGATGACATACATCTCCTTACCCTAAAGACATTGGGGTCAGTAGAAAAATACAGGGCTGAAGAAGTGGGAATTGGGGTGACATGGATAACTGTAAACAGGATCAAACATTTTACTGGCCTGTTTGAATTTTTGACAGACAAGTGATTTTCCAAACCTATCTACCAAGCTATCCTGAAGCCTGTACTTGTGTAATGATTGTTTTTAAGAAATCTAAACATGAGGTCAAATATTAGAGTGATATAGGGGCATATATAAATGAATCCATTAAGGAGCCATAAACATGACATTCTAATTACCCATTGATATCTGATCAAAAGCGAACAATTTTAAAAAGGGATCCAAAAACTGTGAAATGATTTTTTTCTCTCTTAGTATTCAATAATCTTTATTTTTTGGGGGAAAAATTTTTCTCCTTGATCTCCAATAGTAAGTTCATTCTGTCTATTTCTAAAATATATATTTCTGGTGTTTATACTGCAATTATATATTAGATGTTAACAAGGTAGTTGAAGTAGTCTGAAGCACTTCAAGGTACCACCATTAAAATATACATATAAAGGTATAAATATTCATTGAGTATTTATATCTGTAATTCTCTTTGGGCAAACCACTTTGCTTTAAGGGGTGTCTAAAACCTTTGTTTACACATATAGATGTGTTTCCAACAACCACACTTTTTGCTTCTTTTGTGTATAACTAGTTCTAATCTCTTTGACATACCCCACTCTCCAGAAAGAAAAAAAAAAGCCAGCAGAATCAAAACAAAAGGATTTAGGTATCATTGATAGTAATGGGTATCTGGAAGCACACTGTGGCTTTCAGTAGAAAAAGTGCAATAAAATATAGCTTTCCTTTTGTAATGCATTTAAATTATATAAATTTCTTTAATATTTTTAAAGACAAAACTATTTCTTACAAATTTTTGTTGCTACAATTTAAAGTTTACTCCATTCACTACTTCCACTCTTTTCCTATCCTGGTCTTTGTCATCTATCTGCTTTCTCCACATCACAAAGGAATTTGGCAACCGGCCCCTGGTAACCAAAGCCAGTTATTGACTTCCCTCACCAGTTTAGTAGTAAAGTGTGGTTTCAGAAGTCTATCTGGGTTCAGGGACATTAATGGCATTTTTAGAAAAAATACTCAATATCTCTGTGCTAGAGTTTTCTCACTGTAAAATGAAGAATAATATTATTATCTCCCTCAAAAGATAGTTGTGAAGATGAAATGGAATAATATATGTAGAACACTTATATTGAAACCTGGCTTTTTTTCCCTTGGTCTATGCAACTAACTCATTAAAATTATTTTCAGATCTGTAGCCAAGAACTCATTAGCTCTAATTTCATATTTCTAATCTCCCAAATATATCTTCCCCTAAGGAATCCCTAATACCTCAAACTTAACTTGGCCCAAACCAAACTATTTATTTTTTCAAACTCTACAAAAAATCCTTAAGTTCTTCCTACATTTCCATTTCCAATTAATGGTATCAGCTGTCCAAGTAGCTGTCTAATATAAAATAATCAAAAATAATCTTCAACTCTTATCTCTGTCACCAAGTGTATGAAAAGACTGTTCAGTCTACACACTCTTACACCCACATCGTTCTATTCTGCTAATATTTAGATCAGAACCTTATCATCTTTCTCCTGTTCTATGTAGAGAACCTCTCATCTGTTTCTTCTTTTTATAGACCCATGATTTCATTCTCATATCTCTACAATACTTCTGCACTTTCAATTATTTCTAAAACTTAGATCTGCAATTGAAAACAACAAATAACATCAGCAATGTCAGTTATTCTCAAGTTTTCGTACGTAAGAAGACATACATAAAAAGATTACAACACCTTTAACACATTAAAGTTTAAGATTGTCAAACAACCTCTTCCCAGAATCCAGGGTGAACAGGTCCATAACTAGAAGGTTAAAGAAGCTGAAACAGCTTCCAGCCCTGGGAAAAAATGGTGGAAATGTACATTCTCCATCTCCCATTATCTGCCCTTGAATCAGAGGCCTGGGTTCTGTGCTAAAACAGAACAACTATTCTTGGAATGGTGCTCAGAAGCACAGGTAATAGAGAACTGCATCTTATCTGTCCCAGAGAGACATCAACTAATTCAGGAATTAAAAGATCAAATTGGATTGACCTCCATGGACCTTATCTTCCAAAAAGTCCTGGATTCAGGCCAATAGCATTTGGCAAGAACTGAAAGAACTCCCATCCACTTCTTCTTCAATTGCCAAAGCACTGTAATGAGCAAAACTAAACTGTCTCATGTCATGTGCTACTTAAAATTTATTTTTCCAAGTGACAGAAGAGAGCCACTATGCCATTTCCTTGAAGACACTTAATTTATGTGCTATTTCCATGGTAAAATTACTTAAACAAGAATTTTCTTTGGTGGGAAATTTTTCCTTTCATTTATACTGTAAATATTAGAGTTGTAAATAGCTCAAATAAAAGAATATCCAAATTTGAGAGATATTTTTTCAGATATATATTCTGATACATGAGTAAAATTTTGCAAAAGCAAGTAGGTTTTGCTTTCCTTCCACTATCCAAGGAAATACCAACTATGGACTGAAATATCTTGGAAGGTTTTAAGACAAACAGAAAGAGTAAGATGACACAGGTACTGGATTTATATTGATTTGAAATGCAAATGTAGAATGAGGAAAGCCTGAAGAAACTAGATTTGGCATTAAGAGACAAATTGAAAGGAGCTAGGGATGTGGACAAACTTACTAATTAATTTATCCCTTCATGCATTTATTGTGCATTCAATTAATATTGTCTGCTCACTGTGTTAAAAGTTGAGATTAAAAGAATAATCAGAAAGAAAACCTGACCTCAGGAATTTAAAGGATAATAAAGTATATCCATAAGGAAATCATCCGTGATAGAAGATGGCGAGTGCTGTAATATAAAAAAGATGGTGTTTATTAGGAGTTCAAATGAAGAATTGGTATTACTCTTTAACAAATCAGTTTTATTGGTACATATTAATAAAGCATAAATCCATCCAAAGTACACAATCAATGGTATTTAGTATAATCATACAGTTGTGTATTCATCATTTCAATCATTTTTAGAGTTTTTTCATTATTCCACTAGTAATAATAATAATAATAAAACAAAAATAAAAACTCATCACCTCTCAGTCTCTCTATGCTTCCCCTTCCATATATAACTGCTGTTCTGTTTCTGGTCTCTTGTTTATTTCTATGTATATTTTGTAAAAACAGTTTTATATATGCAATATCACCCATATGTGCATTTTACATAAGGTTTCACTATGTTCTACAGTCCCATGTTACATTTTTTAGCTTTCCTTCTAGTAATATACACGACCTTAGACTTTCCCTTTCAATCACTGTCATACCCATATAATAGCTCTGCTAATTATAAACACTATGAGGTACTTTCACCATTTCTATTCATTTCCAAGGATTAACAAACAACCTTTTTACCAATTCTGCACAGATTAACCTTCAGCTTTCTTTTCTCTACCCTCCTTCTATGTTCAGGTGACCTATATTCTAATTATTAACTCCATGAGTTTACACAATATATTTAGTTCATAATAGCGCAATCATACAGTATTTGTCCTTTTGTGTCTGGCTTACTTCACTCAACATAATGTCCTCCAGGTGAATCCATGTTGTCATATGCTTCACAGACTTTATTTCTTCCTACTGCTGAATAATATTCCATCAAGTGTGTATGCCACAATTTGTTTATCAGTTCATTAGCTGATGGACACCTGGGTTGTTTCCAACTTTTGGCTATCATGAATAACACCGCTATGAACATATTTGTGCATACGTCTGTTTGTGTCACTGCTCTCAATTCTTCTGGGAATATACCTACTAATGGTATTGCCAACTCATATGGCAAGTCTATATTCAACTTCCTTAGGAACTGCCAAAAGATCCTCCACAGTAGCTGTACCATTCTACATTCCCACCAGCATAAGGATTCTTATCTCCCCACATTCTCTCCAACATTTACAGTTTACTGACTTTTTAATAGCAGCTAGGCTAGTAGGTGTGAAATGATATCTCATTGTAGTTTTGATTTGCATTTCCCTAATCGCTAGTGATGTTGAACATTTTTTCATATGTTTTTTCACCATTTGTATGTCTTCTTTGGATAATTGTCTTTTCAAATCTTTTGTCCATTTTTCAATTGGGTAGTTTCTCTTTTTATTGTTGAGCTGTATGGTCTCTTTATATATCATGGATATTAAAACTTTATCACATATATGATTGAAAAATATTTTCTCCCACTGAATTAGCTGCCTTTTCACCCTTTGACAAAGGCTTTTGAGGTACAAAAGTGTTTTAATTTTGAAGAGGTCCCATTTATTTATGTTTTTCTTGCTTTGGGTGTAAGGTTTAAGAAACTACTGTCTAACACAAGATCGTGAAGATGTTTTCCTACATTTTATTCTGAGAATTTTATGGCTGTTCCTTTTATGTTTAGGTCTTTGATCCATTTTGAGTTAATTTTTGTATAAGGTGTCCTCTTTCTTTCTTTTGGATATGACCTTCCAGTTCTCCCAGCACCATTTGTTGAATAGATTGTTCTGGCTCAGCTGGGAGGGCTTGACAGCCTTGTAAAACATCACTTAACTGTAAATGTGAAGGTTGATTTCTGAGTTCTTGATTTGGTTCCATTGGTCAATCTGTGTTTATGCCAGTATCATGCTGTTTGTTGTTGTTGTTGTTGTTGTTGTTGTTTTAACACTTTAGCTAAGTAATATGCTTTAAATCAGGAACTGAGAGTCCTCCAACTTCCTTCTTCCTTTATAAGACATTTTTTGCTATTTGGAGCCCCTTACCCTTCCAAATAAATTTAATAATTGGCTTTTCCATTTCTGCAAAAAAGGCTGTTGGTATTTTTATTGAGATTGCCTTGAACTTGTAAATCAGTTTGGGTAGAATTGACATCTTAATAATATTTAGTCTTTTAATCCATGAGCATGGAATGTTCTTCCATTTATTCAAGTCTTCTTTATTTCTTTTAGCAATGCTTTGTAGCTTTCTGAATACAGATCCTTTATGTCCTTGGTTAAATTTATCCCTAAATATTTGATTGTTTTAGGCGCTATTACGAATGGATATTTTTTCTGATTTCCTCCTCAGATTGCACACCAGTAGTGTATAGAAATGCTATTGATTTTTTTAAAAAGATTTATTTATTTATTTCTCCCACCACCACCACCACCCCTTGTTGTTTGTGCTAAGTGTCTGCTCCCTGTGTCTGTTCATTGTATGCTCTCAGTATCTGCTCATCTTCTTTTAGAAGGCACCGTGAACTGAACCCAGAACCTCCCATTCAGGAGGGAGGCACCCAATTACTTGAACCACATCCACTCACTGCTTTTTGTGTCTCTCATTGTGTCTCCTCATTGTCTCATCTTGTTGCTTCATCTATTTGTGTCACCTTGTTGCGTCAACTTGCTGCATAAGTACTTCACATCAACCAGCTGTCTTGTTTGTCTTCTTCCTGGGAACCAAACCCAGCACCTCCCATGTGGGAGGCAGGCACCCAAATGCTTGAGACACATCTGCTTCTTGAAATGCTATTGATTTTTGCATATTAATCTTGTATTCTATAACTTTGCTTATCTCGTCTATTAATTCTAGTTGCTTTGTTATGGATTTTCCAGGATTTTCTAGATATAGGATCATATTGTCAGCAAATAGTGAAAATTTTACTTTTTCTTTTCCTATTTCAGTGCCTTTTATTTCTTTATCTATCCTAATTATTCTAGCTAGAACTTCTAGCACAATACTAAATAACAGTGTTAACAATGGGCATCCTTGTTTTGTTCCTGATCTCAGCGGGAAAGCTTTCAGCCTTTCACCATTGAATACAATGTTAGCTGAAGGTTTTGCATATATGTACTTTACCATATTGAGAAAACATCCTTCTATTCCTAATTTCTGGAGTGTTTTTATCAAGAAAAGGTGATGTATTTTGTCAAATACCTTTTATGCATCAATTGAGAGGATCATGTGGTTTTTCTTTTTCAATTTTCTTTATCAATGTGGTTTATTACAAAAATTGATTTTCTTGTGTTGAACCACCCTTGTGTACCTGGGATAAAACCCACTTGATCATGGTGTATAATTTTTTAAATGTGCTTTTGGATTCAGATTGCAAGTATTTTGTTAAGGGATTTTGCATCTATATTCATTACAGATATTGGTCTGTTAAATAAAAAATTACAACTAGTTTTATGGATAGGGGAAGGTGAATTTACCCTGATGGCCAATTTTCCTTTCTTGCCTATTTTTTTTTCACAGCTCTTCTTTGATATTTGTTTCAACTTATTCTAAATCTTTAAAATTACCCAGCTTAAGTTATCAAAATCAGGCCAGGGACTCATTTATGGGGCACAGATTTTCTTCCAGGATTATGAGAAGCCCAAAAGCAGATTTTCTCCATGTAATTTCCAGACCTGCCATCAGATGGTGCTTACTGGTGCACCTTTCCATGGAGGTGTTTCTTTCAGTCACCACTTTCCCGTGTTTTGGTCTGGCCAGAGCCAAGATTCAAAGCAATCTCTCCTGGCTGAATTCAGTGAAGAGAACTCTTCCAAATCCCCCTCCCTTTTCCATTTTAACAGCTAACAGGGAGGAAGATGATTCCCCTCTCAGTTGGCTGCAGTGAACCAGGAGTTTAATCCAGCTTAATATCTTGGGGGTGGAGATTGGGAGCCCTTCTCAGCAGCCACAGGGGGTTGATAACTCATGTTTGTTGTTTCAGGTTCTTCATCTCTCTGTCCCTCCCCGTCCCTGGAGTTGTGTAGCACTGACAAGGTCTGCTGAATCCCAGAGCAGGTCCCTCAGACAGCTTTTGGTCCTTTCTCCATTGATTTTGTGAGAGAGTTGAGCCCTGCCTGCCTACTCCTATGCCATCTTCCCGGAATTCCCAAATTTGACTCTTTCCCACCAAAATAGAGTCAGTTATTTCAAATCATCTTTGATAATTTTGGTTTACTGAACTTTTCTGAAGGTGACAGAAATAATTTACAATTTTCCAGAAATAGAAATAAACCTATATAAAGTACCATTCAAACTTTCTCTCTCTCTCTCTCTCTCTCTCTCTCTCTCTCTCTCTCTCTCTCTCCTTTTTCCCTCATGCAACATGGGAATATGACATGTAACAATCTGTTTAACATTATGGTCAACAACTGCATTTGGAATGTTTCATACCCAGTGAAATAATGTATTGATTCAATGTTACACTATCTTCCTTTACTTCCCCATTCAATTCATCTGCTCATTGTATCTTTCACATCTTTTCTGGGAAAAGATTGCAAAAATGTATAATGATGTTGAGAGGCAGTTCATTAGTTTTAGGGATTCTTTGGAGAACACCCAGTCTAAATGTGGTTCCTCTCCTGGCTTGAGAATTGCATTGTTGCTAGCACATCATTCACTCTGAAAAATAGGCTAGTTAATTTAAGTAAGAGTGAGATTAGCTTCAGAATTCATTTATACTCTCTGTGTCTTCTTGTTATCTGTTGCATTTCTCTTTTCGTACTTTTTAAGGCCAATTTTGTGTTGTCTTACCATGTTCCAACCATATGTAAAACTAAATTAAACCCCTTTTGTATACTTTGCTCTTGCCTTTCAAAGTAAAAGTCCATTTAAAGGAGACAGTGACTGGGGGTCGGATGTGGCTCAACTGGTTGGGCGTCCGTCTCCCATATGGAGGGACCTGGGTTCGATCCCTGGGACCTCCCGGTAAAAAAAAATAAAAAAATAAAGGAGACAGTGAGAATACTAACACTCAAATGTGTCCTTTATGTCTGTAGCTTAAAACTTGTAATTTAATGGGGTTTTCTAGATACATCATGACAAGAATTTGCAGCTATAGTACAGAAAATGTTGTGTGTGGGAAAGGGAAAACAACAACTCCCTTTTCATGGAATGCCAAAAAGTTTCCAATAGTACATCAAAGATACACCAGTTTTAATTGCCCAAGCATTTCCTAGTTAATCAACTAGTAGTAAGCCTCTGGTTTTCTGGCACCTCATGTTTTAGCAGGACAGATCCATGCATAACCAGAGGCATTAAAAGAAAAAAGGTACTGAGGAGTATCTAGACAAAATTAGTTTATAAATATAGACTCCTGATATCAGAATTTTTATCTCAATTATGCTGCCTGATCATACCAGGTCTTCCATTCAATGGGATGCACTAAAATTCTCCCCTCTTGATTGATTTCTTACCTTCCCCTATCCATAAAACTAGTTGTAATTTTTTAAAAAGTTAAATTCTATCAGTAAGATGAAAGGTGATGACACTTACTGAATAAGTACAATGAACCAGAAGCCGTGCATACTAGGTTCTTTGCATATGTGACTCCTTTTCTTCACAGCAATTTTATGGTGTAGAATTTATGTCTATACAAGAAAATTGAGGCTCAGAGAATTCAAGGACCTTACCCAAAGTCATAAAAAGAATTAATATCATGTCTTTCTTATGCTAAAGCCTAAGCTTCTTACAAAGTCATGTTGCCTATCAACTGTTAAAGAGAGTTAACTAACACTTCTTCAAAAAGAATACTCAATTCATTTCTGAAGAATTCTAATTCAGTAAATTTGTACTAGGACTCCAAGACTTTTCTACAGATAAAACCATTAATTAAACTGTCACTGCCCTCCAAGAATTTAAGACTCAGTATGTGAACAACAACAAAAAAGGAAACTAAATGGCATTCAATACATCAAATAAATAAGATGCATTGCTAGATGGGTTGAAGGATGGATAAATGGATGGGTTTGTGATAAAGTAAGTTTAGCAAAAAATCAAAATTTAAAACTAAGTGGTAGATATTTGGATATTCACTGTAAAAATTTTTTTAACTTTTCTTCATGTTTGAAAATTGTCACAATAAAATTGCAAGGAAGTTTTAGTTTTCAATTAGCAATAATCATGCCTCAGATAAACCTCATTGGCTAGGATACTGCCACTGTGCAAAGCTGCAAAGAAGTTTTTAAAACTAAAAATGGCTTTTAGAGTTATTGGTGCTATAAGAAAGGTAATGCAAAATGCAGAGTGTTCCCATTTTGTTGATTACAATTTTTAAAAAAACATTCATACTCATCTTAATATGACATCAAATAAAGTAAACATGTATAAAAGGAACCCCACATTCTATTGAAATATGGTATATTGGGGTAAAATAATGGCTAAATTCAAATAAAGGACAACAGTAATAATAGTAGAAAGTCTGAAAATATCCTAATCACGTAGTAATGCATTATTCTTTATTCTTATAGTTATGGGATATTTCATGGGGAGTGGTGTAAGATAAATTACAGTTATTTCTGATGCTTCTTATCCATCCCTTTAGAGCTACTCACCCTCATCTATCACCAAAGTAATAGCTATTTATCATAACTCAGCCACTGCTGCCTGGATTCCACCCATTTCATATGAGCACAAACTATAGCACTTGCCCACCGCCTGTATTCTTACCTCCTGTCCCAAGACTTCCTTGTTGACACTGGAACAGGAGACCTTGTTTGGTGCAGTGCCCACACATGTATAACATGGAAGTATGAGATAGTTAGTACATCAAGGAAGGATCCTTTAAAAAATGTGACAATGTAGATGGGACTTAATTTTTGTCCCACATCTTCCTACCTAAAAGACTATACTGAGATGCAAGAGTTCTTCAGATTCTTAAAGACTGCTCCTTGAGTTCAAGCAATCAGTTGTCCTTGCCACAAGTGTTTCTCAACCCCTCCCCCCAATATTTGTTCTCCATCCTTTTTTTGTGTCACTTAGCTTTTACCTCATACCTACTTCCCTGGGATTGCACTCTGCAATAAAATATCAGCTTTTAATCCTCAAGTTCTGTTTTTGAAGAACCTAGCTAAAAAGCCTGTACCAAGAGTGATACTAAAAAGCAGATACTTATAAATTTATTTTTAAGAGGATTATCCTCCCTTTTTAATGCATGAGGGATCATATTGCTGATGATACAAGGATAATGAAAATTCTCAGTTTTCATTGGCTTCAAAATTACTAAAACATTTACCCACAGTGAATTAGAGTGAGTTGCAGCTAGTAGGGAAGAGTTTTTATCATATGAAGTGGCTGTTGGCTTGATCAAAATGGGGACAATAATAATTTAAGAACTGTAATTTAGAAAGGCTTCTGCTATAAGCTTTGCAAGCCTTACCAAAAAGAAAATAACAAACAGTGGCTCTGGAGAAGAAAATACCTACTTCTATCAGTTTGTGAACATTAGAAGACCTCTATAGGACTATTCTCCTTGAATCTTTTCTGGTAGAACTCAAGATTTTAAGAAAGCCTCAGATTGGAAATCTTATAACATCATTTCTGCCACATTGTACTGGTCAAAGCAAGTCACAAGATCAGCCCAGATTAAAGAGGAGGAAAGGACTCCATTCCTTGATGGAAAAATCTGCAAAATACTATGACCTTTGTTTTTCAATTTACCACAAAAATCAATTGGACAAAAACAAAAACTAAGGATCTAGAAGATTTTAACTACATAAGATCAATTTTATAGATATAAAACACTATACCCTGAAAATAGAAACTATATCCCTCAAGTAAATATGGTACTTCCAAATTTTAAAATATCACATAGTGTCACAAAGAAAACATTAGTAAATGCCATAAACTAGAAATATAAGAAATGTATTCTCTGATCACAATCCAATAAATCTAAAAATTAAGAGCAAAATCATTTTATAAAAGCCATTCGACCTGGAATTTTTAAAAATTTATTAAACAGCTCTTGGGTGAAAGGGGAAAATATATCTCTTTTTACTATATTTCATTTCCAAATGAAGAAAAAGGAAAAACCATGCTCCCACCAAACTTTACTGTCCTCATACAACCACATATAAGCTAACCTTTTATCCACCCTAGTCCTTTTATCCATCTCTGGGTGATTTCATTTCTCTTCTAGCTGAGTCACATTTTCCATAAGAAATCTTGTAACATAAATATTGAGATACAGTTTAAGTACTATTTATACTTGTTATATTAGATGTTAGAGGAATGGGGGAGAAAAAGAAAAAGAAAATTGATATACACAAGTTCCCTTACATGGAACTTGAGTTGAAAATGTAAAGCCTTGACTGAGTTCACCATTTTCTTTCCCCAATTCACCAGTGCACTTCAAAGGAAATGATCAATCCTATTTTTACTCCTATTTTCACTTAAGTATTTTATGTCAGCAAATATTCTTAATCACCCAAAACTGCCTTCTAAAGGCACTTGAGTATAGGTCTCATCTGATTATAAAGAAACTGTCTACCATGGCATGCCATAATTAGTGGGGTTCCTTTTACTACTAGAAACAAGTTCATTAATGTCCTTAAATCTAATCAAGCAGAGAACCAATTCTAAATAAATATAATCAATTCAGAGAACATATCTTTAAGAGTATCTTTCTCTGGAACCACCTCCAGTACTAAATCCTATATCAGATGATGTTTGATCAGAGAAACAGAACTACTTGGAATGATAGAGAATGTGGATTTGTAGTACAGGTTTGACCTCGTGTAATTTGTGGGAGCTGGTTAAGCAATTTTTCTATGTCTGTTGCTTCTGCAAATGGTGCTAAGCTAGCTCAGGAGTTGTAGAAACCAAAGGAAAAGATCTGATGGATGCTGAAGGAGCAGCAGACCACATTGCTGCCCCAAGAATCATACACAGTAGCCCAGAATTTGGAACAATTCAAGGGAGTGATCTGGTGGTAGCTGGAGGAGAGCCAATGGAAGCTAGTGGAGCTGTAGGCCCTAGTTGTGGAGAAGCTGGAAAAGGAGAACTGGTGGGAGTTGGAGTTGCTGCAGGCTTCCTGTTCCCATCAATAAGATAGCCAGCAGATCAGTGACAATATGAGATTTATCAGCATCTGTGTCCCAGTACCTACCCTCTGAGCCTAAAAATAATATGGTTCTGCTTCACTTTCATTTTCCAAATCTCACACAAAATGTTTCTTATGGCCCATGGTAAATGGACTATGCAGGGAAGAAAATCTGGAAAATATAGTTCCAGCCTAGCTAAGTTGATGCCATACAAGCCCACTACATTACTATTCCTGTAACTTTTCTATAAGTGTAACATTATATCAAGATTAAAAGTTGTTAAAAGTTCTGTCTTGGCTACCTCTAATTGTCTCTGGTACAATAGCCAAGGTCAATTCTCTGCACATCCCAAACAAAAATGTGCATAACATAAATGAGGTAAAAGATATGAGACAAAGGAGTTGTAGGATCTAGCTAATAATTATAGTCAGGGACTAGGATAGCATATATATATAAATGAATTTTGATGGTGTGAGAATGAGCTGGGCAGTGGAATATGATGCTGGATGGGGAGAATATATTGATACAGGGTTCTTACCAAAGATATGGAACTTAAGGTTCTGGCAAAGGACACCTGGAGCCATAGTTTGCTCAAATCACTTCTTAAAGCTTGGACATGATAATGGTTTATTGTAAATGAGATAGAAATGTTATGATCTATATGGTATAACATTAAGGAAAGTTTCAGAAGCTTCATAGAGAAGGAAATGTTAGAATGGATTGACTATGGAACACCTGCCAACCTACACCTAACTATGTTTCCCAGGAAGTTCCAGCAGTCACTCCTTAAATCAAGAATACATTCAATAATGGAGAGGCATCGGCAAATTTGAAACTGGAGATGGCTATCCTTTTTAGTCAACAGTTAATGAGGAAGATGCTACTGTGGAACTGGACTCTCCAATATCAAAGGGAATGAGGGGATCCTGGATTGGTAGAGGTTAGACATGAGCATGGAATGGTTAGGAACCAGGTGAACAAATTAGTGTGATGATCATCCACTGGCATGGTAATCTAGATATCTTGACCTGCAGGTATTAATATTGGATTACAAATCATGATGTCCCTAGAGGCAAGATTGATGGACAGTCACTAAGGGTGTTGCTTGAGCAGGGAAATAAAAATATAAAATCAAGATCTGTCAAGCAGAAGATTTATATCAACCACTGCAATGGAATATCATGCTTTCTCACCTAGGTTGCATTTCAAAGTCAATTCACAGACCCAGAGCCCATTGACTGAATGGGAGACTAATGTCCCTTGAGGATCCAGCATGCCAATACATCACTTTTACATGTAAATATTCCTGATTCTTCCCAAACTGTGCCTATGACCATTTATTTCATGACTGTGCGCTGAGGAAAGTAGACTAGCCAGGGATTTTGAGGACTCTTAGATAGAAGGATTGAGTTTACACTGATAGCAGGGGACTTGAAATGTCACCCTGTCCTTACAATGAGAGAGGGGCTTTATAGAATCCAGGCAATAAATGGAATCTTATTTCATAGACATACCTTATCATCATTTACATGTCCAAAATATATAATAGGAATAGGTATGTTTAGTAGCAGACAGAACACTCCCACTGGTTCTCAGACCTAGGGCAAAAGATGTGTTATAGTGACTCTGAAGCCTGCCAGTTTAAAGTTGGGCTTAGAATAAGAGGAGTCTCTGCAGCAAGTCTAGGTTGTGGATAAAGCTTCCCTGACATTCAGGGTTTGACATAAGATTCAGAGGTTCAACGGAGGATAAAGACTCTATGTGGAATTTCTAGCACTCCCCAGTCATAGAAACACAATGTAGACCTATAGGATCCTCAAACAAACCTATGCCTTCTGCAACAGAAAACTACTCTGAAAAATACCATTTGGATGCTACTAGGGACTGTGTACTTGATCACAGAACAGGAAGTGATTATGATGTCAGAAATGCCAAAAGGGACTTCTGGGCAGATGGTGTCAATGTAGATGGGCATTGCTCAGCTCTCTCACAAAAAAAAAAATGGCAGAGAAAGGGCAAAAACCTACCTGAGGGAGCTGCTTTGGGAATCTAAAGAAAAGGAGGCTTCAGAGCATCGTCCAGGAGCGAGCAGGACAAAGAGACAAAGAGACCAAGGAAAAACCATGAGTTGCTCACCCCTGTGGCTGGAAAAGGCACATAAGCCCCACTCTCAAAGCAAATACCCTTCATAGAACCCCTGGCTCTCACTAGCCAGCTGAGTGGGAGGGAACACTCCCTGGGAGGAAGGGAGGTCTGGCAGAGGGTGGAGAGTGGTTTCTTTTCAGTGGATTTGGCCACCTGAGCCCCCTTTGAATCTCAGGGAGATTTACCAGCTAGCACTTAGGTGGCCCCGGAGAGAGGGGAGGGGTGATCTGCTCAGGCAGACTGTCACACCAGATGCCCTGGGATGTAGCAACTAGGTCAGGGAGGGGGTGGAGACAGGCACATAACTAGCCCGGCCCCTGAAAAATGTTAGATGTACAACTGCCTGAGGGAAAAAGGGTCAGGAAGAGCCAGAGAAGCTTTCAGAAACCTATTTAACCTATACAGCCAGTGTTGCTCAGTGGAGGAATTCCTGCCTTGCATGTAGAAGGTCCCTGGTTTGAGTCCTAGTAACTACTAAGAGAAGGGATCCAGGGAGCAATCTGCCAAGTAATCAGGCACATAGTCAGTACCTAATCATGAGGAATGTATAGACTGAGATTTTGTTGTTTTGTTTTAGATTTTTTTGGATCTGTTGTTTTTTTACTTTTTAGCAGTTCTTTTTTTCCCCACTTTTTCTTTTTCCTTTATTTTATTTGCTAAAACTGAGTACATCACCTGCAGAGGGAAGGTTACAGGATGAGTAATTGATGAGCATCAGCAGCCTGAGAAGGTCTCTAGGGCCCTAAAAGGGAAGGCTGTTTTTCCTGGGTTGTTTAATCATTCCTGTTTTGTTTCTTGTTTGTTGTCTTTTCCCTTTGTTTCCTCTTTTTCCTTTTACTTATTTTTAAAAGCTACTTTATTTCTTTTCTTTCCTTCATTTTTCTATCTTCTGACTTCTGTTGCTTTTCTTTCATTCTACTTCTTCTTGTTTGGTCTTGATTTTTTTCTTTCAACCCCCCCTCCCCCGACCCTTTTTTCTTTTTATTTTCTTCTCATCTGTTCAGCCTTTTAATTCATTCTATTTTTTCTCTCCATTTTGTTTCTTCTTTCATTTATTTTTATTCTGCCTTTTTAATTTGTATTCCTTTGTATGTTTTATGATTTTTTACTCATATTATTTAGTTTCCTAGCTATTGTATGGTTCCTCTTCTACCTTTTAAAATTATTATTATGATAATTCTTTTTTCCTTCTTATCTTTTGCCTTTTCTGTGGTCCTAATATTTTTCCCCCAAGGGAACACAGACAACTGCAAGGATATAGAATAAGAGGAACCAAGTATCAAAAAGGAACTTTACTACATACAAAGAAAAAACAAAATAAAACCCTAGAGTAGAAAGAGAAGATAACCAAACAAATAAGACCATCAAAATAAACAGATGCCTACACACCAACAAAAAATTACAAGCTATACTAAGTAATCGGATGACATTGCCCAGTCTAATAAACTAAAAAACAGGAGGAGATGCAGAATGTATAACAACTAATCAAGGATGTCCAAAAATTATCACAAATGAACTTAATGAAGTGAAAGATGAGATTAAGGATATTAAGAAGAGACTGGGAGAACATACTGGAGTAATTGTAAACATACTTAAAAAGGTAACAGATATGATGGTGATAAATGGCACAATGCAAGAAACCAAAAATACACTGGTGCACGTAACAGCAGATTTGAAAGGCAGAGGAAAAAATCAGTGATGTTGAAGACAGTACATCTGAAATCAGACAGATATTAGAACAGATAGATAACAAAGATAGAAAAAATCCAGCAGGGAATTGGGGATTTTAATGACAACACAAAATGCACAAACACAGGCATTATAAGCATCCCAGAAGGAGAAGAGAAGGGAAAAGAGGCAGAAGGAGAGTTAGAGGAAATAATGGCTAAAAATTCCCAACTCTTTTCAGGGACATGGACATACATGTCCAAGAAGTGCAGGGCACCCCAAACAGCATAAATTCGAACAGGCCTACCCCAAGACATATACTTATCAAATTGTCCAATGCTCAAGACAAAGAGAGAATACTGAAAGCAGCAAGAGAAAAGAGATCCATCACATACAAGGGAAACTCAATAATACTGTGCTGGTTTCTATCTGAAACCATGGAGGCAAGAAGGCAATGGTATGACATAGTTAAGATGCTAAAAGAAAAAAAAGCCTCAGCCAAGAATTCTGTATCCAGCAAAGCTGGCATTCAAAAATGAGAGAGAGTTCAAAATATTCACAGATATACAGAAATTGAGAGAGTATGTCAACAAGAAACCTGCCATTCAAGAAATACTAAAGGGAGTCCTGCAGATTGAAAGGAAAAAACAGGAGAGAGAGGGTTGAAGGAGAGTATAGGAAGGAAGATTGTTGGTAAGAATAACTAAAGAGATAAAAAGAGAAATAAAAGCAGCATATGACATATGTAAACCTAAAGAATATATGACTAATGTAAGTAATTCCTTGACAGTAATAACATTGAATTGTAATGTATTAAACTCTCCAATCAAGAGAGTGGAAAAGGAAATATAATCCATCTATAAGCTATCTACAAGAAAATCACCTTAGACTGAGGGACACAAGAAGACTGAAAGTGAATGGTTGGAAAACAATTTTACACAGAAACAATAAATAAAAAAGAGCTGGAGTATCTATACTATTATCAGACAAAATAGACTTTAAATGCAAAACTATTTTAAGAGTCAAAGAAAGACACTATATATTAATGAAAGGAGTAATCTGTCAAGAAGAAAGAAGAATCATAAACATGCATCTAAACAGGGCGCCTCAAAATACATGATGCTTGGAAAAATTAAGTGGAGAAATAGATGCTTCTATAATTGTAGTGGGGGACTTTAATACACCATTATCACCATAAAACAGAACATCTCAGCAGAGAATCAATAAAGAAACAAAGACCTTGAATAACACATTAGAAGTTCTGGACCTAATAGACATTTACAGAACATTATAGCCAAATACAGTGGGACATACATTCTTCTAGAATATACCTGGATCATTCCCCAAGATAGACCACATGCTAGGCCACAGAAAAACTCTCAATGAATTCAGAAAGACTGAAATTATACAAAGTAATTTCTCTGACCACAATGGAATGAAGCTGGAAATCAATAAGGGGCAGAGAACCAGACTAGGCACAAAGATATGGAAGTTAAACAGCACACTCTTAGACAATCAGCGAGTCAAAGAGGAAATTGCAAAAGATCAGTAACTATCTTGAAACTACTGAAAATGACAGCACAACATTTGAAAACCTATGGGATGCAGCAAAAGCTGTACTGAGAGAGACATTCATGGCCATAAATAAATATACACTATATATTAATGAAAGGAGTAATCTGTCAAGAAGAAAGGAGAATCATAAACATGCATCTAAACAGGGTGCCTCAAAATACATGATGCTTGGAAAAATTAAGTGGAGAAAAAATAATTATATTAAAAAAGAAGAAAGAGCTAAAAACAAAGACATAAGTGCACACCTGGAGGAATTAGGAAAATAACAACAAACTAGCTCCAAAGGAAGTAGAAAGAAGGAAATAACAAAGATTAGAGCAGTGCTAACTGAAAATAAGAAAGCACTAGAAAATATAAACAAAACCAAAAGTTGGTTCTTTGAGAAGATTAATAAAATTGACATACCCTTAGCTAGACTAACAAAGAAAAAAATAGGAAACGAGGAAGGGGATATCACCAGTAAGCCCACAGAAATAAAGAGTATCATAAGAAGATACTTTGAAAATTTGTGTGCTAACAAGATGCATAATTTAGAGGAAATGGACAAATTCCTAGAAACACACAAGCAGCCTACATTGATGAAAGAAGAAATTGATGAGCTCAACAAACCAATCACAAATAATGAGACTGATTTAGTTATCAAAAAACTTCCCAACTAAGAAAAGCCCAGGACCAGATGGCTTCACCAGTGAATTCTACCAAACATTCCAGAAAAAACAACACCAATCCTGCTTAAACACTTTAAAAAAATAGAAGTGGAAGAAACATTACCTAAATAATTCTATGATGCCAACATCACCCTAATACCAATGCCAAACAAAGGTGCCACGGGAAAGAAAAACTATAGACCAATCTCTCTAATGAACCTAGATACTAAAATCCTCATCAAAATACTTGCTATTTGTATTCAACACACATCAGACAAATTATACACCATGACCAAGTGGGTTTCATCCCTGGAATGCAAGGATAGTTCAACATCAGAAAATCATTCAGTGTAATACACCATATAGACAGATCGAAAGAAAAAAAAAAATCACATGATAATCTCTATAGATGCAGAAAAAGCATTAGACAAAATACAGCACACTTTCCTCATAATACATTTCAAAAGATAGGAATAGAAGGAAACTTCCTCAACATGATAAAGGGTATATATGAAAAACTCACAGCTAACATCATATTCAAAGGTGAAATTCTAAAAGCTTTCCCTCTAGGATCTGGAACAAGACAAGGATGCCCACTGTCAATGCCTTTATTTAACATTGTGTTAGAAGTACTTGCTTGAGCACTCAGGCAAGACGAAGATATAAAAGGCATCCAAATTGGAAAGGAAGAAGTAAAAATTTCACTGTTTGCAGAAGACATGATCCTATACCTCAAAAGCCCTGAGAAATCTGCAACAAGGCTTCAAGAGCTTATTTATAAATGAGTTCAGTAAAGTGGCAGATTAGAAGATTAAAGTGCAAAAATTAGTAGCACTTCTGTACACAAATAATGAGCAATCTGAGGAGGAGATCAATAAAATAAATCCCATTTACAATAGCAACTAAAAGAATCAAATACCTAGGAATAAATTAATGAAAGATGTAAAAAACTTGTATGCCAAAAACTACACAATACTATTAAAGGAAATCAAAGCAGGCCTAAATAAATGGAAGAATATTCCCTGTTCATGGATAGGAAGACTAAGCATCATTATGATGTCAATCCTACCCAAACTGATTTACAGATTTAATGCAATCCCCCAAAAATTACCACAGCAATTTTACTGAATTGGAAAACCTAACTATAAAGTTATTTGGAAAGGCAAGGGTCTCCAAATAGCCAAAGACATACTGAAAAAGAAAAATGAAATCAGAGGAATCACACTACCTGACTTTAAAACATACTACAAAGTTACAGTTGTCAAAACTGCATGGTATTGGCACAAGGATAGACATAGTGACGATGTAACTGAGTTGGGAGTTCTGATATAGATCCTCACATAGGCAGTCAATGGATGTTCAACAAGGCCACCAAGCCCACTCAACTGGGAGAGAATGGCCTCTTCAAAAAATGATGCTTGGGGAACTGGATATCTATATCCAAAAGAATGAGAGAGGAACACTATCTCAAACTTTATACAAAAAACAACTCAAGATGGATCAGAGATCTAAATATAAATGTCAAGACTATAAAGTTATTGGAAGATAATATAGAGAAGCATCTAATAGATCTTGTATTAGGAAATGGTTTCATGAACTTTATACCCAAAGCAAGAGCAATGAAAGAAAAAAAGATAAATGGTACCTCCTCAAAATTAAAAATTTTTGCACCACAAAGGATATTGTGAAGAAAGTGAAAAGGCAGCCTACTCAATGGGAGAAAAAATTTGATTACCATATATCTGAAAGGGGCCTAATATCCAGCATATATAAAGAAAACCAACAACTCAAAAATAAAAAGACAACCCATTTTAAAAATGGATAAGTGATTTAAATAGACACTTCACCAAAGAAGAAATACAAATGGCTAAAAAGCACATGAAAAAGATGCTCAACATCACTAGCTAATAGGGAAATGCAAATCAAAACTACAATGAGATATTATCTTACAACCATTAGACCGATGGCTATTAAATAAACAGAGGACTACAAGCTTTGGATAGAATGTGGAGGGATGGGAACCATTATCCACTGCTGGTGGGAATGCAGAATGAGGCAGCCATTGTGGAGAACAGTCTGTTGGTTCCTCAGGAAGCTAACTATAGAACTGCCATATGATCCAGCAATCCCACTACTGGGTATATACCCAGAAGGATTGAAAGCAGGGACACAAACAGATATATGCATACCAATGTTCATAGCAGCATTATTCACTATTAATAAAAGTTGGAAACAACCCAAATGTCCATCAGAGATGAATGGATAAGCAAACTCTGGTATATACATACATTGGAATATTATTCGGTTGTAAGAAGGAACACAGTATAAACACATGGGATAACATAGATGAATCTTGAAGACCTTATGTTGAGTGAAGCAAGCCAGGTACTGAAGGACAAATATTACATGGCCTTATTGATATGAATTATGCAAAAAGAGCAGACTCACAGAGCTAGAGTCTAGAAGATAGGTTTACAGGAGACAGAAAGGGAATAGAGGGTTGTGAGCCAATGCCCATATGGGCAAAATCTATGATAAGATGGAAGGGTGTAGTTGTGCAGTGGAGGGGCATGACAGTGGTACAGTGATGCTATTGGGTTGGGCTGTGGTGGCCTGTGAAGGGGGGTAGGGTGGGGGTGTTGCACTGTCCTTGGAACTGGAGGGAAGGTCGGGGGGAATGAGCAGATGAACTCTGGGGGTTTGCAGGTATATGGTTGCCTACATTGGGAATATTTTTTTGGCAAATACAGCAGGGAAGATTACTGGTTTAGGGTGTTAGATGTTGGGGACATGCAGGAGAGGGCACATTTGTGGCAGGCTCCTAGGGAGTATGTGAGTGTTCTCCTGTCATAGTGATAGTGTGTTGTATCAGTGGGTGGTGACCCACACAATGAACAGGAAGGTGTCGGACTCCCATCCTGGTGAGTCCTGCTATGTTCTCAAACATACGGGAGGGAGTCTCTCAAGAGCATAGGCAGTGCCTAATAGGGGAGGAGAGGCCAGTATGTCAAGCCCTCTATGTTGTTACAAATGTTATGAATTTTGTTCTTCAAAGAGTAAAGCCTGGTGGTTGCTGTGGGTCTTGAGGGAAGAGGGAGGGAGGAATAGAATAGATGGAACATGGGGCATTTTGGGGGTGTTGGAATTGTTCTAAATGATCTTGCAATGATGGATACAGGCCATGTTAAATTTTGTCAAAATTTATATAAGTGCATGGTCCAATATGTAAACCATAACGTAAATCAATGACCATGGTTAGTAGCAATGCTTCAATATTTGTACATCAATTGTAACAAATGTACCATCCACATTTAAAGTGTTATTAATAGGAGAAAGGGGAAAAGGGGGAGGATGTTCTGTACATGATTATTCTGTAAGCTAGAGCTTCTTTGAAGATAAAATGAAAAAAAAATAAGACATTGGGGGAATAAATGGAAGAAAATGTCACTGTACATACAAGACAACAGATCTTACAGTGATAAAAGACATAATGCCAAATTTTATTTTTTGTATTTTATTTTTTTATTTCTTATTATTTCAAATTCTTTTTAATTTTTGTATTTTATTTGTCATTTTTAAAAGCATGATTATGATTTCATTTTCTTATTAATTTTATTTGATTATTTTGTTGGCTTCATTTTTGAAGAAATTTTGGATCACAGAAGGGTTACAACTGTGGCAGGGGTGGATCATTGGTACAGGGTGTCAGTGATGGGGGATACATGGGAGGACGTTCACCTGGGACATACCTATAAGGCATATAAATGAGTTCAAGTGTTCATGGGGCTTTGTCATGGTGGGTGGAGATCCACACAATTACTGAAAAAATATCCAATTCTCATCATGGGGAGTCCTGCCACATTCTCTAATGGGACAGCAAGAACCCCCCGAGTACAGCGGCAGTGACTAGTAAAGGAGGATGGACCATTGACGGGCCCTTGATATTCATGACTATACTTATCAAACTTTTCTTTTGAAATTGAAACTTAGCCTAATATTACAGGTTTCCTAAGAATTACTTCCTGAGAGCCTCCTTGTTGTTCAAATGTTTCTCTCTCTAAGCCAAACTCAGATATAAATGCATTACCTTACCCCCAGTGAGGGACATGACTCCTGGGGAAGAGCCTCTCTGGCAAAAGGGGATTACTACCAAGCCCCAACTAGCAATGCAACTGGAAAAAGACCTTGACTAAAAAGGGGAGAGGATAAAGACAAATGAGTTTATATGGCTAAGAGAATTCAAAGTGAGTTGGGGCATCATTCCACAGGTTATGCTTATGCACATCTCAGCAGGATCTCATTGAATGCCACAGTAATTATTGCCTCAAATAGTGGGGCTCCTGAGGACTCTGGAGACATCCAGACACTATACGCAGGGCTGATAGCTCAGGAGTTTGGCACCCTGTCAGGGGACCCTACTTTGAAATTTATGCTCCCCAGTGTAACAAAGCTGGACTCAGTTGTGGTTTCCCTACACATGGTTGTTCTGTCCCCCAATTTGAACCTACCAGAGTTGGTAGGTGTACGTCCAAGAGACTTAAATCTTTCGGCTGCCCATGTGCCAGCTGGGCCCTGAATCTCAACAGAGCTGCAACACCTACTCTCCAGTTCACTGGGATCACCCAGAACAACTAACAAGGTGATGATGATGGACAATGACCATCCCAAGGAACAGAGAGTGTCTGCAACTACAAGCAAGATAGTACCATCCAACTGCCCCATGGGATTGAAGCCCCCTCTCAATTAGAGGTGGAGTGGGCATCATCATTCCAGAATCCTCAGGATTAGGGAATAAACGATGGACTAGAGTAGACTTACTGTTATTCTACTACAGATTTATTGTTATTCAAGCAATGGAAGAACTTTTTTCATTGATGTGGAGGCAGTAGCCACCAGAGGAAAATGAAAAAAATAGGTGTAATATGGGAGCATTTTGGGGACAATGGAATTGTCCTGCATAACAATGCAATGACAGATACAGGCCATTATATATTTTGTCATAACTTACAAAATTGTGTGGGAGAGAGTTTAAACTATAATGTAAAGTATAATCCACACTTAGTGGCAATGTTCCAAAATGTGTTCATCAATTGTAAGAAATGTACCATACTAATGAAGGATGTTGTTAATGTGGGAAAGTGTGGGCAGAGTAGGGAGTGGGGCATTTGGGAATCCCCTGCATTTTTTATGTAGCATTTATGTAATCTAAGTATCTTTTTAAAAAATTTAAGTACTAAAAAAAAAACAAAAAAAATCAAAACAAACAAACAAAACAAAACAGAGGACTACAAGTTTTAGAGAGGATGTGGAGGAAAGAGAATGCTTATGTACTGCTGGTGGGGATGTAGAATGGTGCAGCCATTGTGGAAGAGAGTTTGGTGGTTCCTCAGGAAGCTAACTATAGAACTGCCATATGATCCAGCAATCCCACTATTGGGTATATACCCAGAAGAATTGAAATCAGGGACATGAACTGATATATGTATACCAATGTTCATAGCAGCATCATTCACTATTGCCAAAAGTTGGAAACAACCCAAATGTCCATCAACAGATGAAAGGATAAACAAATTGTGATATCTATCATCTATCTATCTATCTACCTATCTATCTATCTATACACACACACACACACACACAATGGAATACTACTCAGCTGTAAGAAAGAATGCAGTATTAACACATGGGATAACATGGATGAATCTTGAAGACGTTATGTTGAGTGAAGCAAGACAGGTACTGAAGGACAAATATTACATGACCTCACTGATATGAAATAAGCAAATGGAGCAGACCCATAGAGCTAGAGTCTGGAAGATAGGTTTACAGGAGACAGAAATGGAGTAGAGGTTGGTGAGCTGATGCCCATAAGGGCAAAATCTATGATAAGGTGGAAGGGTGTGATTGGGCAGTGGATGGGCATGACAGTGGTGCGGTGACATGATTGGGTTCAGTGGTGCTAGTCTGTGAGAGGGAGTAGGGTGGGGGGGTTGGGTTGGATTATACATAGGACTGGGGGGAGGGTCGAGGGAAGGAGCAGGTGAACTCTGGGGATTTGCAGGTCTGTGGTTAAACCTATAATGTTGGAAATATTCTTTTCTTTTTTTTTTTTTTTTTTTTATCACCTGTGGCTGATATTTAATAAAAGTATTGGATAATCATAATGATCTCATTTGGTACTAGGAGAAACAAAACCTGCAACAAGATATAGACACTAAATATATATTTATTAAGTGAATGATTTCCTGGTGCATCAAAGATTATGTATATTAAGGTTACCTCCTTAGCTGTGACTTGTTTTCTTTTGACAAATATGGCAGTGAGGGTTACTGGTGTAGGGTGTCAAGTGTGGGGGAGGTACACAGGATAGGGTGCACCTGGGGCTGGTATCTATGGAATATCTAAGTGTTTATCTTGTCATAGTGTGTTATATCAGTGGGTGGAGACCCACACAATAAACAAGAAAATATTAAACTCCCATCGTAGGGAGTCCTGCTATGTTCTCAATTAGAGGGACAAGAATCCCTCAAGAACATAGGCAATGCCATATAAGAGAAAATAGACCAATATGTCAAGCCCTCAACATTATTGCAAGTAACTATGAATCTTATTCTTCAAAAATTCAAACTTAGTGATTATCATAGGTTCTGAGGGGAGGGAGAGGGAAGAGCAGAATTGATGGAATGAAGGGCATTTTTAGGGCACTAGAATTGTTCAACATGATATTGCAATAATGGATACAGGCCATTTCAAATTTTGTCAAATCCTATAAAAGTGTACAATCTAAAATGTAAGCCATAATATAAACCATTGACCATGGTTAGTAGCAATGCTTCAATATTTGTACATCAATTTTAACAAATGTACCATTTTTGTGTAAAATGTTATTAATAAGGGAAAGGGGAAAAGGAAGAGGGTGTTGGGTATATGGAATCACCTGTATTTTCTATGTGACTTTTCTGTATCCTAAAGCTCCTTTGAAGATAAAATGAAACAAATAAGACACTTGGGAAAAATATCAAAGAAAATGTCACTGTACATACAAGCAACAGATCTTAGTGATGAAAGACACAATGTCTAATTTTTTTTTTATTATTATTTCAAATTGTTTTAAACTTTTCTGGATTTTATTGGTTACTTTCAAATTATTATTTCATTTTCTTATTAATTCTTTTGCTTGTTTTGTTGGCTTCATTTTTGGAGAGGTTTTGGATCACAGAAGTGTTACAGAAGAGTCTAGTGAGGATCACTGGTACGGGGTATCAGTGATGTGGGGGTGCTTGGGAAGGGGTTCACCTGGGGCATGCCTCTAAGACATATGCATATGTTCAAGTATTCATTGGACACTTTCTTGGTGGGTGGAGATCCATACAATAACCAAAAGAATATTGAATTCCCATCCTGCGGAGTTCTGCTACATTCTCTAATGGGACAGCAAGACTCCCCTAAGTGCAAGGGCAATGTCTAGTGAAGGGAGACAGACCATTATGCCACGCCCTGGACATTGATGATTGTACTTATGAACCATTTCTTATGAAATTGAAACTTACCCTAGTATTATATACTGCCAAAGACTTACCTCCTGAAAGCCTCCTTGTTGCTCAAATGTGGCCTCTCTCTAAGCCAAACTCAGCATATAAACACACTACCTTCCCCCTGGCATGGTACATGCCTCCCGGGTATAAGCCTCCCTGGCACCGTGGGATTATTACCAAGCACCAAATAGCACTGTATCTTGAACAAGATCTTGACCAAAAGGGGGAAACGGCAGGTACAAATGAATTTTTATGGCTAAAAGATTTCAAAGTGAGTTGGGAGGTCATTCCAGAGGTTACCCTTACGCAGTCTCAGCACGATCTCAGTGACTGCCATAGTAAACTGTGCCTCAAATAACAAGGCTCCTGAGGGCTCTAGAGACATCCAGAAACTATAAGCAGGGCAGACAGCTCAGGAATTCAGCATCCTGTTAGTGGACTTTACTTTGGAATTTATGCTCCACAGTATAACAGTTAGGCTCATTTATAGGTTCTCTACGCATGCTTCTTCTGCCCCTTTCTTTTGAACCCATAATTAGCACTATACCTGATAAATATATGTCTCAGAGACTTAATTCTTAATTCAATGCAGTGACGGATACAGGCCATTGTATATTTTGTCATAACTTACAAAATTGTGCGGGACAAAGTGTAAACTATAATGTAAAATGTAGTCCATGGCTAGTAGCAATGCTTCAATATGGGTTTATCAATTGTAACAAATGTACCACACTAATGAAGGATCTGGTTATTGTGGGAAAATGTGGGAGGGGGAGGGAACGGGGATATGGAAATCCCTTATATTTTTATGTTACATTTATGTAATCTAAAACTTCTTTAAAAATGAAAAAAAAATTAATTATAAAAAAAATAAAATGAAGTAAAATTAAAAAAAAAAAAAAGAAAAAAAGAAATGTCAGCAAGTCAGGTGGACCCAGAGCAACCCACTATATCCAGCCAGGAACAGTTTAAGCAAGTCCAGAAGGTCTAATTTTTATGAGCCGACCTCTCAGACTCCTATATCACCTACCTCCATTGCTCTGAAGTGTTTTCCTTTTTTTTTGCCTTTGACCAAATGGCAGATGGAAAAAACTCCAGGACCAGTTTCCAAATGAGTTTGAGGAACTAGGTTTTTAACTACTCAAAAGTGGTAGGGAACAATCTGTATGTAACCCAGGGGATTCATTGGGGTAGGTGAATCTCCTACTCCAAACCAACCAACATGCTGACCATGGATGAGGGAAATCTATAATGGAAAAAGGAGATGATGAATATCAACTGTGGACTCAAGGCAAGCTGCAGCAGCAAGGACTGCAGCTTGTTTCGCTAAATCACCTGTATTAAACTTTTTCAAACATTGCATCTGGCCACCATCTTGAAGGGAATCTGCATCTCCTCCATTGGATAAAAAGTGAGGGCATCTCACCTTCACAAAATGGAGGTCCCATATTGTGATGGATACCAGGTATAATGCGAAGGCAGATCTAAGTGGTGCAAAGTATCATGCAAGATACATATTTCTTAGGTATCAAGTTTTTTGTTCTTGCTTAACACCAGAGCCTTGTTTTACCCAGCTGTGTTGTGGCTCCAGTTGACTTCAGGTGAATATTAGCATATGGCCCCTCTGCATTGTGCATCTCACCTATCTCCCCAGGGCTTTCCTGAGAAAACTACTTCATCAGAAATTGCAGGACATTCTTGGCACCCAAACATTTGAAGTCTGTGCACATAAGAGAGTTAATTTGCTGTGCAGTTTGCTTATTGGATACAGGAACAAGCAGATAGTCTCTTCACTCCTCTCCTAAATGGACAGCCCTGAGATGCAGCCTGAAGACAGCCTGATGTGATTAAGCAATCAGTTCGTGGCCCCAGATATCAAGTTTAATAATATACACCCTTGTGTTGCTTTCCTTCCTGCCCCTGTTTCACTCTCCCTTTCTCTCACTGGGATTGTGTTCCCCAATAAAGTATTAGCAGTAAGCCTTTACCTAAAGCTCTGTTTTCTTGGAATCTGAACTAAAGAAAACAAGAGAGAACCAAAAGAGTTACAAAAACTAGAATTGTAAAGTTCTGAGTAGGTTTTATGGGTGGCACCAGAGTTGTCATTGCCTTGCCTCTCCAACCCAAGCATCCCATGTATTATTCTAGCTCAGAGTTCTTCAATGCATAGTACCCCAACCAGCAGCATCAGTGTCACTTGAGAACTTGTTAGAGATGAAAATGTTCAGACCTCACACAATATCTTAAGATACTCAGGGAGTGGGGCACAGTGATCTTGCTCGACAAGCTCTCCAGGTGATTCAAATGCATACTAAGGTGTGAAAAACACTGTATTAAACTTTATATCAATCGCTCCTGATTTTCAGTGCAAGCAGGAGTGGTAAGAGCAGGCCAAAAGCTCAGGTGCTTCTATGTATCTGCTCCCAGTCTGCATTAATTATGAGAAGCCAGCTGTAATTAGAAACTGCATCCTCCTAGAGGCAAGAAGTGCTTTTTCAAACATACAGGGAACATTTTATCACCATGATTAAGGTTTCCTTTTAATACTAGTTTCCAAGAGTTTTTTTTTTTTTTTTTTTTTTCAAAAATGATGTTAAATTTAATCAAATGCTGTTCCTCATCTAATAATATCATTCTTCTTTCATCTGACAATATGTTGAATTAAAATGATCAGTTTTTTTAATGCCAAAAAATGTACAAAGTTTGCATTCCTAGAATAAAGCCAAATTGGCCATGACATAATTAATACATTGCTAGGTTATGATTTTTATTATTTTGTTTAGAATTTTGTTTCTATATTCAGATATGAGGCTGATTAGTAATGCTTCTCATTCTGTTTTTAACTTTTGTTATCATGCTACTTTTTTCTATTCTCTGGACAAATTAGTGAATATTACAATTGTTTCTTCCTTTAATGTTACATATAATTCACCAGTGAAGTCCTGTGGGTCTGGAGTTTGCTCTTTGGTGGCTGAGAAGGAGAAAAGCAAGAAATATGCCTGAGACCAAATCTCATCCCTGAAACCTTTCTTCCCCATAGCACATGGATTAGATAAGGAGGAAGTATGGCAAATGATACAACATATAAAAAACATGAGTTTTTGTAAGATCTGTTCCCTACAACACTACAAAACCAATAAAATGAGGCATTCAGAAACTTGACTACTTTAAAAGTGAAAATGGCAGAAAATTGAGTATGTGGCTTGGAATTGCTTTAAATATCACTGCTTTAGACTTTCTAGCCATCTAGGTAGACAAAATGCCTGTTTTAGTTTTAATAATATTGGTCATGGTTGAAAATAATCTATTACATATTTATTTTTCTTTTAAACTCAGCTGCATTGTAGCATTTGTGGAGCTCAGCCATCTGGGAACCAACTTGACTCTTTTCACTTGTGAAGATAAAAATGAAAAATAGAGATTGTGAAACACATGACTGCTGGTTTGGGTTATTATATTGATCTTAATCAAGGAAGAAAAGATATATTGCTCATGAGAAGTACATCCAAAACAAGTAACCTCATCATTTTTCATAATCAAGAAAGGTATTCTAAAAGGTCTATATTTTTATTTATTTTCTCAATCCCTAGACCTTTCAATAGGAACATAAAAAATCAAATGTCATCATTTGGAAATTATGTAACTATCACATATAGAATTCCTATTAGCTTAAAAATGACTTAAAACAAATATAAAAATTTGTTGCATATTTATCTAATCTCCAAACAATAATAAAATTTAAACATGATCTTTTTTTTTAGTTTTAACATTTGAAATATATTTGGAGGGATTTAATACACTTACCCTTGCTTCAATCAAACTAGTTTAGAAGAAGATCAGCAACTTGCTTTCCAGAAAGTTGTAAACATTTTATGGAGTGGGCAGAGTGATGTCCCTAAAACTTCCTCAGGCAGCCATTGTTATCATTATAGTCTTTCTACCGTGTGCCACAAAAGCACATTCATGCATGCAAGTGCGCATGCGCACAGAAAGAGAGAGAGAGAGAGAGAGAGAGAGAGAGAGAGAGAGAGAGAGAGAGAAGTTTGAGCAAGACTCCAAATATCTGCATTCTTGGAAAAACATGAAGATGAATTCCAGACCTCTTTCATCAAAAATCTAATTGAGGGACTCATCTTTATGGATTGCTGCTCCTGGAATATGGAAGAGAGTCTCTACAAACTGACATCCATTCACATTAAATCCTTCTGTCTCTCTTGGAAAAAGTAAGAGTCTCTAAGGTACCCTAAAATGATGAAGACTGCCTGATTTCCAATTCAAAAGACACCAAATCCCCATTACAAGTGGTGAGCATCGGTGTTACCTCCCTTAACAAACTAAATATGAGGCAATCCATGGTACTGAAATATAGAAGAAGTATTGCCCATCTTTTTTTGCCCTCAAATCTCAGAGCATTTGGTTTAAGGGTACATAATAGAAGAGAAAAGGATACTTTAAAAAGCATGAAATATAAAGTAGTCTGGACTATCAAATTTTGTACTGATATTGGTGCATTGAGTAAATAATAAGCCTCTTTTTGGATGTTATATTTACCAGAAAATAAGTTAGGGGCCAAGAATAAGGGAGGATTTATTAAAACAAGTACAAATCTTTAACTTTATCACATGTTGCTTTCCCATGCACACACATTATACTCAGAAATTTCCAGAACATCTTTTAATCCCATTTTCCCAAGCATAATGACTTGAATTAAATGATGCCAGAGATTTCCTTCACCTAAGCAGATTTCTTAGTTGTTGCTATCGTCTAAAAAATACTTTTAGAAGATAAGCACCCATGCCCTGTGCCAGCCAAAATGAAGCAATCCCATTTCAGCTTATCTTTACCAATGATTTCCACTAAAAATGATAGACAAAATGAAATGCATAAAGCAACAACTAGAGGACTCTGAAAAATAAATAAAAGCAGACCAATTGGGGACCTAGGCTTGGGAAAGATTTCTTAGGACACAAAAAGCCTAAAGTGTTAAAAAAAAAAATCATAATTATGGCTTTATCAAATTTTAAAAGGTTTACTCATAAAATATTAAGAAAACAAAAATGCAAGTCACAGACTGGGAGGAAATATTCATGATGCATATATTTGATAATGGGCATTGTACTCAGATATTATAAAGAACTCTTATAACCCAGTAAAAATGGGCAAAAGATTTGAATAGATACTTTACAAAAGTATATATATAGATATATAGATGATATATAAGTATATGAAGAGATGCAGAACACCGTTAGTCATAAGGCAAATGAACATTAAAAATACAATGAGTTGTTGTGGAGAACGGTCCATTGAAGGACCCCTGATATTGATGACTACGCTTAAGAGCCTTTGCTCTTGAAATTGAAACAGCCTAGTTATGTAGGATGCCTAAGAGTTACCTACAGGGAGCTTCCTGGTTGCTCAAATGTGGCCTCTCTCTAAGCCAAACTCAGCGTATAAAAGCAATAACATCCCCCCAGTGTGGGACATAATTCCCAGAGATGAGCCTCAGTACCAATAAGCAATGCATCTGGAAAAACAAACAAACAAACAAACAAAAGCCCACCTTGACCAAAAGGGGGAAAAAGCTAAAGACAAATGACTTTGTATGGCTAAGAGAATCCAAAGTGAGTTGGGAGGCCATCCCAGAGGTAGCACTTATGTACAGGATATCATTGACAGCAAAAGTAGATACGACCCCAAATAATGAAGCTCCTCAGGGAAATGGAAATATCCAGACACTATAGTCAGGGCAGACAATTTGGCCCCTTTTCAGTGGGCCCTAGTCTGGTATTTATGCTCCCCAGTGTGACTGAGTTAGACTGAGCAGTGGTATCTCTATGAATGACTCTTCTGTCCTTCTATTCAAACCTATAATTAGTACTAGAGTTGGTAGGTGTACATCCAAGAGACTTAAATCTTTGGGCTGTCCATATGCCAGCTGAGCCCCGAGTCTCAACAGAGTTGTAACACCTACTCTCCAGTTTAATGGACTCACCCAGGACAACTAATGGGGAGGAGATGATGGATAAACAACATACCAAGGAACCCAGAGTGCCTACAACTACAAGCAAGAGAATCCCATCTATTGGATGTATGAGATCAAAGCCCCCCTCAAATAATGGTGGAGTGGGCATCACCATCCCAGAGTCCTCAGGATTGGGAAAAAAACTATGGACTAAAATAAACTTACTAGTATTCTACTATAGACTACTTGTGATTCTAGCAATGGAAGAAATACCATTAATGTGGAGGCAATGATCCATGGATGTTCTGGGGTTAGGGAGAGGGAAAAACAGGTATAATAGGGGGGGCATTTTCAGGACTTGGGAATCATCTGAATGACATCACAATGACAGATACAGGCCATTAATTAACTGTTCATACCTACAGAGTCGAATGAGAGAGAATGTAAACTACAATGTAAACTATCATCCATGCTTAGTGGAAATGCTCCAAAATGTGTTTATCAATTGCAGTGTATGTACCACACTGATGAAAGATCTTGCTAATGTGGGAAAATGTGGGAGGTGTGGGAAGCAGGGCATATGGGAATCCCCTCTATATTCTCTGTAACATTTATGTATTCAAAGTATCTTTTAAAAAATTTTTAAAAATGGAAAAAAAAGATATTACACAAAAATACAATTACAAGCAGAAAAAAAAAAATACAATGAGAGGCAGCAGATGTGGCTCAAGCCATTGAGCACCTGCATTCCACATGGGAGGTCCTGGGTTCTGTTTCCAGTGCCTCCTGAAAAAACAAAAACAAACAAGGAAAACAAATGAAAAAGCAAACAACTCAGGGAAGTCGATGTGGCTCAGTGTTTGAGCACCAGCTTCCCACATACAAGATCCGGGGTTCAATCCTCAGCCCCAATACCTCAAAAAAAAAAAAAAAATACAATGAGATAACACTACACACCATTAGAATGGCTAAATTTTAAAAACACACACCCACAATATTAAATTCTGGTCAAATCCCTCCCCTCAACTGATCTAAATCCCACCCAACCTCTGGGAATCAGCTCCAAAACTAGGAGGCCCTGGAGACTACCTGTGATCACTCTGGCAACATTGAGCTCCCCCTTCTCTTCCTTTTAGAGTCTAGCCATATCACTCCTTCTGGCGTAACGAAGAATACCAGACTGCCTGGTATTTGGGGTCCAGGCTCTGTTGCTTACTAGCTGTGTCTCTTGGGTAAGTTACTTAAACTCTCTGTGCCTTAGTTTCTTGTTCTATAAATGGAGATGGGAATTCTGGGAAAATAGAGGATTAGAGAGGCAGAAGGATTCCTTCTCTCTCAGAAAAAAATTAGCTAGAGAACAGGGGAGACTATCTGGAGGGTTACTCTGGGGTTTAGAATACCAGGGGAAGACAAGACACCACCTAGAAGAGAGAGGGGCAAAGGAAAGGAGTCTCGGCTATCTGGAAAAATCCCATGGGTAAAACTGCAGCAGCAGCTGCTGGGGCCTATCCCCCTATCCTCAAAGCAAAGAGCAGTCTGAGGAGTGTAGGAGCTGTGGACTGCAGGGGCTGCAGACTGAGGGGGTTTCAGGGGTCCTCTTCCCCAAGAGAAGGGAAGGCGTGGGACACAGCCTATAGCAAATTCAGATTTTGACCAGCAAACTTGTTTTGCTGCATTGGAGGGGTCCAAAACTTCCAGGCTAGGTGGGGCCATGTCATTGTTTGCCCTGAGAGCTGGCAGGAAGCTAAAGATAATTTGCCTTCTCAAACACCCTCCACTGCCCTGGCTGGTTGCTTGGGAGGCAGAGGGAAGGAGGGTGCAAACTGCCAAGGGAAGAGAACAACTTCTGAGAAAGTTTGTGAGGCTTGGTCCACCTGAGGACATTTCTTCTGTACCTCCTGCTAGGTCGGGGTCACAGTGAATCCATTCCCCACTAGCATCTGGGGTCTAAGATGAGAGTTTTGCCAAAGAGCATCATCTGCTGTTAGACCATAAAAGTGGACAAAAAGGGAAAAATACATTAAAGAGGCAATTATGTGCCTTTATTGGCCCCCTCTCCAAGACCTTGGAAACTGGTCTGCACTTCATTACTGGTTTGAGCATTTAAACAGGGGCAATCTAAAATATCTAGAACAAGTTGAACTAAGAATCAAAGAAGAGTGGTAGCACCCAGCTACTTAACCATAAATCCCTGGGCAACAGAAAGAAACAAAACACTGGAGTAAACTCAACATTAAATTCAGATAATACCTGGAAAAAAATGAGCAGAAGCTCAGGGAGTCGTGCACGAACATACATGTTATGGGAGTTCCAGAAGGAGAAGATAAGGGGAAAGGGGCAGAAAGATTATATTAGGAAATGATGGCCAAAAACTTATCAATTCTCATGAAAGACATGAATGTACGAGTCCAGAAAGCACAGTGAACTCCAATTAGAATAAATCCAAATAGATCTACACCCAAAACACATAATATTCAGAATGCCAAAGATAAAGATAAAAGTCTGAAAGCAGCAGGGGAGAAGCAAAACATCACATACAACGCATATCAAATAAGACTTAGTGCAGATTTCTCTTCAGAAACCATGGAGGTGAGAAGGCAGTAGTATGATATAATTAAGGTACTGAAAGAGAAAAACTGCTAGCCAAGAATTCTTTATCTGGCAAAACTGTCCTTCAAATATAACAGTGAGATTAAAATGTTCACAGATAAACATAAATTAAGTGAGTTCATAAAAAAGAATCCAGCTCTACAGCAAACACTAAAGGGAGTTCTGTAACCAAAAAAGAAAAGAGAAGAGAAAGGCTTGAAGAGAATGCAGAACGGGTAACCAAAAAGGGAAAAAATGGACAAAAATAAGATATGATATATGAAAGCCAAAGATAAAGTGGTGGAAGTGATTAATGCATTTGCAGTAATAATTTTGAATGATAATGGATTAAACTCCCCTCTCAAAAGACATAGGCTGACAGAATGGATAAGAAAAAAACATGAGCCATCCATGTGTTCTCTGCCACAACTCAACTTAGACTCAAGGATGCAAATTGACTGAAAGTGAAAGGCTGGAAAAAGATATTTCATGTAAATTGTAAACAAAAGAGAGCAGGGGTAACTATAACGGTGTCAAACAAAACAGACTTTAAATGCAAAATGTAATAAGAGATGCAGAAGGCCATTATATATTAATAAAAGGACAATCCACCAGGAAGAAGTAACAGTTATAAATATCTCCACACCACACAGAGAACTTGAACAATATGACAAACAAGTTGGACATGACAGACATGTACATTGCATGCCAAATCAGCAGGTTATACATTCTTCTCAAGTGCTCATGGATCTTTCTCAAGGATGGACCACATGTTGAGCCACAAAACACCTCTAAATAAATTTAAGAAGATTGAAATTATACAAAGTACCTTCTCTGATCATAATGGAATGAAGCTGGAAATCAATAATAGGCAGGAAGGGGGAAATTTAGAAAATATGTGGAGGCTAAACAACACACTCCTAAACAATCAGTGAGTCAAAGAAGAAATTGCAAGAGAAATTAGTAGATATCTCGATATGAATGAAAATGAGACCACAACTTATCAAAACGTATGGGATGGAGGAGATGTGGCTCAAGCAGTTGAGTGACCACCTCCCACATGGGAGGTCCCAGGTTCACTTCCGGGTGCCTTCTAAAGAAGTCAAACAAAGAGCAGACAACGAGCAGACATCGAGCAAAAACAATGAGCAAGAAAACGCTCCAACAACGAGCAGACAACAAGCAAAAGCAAATGAGCAGGGAGCAGATGTGGCTCAAGCAGTTGAGTGCCCACCTCCCACATGGGAAGTCCCGGGTTTGATTCCTGGTGCCTCCTAAAGAAAAAACAGACAACAAGCAGACAATGAGCAAAAAACAAGCAGACAATGAGCAGACAATGAGCACAAACAACAAGCAAAAAAGCAAGCAAAAACAATGAGCAAAACCGATGAGGGAGCCATCTCAGGGGGAAAAAACTTGTGGAATACAGTGAAGGCAGTGCTGAGAGGGAAATTTATAATCCTAAATGCCTATATTAAAAAAGAAGAGCGAGCTAAAATCAAACACCTAACTGAACACCTGGAGAAACTAGAAAGAGAACAGCAAACCAATCTCAAACCCAGCAAAAGGAAAGAAATAACAAAATTAGAGCAGAAAAAATGAAATTGAGAACCAAAAAACAATAGAGAAAATCAACAAAAACAAAAGCTGGTTATTTGAGAAGATCAATAAAGTTGGCAACCCCTTAGCTAGACTAACAAAGAAAAAGGGAGGATACAAATAAATAAAATTGGAAATAAAATGGGGGACATTATGACTGACCCCACAGAAATAAAAAGGATTATAAGAGGATATTATGAGAAACTGTATGCCAGAAAATTAGACAACCTTGATGAAAACAACAAATTTCTAGAAATGTACACACAAACTACATTGACTCTACAAGAAATACAGGAACTCAACAAACCGATCATAAGTAAAAAGATTGAAACAGTCATCAAAAATCTTCCAACAAAGAAAAGTCCAGGACCAGATGATTTCACAGGTCAATTCTACCAAATATTTGAGAAGAATTAATACCAATCAGGTTTAAACTCTTTCGAAAAATTGAAAAGGACGGAAAACTACCCAACACATTTTATGAAGCTAACATCACCCTAATACCAAAGCCAGATAAAGATACTACAAGAAAATAAAATTACAGAGCAATCTCTCTAATGAACATAGTTGCAAAAATTCTCAACAAAATACTTCCAAATCAAATCCAACAGCATATCAAAAGAATTATACACCATGATCAAATGGGTTCTATTCCTTATATGCAAAGGTGATTAAACATAACAAAATATTTAATGTAATACACCACATTAACAAATTGAAGGGAAAAAAACATATAACCATCTAGACTGATTTAGAAAAGGTAATAGACAAAAGACAGAATCCTTTCTGGATAAAAATACTCCGAAAGATAGGAATTGAAGGAAATTTTCTCAACATGATAAAGGCCATCTATGAAAAGCTCATAGCTAGCATTGTACTTAAAGGTGAAAGACTGAAAGCTTTCCCACTGAGATCAGAAACAAGACAAGGATGCCCACTCTCAACACTGTGGTTCAGTATAGTGCTTAGAGGTTCTAGCTAGAGCAATCAGGCATGAAAAAAAAAAAAAAAAAAAGGCATCCAAATCAGAAAGTAAGAAGTAAAACTTTTCCTGTTCCCAGTTGATATGATCCTATACCTAGAAAGTCCCAAAAAATCTAAAACAAAGCTAGTAAGTAGAGCTTGAATATTCCCAGTCAATGACTGGGAATATTCAAAGCCTCAAAAGCAATCTTCAGATTCTGACAAGTAAGATGGAAGAAGAGGAAGAGAAGGTAAAACAGATGTTTCAAATGGATTGTAGTAGGGTAACCTTCTTTTCCAGAACTTTCTCAGAACCTTCTCAGAGCACCAATACTTGAGAAAGAAATTTTGATGCTAATTCCAAACAAGAACACTCTTCTAAAGGACTTGGTGTTCTTCATAATTCATCCCAGATGTTAACTATAAGTCTATAAGAGACCAAATACCTTTAACAAGATTTTATATAATTGTTTCTTATTAATTTAATGTATATAAATTTGTAAAACTGTTACCCTACACTTATATTTCAGAGGCTGAGGCTTCCATGGGATTAATTATCCCTTAATAATCACATGCACTTTAAAATTAGCCTATGCAGAGCTACCATAGCATCTTGTGTAGTCCTGGAGACTCTGTTTTAGCAACTGGCAAGCCTGGGAAATCACATTTATTATATTGCTACATCTCTGGTCATTTGCCTAGAATCACAAAATAAGAACAACCACAGTCTGATAGTTAAAGATGGCTGAATGGAGTTCATTTTATTGCTTAGTACAGATAAAACATGATGCTATGAGTCAATGTATATAAAACATTTGTATAGTGCCTATTACCTAGTTTGCTATCATTATTATCATTTACCTGATAGCTTGTAGTTTGTCTGCTCATCTAGAGCTTGAGAAATTCCCAATTGCCTTTACTCTTTTTCATAACTCCATGGTCTTTTTGTGGAATAGTTAAGATTTGCCAGGTGCCTTTAACTGTGAAGGTAGCATCAACATTATTTCTTTAGTTGAATTAGTGAATAGATGTTGAATATTTATTTGTCACTGTGATCAAAGCATGCTTTTATTTCAAAAACCTATTAAAGAGGAGCCTAAACACATTTATTCTCTTTAGTGACCCCTTAAAACAAAGACCAAACAAAAAAACGTTCTTTCTAAAACATTTTTTCCTCATTGAGATATAGGTGTGTATATATGTAACTATATTATTATTTAACTATATTTAAAAAATCATTTCTGGGAAGCGGCTGTGGCTCAATCAGTAGGGCTCCCGTTTACCATATGGGAGGCCCCAGGTTCGGTTCCTGGGGCCTCCTGGTGAAGGCAAGCCCGCCCGCACGGCATGGTTAGCTGACCCAGCGAGCACAAGTAGCAAGGGGGGGATAAATGAATAAATAAATAAAAAATCTTAAAAAAAAAAAATCATTTCTAACCAACTCCAGTCTATTGTCTGGGTTACTTTTATCTATTTGTGAAAAAATAACTAAAATTTCATTTTAAAAAAGCAGTGATGGCTGATCTGCATGAGCACATGGATGAATTTCAAATTCTTTATAAGGTAAAAGAAGCCAAATAAAAGAATAAATACTGTATTATTCCTTTAAAATAATAATCTAGAATATACAAACTAATCTACAGTGGCATAAAGCAGATCGGGGGTGGCCTGAGACCAAAGAAAATATGAACTGCAAAGGGGCATGAAAAATCTATCAGGGATAATTGAAATGTTTTATATCTTCGTTATGCTGGCTTCAGTAGGTATACAAATCTCAAGACTCATTAAATTGTAGACTTTAAATAGATGCCTTATAAATATTAATTGAAATTAAAATATGATTCTGTAAATTTAATTCTAGGAAAGGAGAGGAAAAGGAAGAAGAATTTATATCTTATTTCAAGATTACTCTTTCTGGAAATAAATACACTATTTTAAAAAAGGAGACTATGGGTGTTATACAAACAAAACACAAAGCATGAAATTACTGAAAAAGAAACAAAAATGACATAATGAAAGTGTGTGTGTGTTTGCACACCTATGTAAACTGAGATCATAACAATAAACATAAGTGGGATTAATTCCTTTATAAAAGAACTTTAAAATGATTTTCTGTTTAACTAGAGGAGCAAATTTCTTCTTAAGCCTACCTAAAGATACTTATATTATAGAGTCTCAATTTTTAATTATTTATTCAGTGAATAAATATGCTCTTTGGTGTCTATGGTTCCCCAAGATGCTCTCTATCCCTTCCATTAAGAATGGTAAAGGTTAAAAATTTAACTATAAAAATAGTCCAACTTGCATGGTCAGCATTTTCTTTCCCCTGGGTATCTCAGAATTTTATTTGCTTTCTCAACTGACAATCATATATTATTTTATGCTTCTTTTGGCATGACAGAGCAGATACGCCTGGGGAAGAGCAAGCCAGCTTTCCTTCTGCACTATTTTTCAGTGGGAAAACTTTCAGCTAAATTCTGATGGCTGAAATTTTATAACTAGTTCAGCAGTTATGTTCAACAGAGAATATCTGAACAAATACTATGCTTACTGAGAGAATAATGACAGGTGGGAAAACTTGTAAAAATATAAAATAAAATGATATCTGTGATATTTAGCAAAACTCCATCACCCATTAATCGTGTCAATAGAAAGTGATTTGTTTGACGTGGATGCCATTTGCCAGCTTTCTGAGAACAGATCTTCTGCATTTGGTGTATGTCCATGATAGAACTGATTGTTCTGTTTACAAAAATAAGCACTATTAAAATAGAAATGGATTGTCATTGGAAAATAAATTATTGTAAAAAAAAGTGCTGTAGATTTGCTTGTTTCTACCCTCTGATCCAAACTGTAAATTCTCAGGGATAACAGTTTGAAGCTGTAGCAGTTTGATATTGTTCATGAATTCCAAAAATAGATATTGGATTATGTTTGTAAACTGGTCTGTACCTGGGCATGATTAAATTATGATTAGGCTTTGATTGGACCATGTCAATAGGACATTGAGTCCCTGCCCCCTTGGTGGGTGGGGACTAATAGAGAAAACTACATGGCAGAGAAGAGAGTTGGAGTTTGGAGCTGGAGCCCCGATAAATAAACACAGAGACGCAGACATGGCAGAGGCCCCGGGAAGAGAGAAGAGCCATTCATCTGAGAATTTACAGTTGACCTTGTGGAGAGAGAGAGCCCCAGGAGTGAGATGAGACTTAGCCCAGCCTACAGCTGATATTGGAAGAAGCTAGGACCATGGAGCTTAAGAGGAAGAGGAAGCCTGAACCCTTGCAGATGTCAGCAGTCATCTTGCTCTAACACGTTGCAACTGACTTTGGTGAGGGAAGTAACTTAATGCTTTATAGCCTTGTAACTGTAAACTTCTACCCCAAATAAATACCCTTTATAAAATCCAATAATTTCTGGTATTTTGCATCAGTAGCCCTTTGGCTGACTAATACAGAAGGTTTAAATGATTATTCTTGTAAAATGTCAGACAGCCTCAGAGAAGTTCTTCCAGTAGATTATTGCTAAATATTAAGCATTCCTAGTGAAGTTTTTAGTTCCCATCTTTTTAACTGCTTGATGTGAGAGGAGAGAATTGAGAAAAACAATAACAAACCAAAAAAAAAAAAAAAAAGATGTCTTGAAAAATAAGTTTTGAACAAAATTGCTGTGAGTTATTTAATTTCATAGCACTTTTGTAGAAATGCTGGAAATCCAAGAGCTTATAATATGTTCAATATCATGCTGTTTGTATTTCTATATTTGAAATAGTTTTGTTTGCATTAGGTTGTAGAATTATTTTTCTTTAATATTTACAAAAGATTTCCTAAAACCTGTAGATTTCTATATTAGACACACAGAATAAGAAGTAACAATATCAACAAAGCATTTGCAGAATCTTTAACTTTCCATAATTGTTGCTTCATTACATGCAAATAGTTACTACGTGCAAAGTGCACAAGCAATAATAGTGTATAAACTATCTAGGACCAGGTTCCTGTCTTCAAAGAGATTACAATAATGTATAAAGTATTATAGATTAATAACTGTGAGACAAAATATGATACAGGAAATTTATGTGTACTACATAGAATTATTGATAATTTTCTTTCAAAGTATGCTTAAATAATAATAATAACAGCCTTCATTGGGGTTGTGCCACTTAAGCTGATTCTTATCCAATGTATAAGATTTCAGTGGGGGATGATGGAAAGGGAATATTTTCTAGGAGTTATTAATGGTTTAAGTCAAGGCATGGAGATAGGAAGTAAAAAGCACATTTCAAAAATGGTGACACTATCGGTTTGTTGGGAGTGAATGATTTATGTAGTAAGACAGCAGAAAAAGAGAGGTGACTTAGGTCCTGAAGTTGGACTCTGACATATGATTGATCTTTCCAATTTTGAGGGTTATTTAGATCTTTTTAATAGCAAATGTGTACTTTGTAAAAAAAGATTGATAAGACCAAAAGGAAACATTACCTTTGTATATAAAAATATTCTATTAATTTTGTTTTATAGCCTGATTAAAGAAAATCAAATATTCCAAAGAGTTCATTTGAGATACACAAAGCATACTGGATCAGGCTTGAAATTTACTGGGATCCTGGAATGTTACACAAAAACAAGTTGGTAATTGATCAAGAAAGAGAAGAGTATCTGTGTATAGCAGTTTGATATTATTGATGAATTCCAAAAAGAAATATTGGTTTATGTTTGTAAACTGGTCTATCCTCTGGGCATATTAGAGTGTATTGGATTCAGAGGTTTTACTTTTACTTGATTAAATAATGATTAAGGCTTTGATTGGGCCATGTCAGTAGGAAGTTGAGTCCCTACCCCTTGGTGGGGGGTGGGACTTGCAGAGAAACTGCACTGCAGAGAAGGGAGGTTGGAGTCTTGAACTGGAGCCCCAGGAAGTAAGCACACAAAGGAGCTTGGTCGTGAGGAAAGAGAGAAGGCCCCAGGAGAAGAAACAAGCCATTTGCCTAATAGTATACAGCTGGCCTTATGGAGCTACCAGAGCAGCTGGGTCCAGAAAAAGGCAAGCCCGGGGAAGAGAGGAACCCAGGCAGCCTGAACCCTTACAGACATCCACAGCTATTTTGCTCCCACACGTGGCAATAAACTTTGCTGAGGTAGGTAGCTTGTGCTTTATGTCCTGGTAACTGTAAGCTTCTACCCCAAATAAATACCCTTTATAAAAACCAACCTATTTCTGGTATTTTGCTTCAGCACCCCTTTGGCTGACTAATACACTGTGCAAAAAGTCTATCTCTAAGAAAAGATAGCATACTGGAATTTTGTGGGGAGAGAACAAATATTTATACCAGTATTACTCATACACTTTGATTAATAGGAAAGAACAGCACCCTCCTAATCTAGCACCTTTCAAGGGATCATTCCCCTAAGTTACTAAAAGTAAAGTCAGAGAAAATTTATTATTTTCTAATAAATATTCAATGAAATTTTATTTATTTTCTAGACTCTTTCTAACAAAGAGAAATCAAAATCAAAGATGAATTACTTTTGGAGATCTAGTTATGACAGTTGTCTAGAGTAGAGAAATGCAAAACAGGTAAAATATTGTCACTGACTTAAAATGTGATTGTCTTTTAAGTATCTATTAAAGACTAGAGGAAGCCTACAAGTTTAATGTTATCATATCAATGTGCTAAATAAACAATTCCTAAAAGCAAAACTTCCCCTGAAGAAATTTTTCTCCAATAAATATATTATGCCTTCAAATACCTGAGGATGGATTCATATTTACTTTTAAAATATGAAGAGGGTTAGTATACTAAAACATTTATACTCCTCTATATGCAAAACATTCCCCAAAACACCCTCCAGCCTAAACAGTCACCTCTTTATTATTTCCCTAAGACTGCTTTGAATTTAGGTTTTATAAAAGACAAATAAACTGATTTTTATATAGGGTATTTAACAAGAATCTCAAGAAAGTAAATTCAAGATAGTCAATGTACTCAGTAATTTTTTTCTATTCCCTACTTCCCTTAGATAATTCTATACCTAAATACTTTGAATTATGATGGTTCTTGGAGAATATTGTTGATCATGAAAATGATTTGATTTCACAGAAGGCTCTGAATTATATTTCATTGTGGAATACAATCCTGGCTCTTAATGAATAGATGCCAGTAAACTAGACACTAGCTCTGAAGTTTGCCACCATTTCTAATAAATAGCAGATCCAAATCTTGTTCTAGAATGATACATAAAGCAATCTGATTAAGATATTTGGAAAATTGAGGGCACTGATATGGTCACTCACTAAAAGAGACATCTATTATAGCTTGAGTGTGCAAATTTTTACTCTTCTTCATTAAGCATGCAGATTAAATAAGAATAAATTTATCCTCAGTGGACATAACTCAGTAGTTTCCAGTCATTCGTTCAACAAATATTAAAGATTCTAACAATCGTGGATGAATGTTACCTTTGCCTACTGGGATGCCACATGTGAGAAATGGTGATTTGTCAGTGAAATGCTTTATATGCACATGTGTCAATATAATAAACAATATATAATATATAGTAATTTTGTGACTGTATTATATATAATGTTGCATATTTAATATATAGAGATACATGTTTTATATGTACATATAAAATATGCTTGTCTCCTCTATTTACTTCCATTAGAATAGACATCACATTTTAATTGTAGTTCGACTGTGTATCCCTTAATACCTAACATGGTGCCCATGTATATAGAAGGCAATCAGTACATAGTTGTTAAAAGAAAGAAAGAAGAAGGGAATGAAGGGAGGGAGGAAGGAGTTGGGAGAATCTTTTTGAGATGATAATTAATTGCATATTTGCCATAAAATTTTAATTATCAGATTAGCCAAACTCTACTCTAGAAAAAAATCAAGGTCAAGAGATATTCTCTATGACAATCAAGAATTGTATTAAATCAGTAGTAATTTAGGCAATGTCATTGTTCCAAATTGATCAGTGGAAAAAAAAGATGAATTCAATACATACATGAAGACTTAATACATGATCAAATTAAATTGTAGACCAGTAGGAAAATGATAGACTGTAACAAATGGTTTTCCATGAAGCTAGAGTCCTTTTTTACCAAATATAATTTTAAACCATACGAAATTACCGTTGGATTAATTGCATATATTTTAAGGCTTTAAAGGTAAAAAAACAACATAAAGAGAATATTATTGTGTCCTCAGGATAGGGACAAATTTTAAATAAGATATATATACACAAACACAAACTATAAAGACAGGTAATTTAACTGTTAAAGTTTAAAACTTCCAGTCATTCAACATACTGAAATCAGAAAGCACAAGCTGTGTGAAAATACTTGCAACACTTATATACTCCATAAGAGATTAATATAAGAACTATACGGAGAAAGTTAGAAGGAGAGGGAGAGGAAGAGAGCAGGAGAGATGGGAATAGGTCATCAACAGGCATTTCAAAGAAGAAGAAACACAGCTAAATATATATATAAAGCTGAATATCCTCATTAGTACTCTAAAATTAACAAAGTTAAAATACATTGTATGGGGAAGCGGGTGTAGCTCAGTGGTTTAAGTGCCTGCTTTCCATATAGAGGTCCCAGGTACAATCCCTAGTACCTCCTAAAAAGAAAAAAACACACATTGTAAACTGTAAATGTATTACTCTACAACCCAGCAATTCTACTAGGTATATACCATCAAGACATTTTTGCACATACTCGCCAGGAGACCTGACAACATTAGTTAGTAATAGGCTAGAATTGGAAGAAACCTAAATGCCCATTCACTGGAATAGATAAATTAGACATGCTAGAGTCATGAAAATCAAAACTATAAAACAGTGAAAATTAATTAATTATTGCTACAGTTATCAATGTACACAAATTTTAAAAATATAAGTGTTAGGAGAAAAAAAGCAAGTCATCAGAGATTACACATATTTCAATTCATACAAAATTTTAAAATGGGCAAAATTTATGTTTCACTGTGTGTGAATATATTATATATTTATATAAACATATATTTTTGTATATATATATTATATGTGTTATAAATCTAATTAAAGAGAAGTAAAGCAATCATTAATACAAAAAATCAAGAAAGATTTTCTCTTAGACGGGATAGGGGATGCAAGTGGGCATTTCAAAACTACTAGTATTAGTTGTCCCATGTGAGTCCAATGAACTGGAGAGTAGGTGTTGCAACTCAGTTGAGATTCAGGGTCCAGCTGGCACATGGACCGCTCAAAGATTTAAGTCTCTTGGACGTACACTTACCAACTCTAGTACTAATTATAGGTTCAAATAGAAGGGACATTAGAACCATGTGTGGGGAAACTAAAACTGAGTCCAACTCTGTCACACTGGAGACCATAAATTCCAGAGTAGGGCCCACCGGCCAGGCACCAAACTCCTGAGCTATCTGCCCTGACTATAGTGTCTGGATGTCTCCAGAGCCCTCAGGAGCCCTGCTATTTGAGGTAGTATTTACTTTGATAGTCAATGAGATTCTGCTGAGACGTGCATAAGCGTAACCTCTGGAATGACCTCCCAATTCATTTTGAAGTCTCTTATACATATATACTCATTTATTTTTACCTTTTCCCCCTTTCAGTCAAGGTCTTTCTCTAGTTCCATTATTAGTTGGTGCTTGGTAGTGATCCCTCAGTGCCAGGGAGACTCATCCCTGGGAATCATGTCACATACTTGGGGGGAGATAAAGCATTCATATGTTGAGTTTGGCTTAGAGAGAGACCATATTTGAGCGACAAGGAGGCTTTCAGAGGCAACTCTTAAGCACCCTATAATACTAGGCTAAGTTTCGATTTCAAAAGTAAAGGTTCATAAATACAGTCATCAATATAAGGGCCCATCAACAGACCATCCTCTTTCACTAGTCATTACTCCTGTACTTGGGAGATTCTTACTGTTCCATTAGAGAATATGGCAGAGCTCCCCAGGATGGGAATTCGCTATTCTTTTGGTATTGTGTGACACTCCACCCACTGTGACAATGCCCCATGAACACTTGAACACATTTATATGCCATATATGTATGCCTCAGGTGAACTTCCTCCCATGTATCCACCATCACTGACACCTCACACAAATGATCGTCCCCTGCCATAGTTGTAACCCTTCGTGATCAAAAACTTTTTCAAAACTGAAGCCAACAAAATAACCAAATGCAATTAATAAGAAAATGAAATAATAATGATAGTTTAAAAAATAAGAAATAAAATACAAAAAATTAATAAAAATTTGGAATAATAAAAATTAATGGA